>JAOTQP010001286.1:2296820-2310091 GCA_026413545.1 Cichladusa arquata
TTTTTTTTTTTTTTTTTTTTTTTTTTTTTTTTTTTTGTTTGTTTTTTTTTTGTTTTTTTTTTTTTTTTGTTTTCGTTGTTGTTTTTTTTTTCTTTTTTTGTTAGAGTTGGGGTTAAATGTCTGAGAGACAGTATTTTGTGTTTGGACTCAGATGTTTATTAATTTTTATTTATATTACAGTTAGTTTTACAGTACTTTTAGCAAACAAGCTAAAAATGGCAATGTATTTCTCTCTTTACAAGGCCTTTTAAGGCCAAATGGTCCAATTAAGAAATGCTATGTAAATTATTTTATTTTTTTAACTTTATAACCTGTGGCTTGCAATGTGGGGTTTTTTGTCTAATTACAAAAAATTACCTAGACCCATAAAGAGGAAGGTGAAGAAGAAAGAAACTTTTGCCTTAAAACTTTTATCTTGTTTTATATATATTACTAAATTTTAAAACTTAAAATTCCAATTTTATCATTATGTGATACTGCACACTTATATGCAAACTACACGCTAGTGATCTTGGTTCTGTTACTTAATTTTGGAAGGTTTTTCTATGGCCTCAGGATAAAAGTAGTGTTTTCCTGGGGGTCAGTGCCTGTTAGCACAGAGAGCCTAAAATTCTCAGTATCCAGGCTTCCAACACAGGAGCAGGGAATTCATTAGGTGATGGTGCCCTGAGGAGTCTGAAAGGGTCCTTTTTAAAAATAAAAGAAGCTTCCTCCACATTTCTAGGAATCCACAGTGAGGTGGTAACATCAGAGGGAGAGATTTATTCCTTATTCCTGCTCCCAGGCAGAATCTCCTCCATGCCACTCAGCCAGTGGAGGGCCATTTGGAAAAGGCCTGGATTTAAGGGGGGACAGCTCTCATGGGGGGATTTGATGCAGAGCAGATCAAGAGGGCCTGTCCTAACCCCTGGGCTCTGTGTTCCAGCTGTGCCTGTCCTCTTCAAACACGCCCTGGAGAACACAGATGTGGAGGAAGGGAAATCCATCTCCTTGCGCTGCGAACTCACAAAAGCTGAGGCCACCGTGGTGTGGAAGAAGGGAGAAGCCACGCTCCAGGCAAGTGCCAAATATGAAATGAAGCAGAAGGGGACAGTGGCAGAGCTGGTGATTCATAATGCAGAGCCAGAAGATGCGGGAAGATACACCTGTGACACTGGAGACCAGCAGACCACAGCCCAAGTCAAAATCCATGGTAGGAATGAGACACCTGCTTGTGACCATTTGTTGTTGTTCTTCCATGGTTCTGCTACCCCTGGGCACTTTCAGAGAGTGTTCAGGAGAACAGGGATCAGCACAAACATGACGCAGCTCTGGCTGGGTCCTTTGTGTTCTGTTTTTTTGGGATGATAACTTTATGCTAAAATACATCAATCAAAGGTACCTGATTAATATATTTTCTTCCCAATGAAATGTCTCATATGCTTTGGATAGAGGTGCCTGTCCAAGCCTTATGCCAAGAGGTAAGAAGGGTCTCAGCTACACCCTTTATTAAAGAATATTCCATTCTTTTCTCCACTTTCTCAACAACTTTTTACATGTCCGTGACCAACAGCTTCGGGCAGCAGAAGGGGAATTATTTTGGTGTTCTAATAATTGAGAAATAATTGTTCTTTTTTTATTTGGTCCAAAACCCTTGTTTCTACTGTAAATATCAGCAGACTCCTGGAGGTGCAGGTAGGTCAGAGCTTCTTTGCTGTGTGTGCCAAGAGGATTTGAATCAGTTTTGGCTTTAAGTCCCGTGTGAGGTCACCAGGTGGTGACGATGCGCCTGGAGTAAACTGGGAATGCTTCACTCCTCAGCTGTGTCCGTGCTCTTCAAAGAAGAGCTGAAGCCCGTGGAAGCTGAGGAAGGTGGGACAGCCACCCTGCAGTGCCAGCTGGGCACAGAGGCCCCCGTGGAGTGGAGGAAGGGGCAAACTCTTCTCCGGGCGAGTCACAAGTACAAGATGAGGCAGGAGGGCACCATGGCTGAGCTGCTGATCCACGACCTGGAGCCAAAGGATGGTGGAGACTATTCATGTCTAGTGGGGAGCCAAAAAACCACAGCAGCCTTGTCAGTGAATGGTAAAAAGGCAGAAAGAACCTGTGAAACTCTGGAATGTTTTTGTCCACCTCTTTCCTCCTCCGCTCTCTACATTCCCCCACTACAACTTCCTTCATTTCCTGCTTCCACTACTTTCTTCCATCCACTTGCTGTGTCACTCCTGTCCCCAGTCTCCATTTCATTATAGCCCATGTTGGATGTGTGTGTGTTGTGTTGTCTTCCCACCTTCCCTCGAGTGAAGGGTGTTGTCCTGCACGTGTGTTTTCCTGAATTAGCGTGGAATCCTAAGATTCCTTGGGGCTGTCTGTTTCAGAGGGTTCATCGTGTGCAATGATGAGAATGAGTTTGTCTCTCTTGGTGCATGATCTCAGCCAAGATCATGGTTTTGTCAATTCCCACAGAACAATTCATGAAAAAAAAAGAGAGGGTGTGTTTAAGGGTAAGGGTGTAGGAGTAAAGCTTTGGTAGACCCGCGATAAATCACGATTCGGCCTCTGAGCGGGATGTAGGGCAGCAATCCCTTCTCACTGTGCATCTCTCAGCCCTGCCAGTCCGTTTCAAGCAAGAGCTGAGGAACGAGGAGGCCACGGAGAGCGGGACGGCGACGCTGCAGTGCGAGCTGAGCCGGGCGGGCGGCTCCGTGCGCTGGAGGAAGGACGGCCGGGAGCTGATCCCCAGCGGGAAATACCGCATGAGGCGCGAAGGGCGCTTTGTAGAGCTGGTCATCCAGGAGCTGGAGCTGACGGATGCGGGGAGCTACACCTGCGTGTGTGGAGAGCAGGAGAGCACAGCTGCTCTGAGAGTCAATGGTAACTCTCCTACCAACAATTCTCTTTAAATTATCTTTCCAAATGTAGCACTTTTGGCGGAATTTCCTGGTCAAACAGAGCTTGGTCAGTGTGATTTCTTAGGCTCTGTAGTGCCAGAGTCACCCTATTACAGAGTATTCCCTTGTGCTTTTTTTTGCCTTGAGACAGCACCTGTATGTTGTATATTAATTTATTTCTCTCCCCTCTAGGAGGTTGTACTCCCCTTTTTGACAATACCCACCTAGAAACAGAGCATTTTTGATTGAGTGTACACACTGCAGCCCAGTAACTCCAGTTCATTTCATTCTGGTGCTGATTCCTTCTCTGTTGGTATTGCATCCTCCAGCCTTGCCTATCCTCTTCCAAGAAGAATTGATGAACAAGGAAGCCACAGAGGGGGGGGCAGTCACTTTGCAGTGCAAACTGAGCAAACCTGCCCCAGTTGAGTGGAAAAAGGGGAATGTGGTGCTGAAGCCGAGTGAAAAGTACAAAGTAGAGCAGGAAGGTCCCTTTGTGGAGCTGACAATCCGGGATTTGGATTTGGCAGACGCTGGGGATTACAGCTGTGTGTGTGGAGACCGACAGACTACGGCTGCTCTGGCAGTAAATGGTAAAAAAGAAATTCTCAGCACGTGCCCCAAGTCAACCTGTGTAATTCCAAGATCTCTTCCTCTCTTACTTCTGCTTCCTCTGATCCCTGTGTACTTCCAATACTCCTTCCTGCTGATTAATTTTCCTATCCTTTCTTCCTTCTCTCTTTTTCTCCTTTCACCTGATACCTTCTTGATGTGCTTCCAAGGTGCTTTAGCCAAAAGACAAGTGGAGAACAGGTTCCCAACTCAACACAACCTCCCTAGTCCAGAATAGCTGCTTGTTTAGAAGTTCTCCCATAGGAACTGACCTAAAAGTGGGAATAATATTTATTTTTCATGACTTAGACCATGGCACTTGTTGCTCCTAAGAGGAACATGTTTTCCTCAATGTATGATGCTGCACAAGGACAATCTTAATAAAAAATAGGCTTTTAGTGCTCCTGCTATTCCCAGCTCTTTTTTTACCAATTTTGGCTTCATACTTCCCAAGCAAATATTTTATATCTGCAAAAAACTGACAGCATGTTTGCAACTGCTCTGCTTTAAGGAACTCTTATTTATAAAAATTCAGACAGTGCCATGAATCAGGCCCTTGTGTAGCACTCCCGCTTTTCTCAAGGGAAGCAAAATGCTCTGGGTCTTATATTGAAATACAGCCTCTAATTTTATGTCTTTGATTATATGGTGTATAAAGTTAAGGGTAGTTGGCTTGTCAACTAATTTGAGGATAGACTTGATTTTTAAAGAAAGTTTTAAAGCGTGATGACAGGAAAAAATAAAATAGACTGAATTATCTTTTGAGGGGTTAGAAGTTGGAGAACAACTGTGGAGGAACTAAATCCACCAAGAAGGTGTGGTGGCTCCAGGGAGATAAGAGAGGGATTAAGTCGTGGATTGAGGGTTTCCCAGGGTTGATGCCGTGTCCGTGTTTGCTCTGCAGTCCTGCCTGCTCTTTTCACCAAGGGACTCATGGACAAAGAAGCCACCGAGGGTAAAAGTGTCTCCCTGCACTGTGAGCTGAACAAGGCTGCTGCTAACGTGGAGTGGAAGAAGGGGTTCAAGACCCTCAAGCCAAGTGACAAATACAAAATGAAGCGGGAAGGTGTCGTGGCTGAGCTCATAATCCAAAATCTAGACACAGCAGATGCTGGGAATTATTCCTGTGTGTGTGGAGACCAGCAGACCATGGCAGTTCTAACAGTTCATGGTAAAACAAACAAAACAAGGCACATCCTGAAAGTAGCTACCCTGATTTCTCAGTTCCTTTGGGCAGACCCCTGGTTACACTCCCATCTCCTCCTTCAGCCAGACCTTTATCCACAGCTCACCTGTGCCAGTGAAATGCACCCACTGGCATCCATGCAGCTGGAATTTGTGGCTCGAGAGGGATATCAGTGTCCCAAGCAACCAGGGTTGCTGCCACTCTTCTAATTAGGGGCCATCATTCTGCTTTTGCCTTGAAAGGTCATTTATTAGACTCCCCATTATGGTCAGAACAAAAATGGGTTGCTTCAAAAGGATTGTGTCTTAGGGATTTTAAGGTTTTGTAAAATTCCAAAAGGTTAGGTTATTCCATGGAATCTTATGCCCATACTCCATTCCTGAGGCAACAGAGTGCTTTTATACTTACAGCCCAGTTGTCGTGGAATTCAGTTGTAAGTTCTGTGTAAAACAGGCCCAGAACTTCTAAAGGACAACCATTCTCAGGGAAAACTTTGATTGTTTCTGAAGCTGACATCTTTGAAAGGGTATGTCAGTTCAGGTCAAAATGCTTGTTTTCCCACCATGTCTTGAAATGAGCCACTTCATTTCAAACTGACATTTAAAATGAAACTCCAGTGTTTCATTTTTTTTTTTAAATGTAAAATGTCTCTCTGTTTGCTTAAGTATGTGGAAACACAGCAAACACCCTCCCGTTGTGGTTTAAAATGTCATAAAAGAAAACCATTTTCTTCCCAGAAATTTCAAATTGGTGTTTGTTCTTTTTGATTGAAATTTCACAGGGGGAAAAAAATGGTGTTTTGACCTCTATTTTTATTGATTTGTGACTCTAAGTACATGTAAAATACCTCTATGGATTACTGCAAGCATTAAATCCTCTCCTGGTGATGACATTTCTTCCCCAACGCTGATTCATGGGGACCCATGAGAATCTCTGTTCTTGCGTTGATAAACCAGTTGAAGATAAGAGGGGAAAAGGAAACTTAAACATAATTTTAACTCTTTGGAGCGCTCCATCTCACTGCTGCTATTGCTGTCCTTCAGCTTTGCCTGCATTTTTCAAGGAAGGGCTGAGGAACAGGGAAGCCACGGACGGCGGCTCAGCCGCTCTGCGCTGCCAGCTGAGCACGGTGGGCGTCCCGGTGGAGTGGAGAAAGGGGGACAAGGCACTGAAACCCAGTGAAAAGTACAGGATGAGACAGGAAGATACAGCTGCAGAGCTGCTGATCCGAGATCTGCAGGTGGAAGACACGGGAGAATACAGCTGTGTGTGTGGAGATCAGAAGACCTCGGCTGTGTTGACAGTCCACGGTAAAAAAGCCGTTCTCTGTTGGGGTAGCAGTGCCTCAAGGACATCCCTTTTCTCTCTCTCCTTCCCACTTGCTTTAGTGTTTTGATTCTGCTGCATTTCCTTGGCCTGCTGGTGCTGTTCCATCCCATCTCCCACTGTCTGTCAGTTTTTGATGGCTTTATATCAGTGTAAAGAAAACTTGTGAGAATTTCTCATCTCAGAGAGCAAGAGTGAGCAGAATCCCAGCAGAAGATTATTCTCATGGGATTTCTCATTGTGTCTCCCTGACATCAGTGGATTTTCATGCTTAATCTGAAGGAAAGTTCTTTAAATCTGCTGAGCTCAGTCAGTGTGAGGTTTTTCCATTCAGGAATGAGGGACCACCCTCTTCGTCTGCAGGATTGTGGTACATTCTGCTGAGGAAACATTTCTTAAATAAATCCCCAGCCCTCAGCATTATTCTGCAGGTCCTGACTTAGGGAATAATGGGGGAAATTTTGTTCCTGGCTCTGCCATGGTGAATGGTGATGAGCTCTGGTTGCCCCTCCAGAAGGAGCAGTTCATGTACAGCTCCCATAGATGGAAGAAGAGCTTTTATTTAAGATATCTCTTTTGGTTAAAAGCTGCCAAAGACAAGGGGAAATTGAGGAGAAATCTATTCTCCCAGACTTTTTCTTTGTCTTTTTTCTCCCAGCTGGAGGAATTTCTGTTCCTCCCCTCTTTTGACCTATCATTTTCATCGCTAGGTGACTTCCATTCTATTTTAGTGGCACATCATAAGACAATTATTTGGATGCTGCTAAAAAAACCCCTGTAATCCTGATGTTAGTGTCACTATATCTTTTGAAATCTTGGGTTAAAGGTGCACCTGAAGCTATGTTATGATTTTTTTTTTTTTTTTTTTCTGAACCAGAAATACAAATTATGATATTAGGAAAGATGGGGATCTCCAACAGTGCTGTCACCCTGACTGAGACTTTTAATCAAAATTCAGTTCATTAATGTTCAAGATAGATTATTTCAGAGTGAAATAGGTAGAGAGGAGTATTGGAATCAGCTGTGAAGTGGTGAATGTGAGCAAGTTAATGTTAGAATTAGGTCATGGTGGAAATTATCCCAGTGGGGTCCTGTGGTATTGTGTTAGAGACAGATTTCCAGACTGATTTGTTTTCCTGTAAAGGTGAAGGACTGGCCACAGGCCCCAGCCCTGAGTTCCCCAAGGTCTGGTTAGTGGTTTTGATGTCCTCTCTGTTCATATTACACCCCATAGCTCTGCCTGCACTGTTCAAAAGAGATCTTGTCAATGTGGAAGGCACAGAAAACAGGACGGCTGTTCTGCAGTGTGAGCTGAGCAAACCCGCCCTGGTGGAGTGGAGGAGGGGGCAGGAGGTGCTCAGACCTAGTGAAAAATACAAAATGAGGCTGAAGGACACCACTGCTGAGCTGACAATCCACAGCCTGGAGGAAGGAGATGCAGGAGATTACAGCTGTGTGTGTGGAGACAAGACAACCACTGCTTCCCTGACAGTGCATGGTAAAATACCTGGGTTAATAGGAATTTTCTGCATTGTCATCTGTGATCCTCCTGTGGCATCACAATCTGCTCTTGATCCCTTCTGTTATTTTAAAATGTTATGGCAGCTGTTCCAACCACTGGGAATATCTTCCACTGAAGGCCCTTCCTTTGGGACTGACAAACAGCATCACAGAGTCTTTTCAGTCCCTGCTCTTTCCTGTTGATGGAAGCTGGAAGTGGATAATGAAAAGCTTGATGAAGTCAGAAATAGCACTTTGAAGTATTTTCACTCATTAATTTCTTTAGGGCATATCACTGAGATTTCACTTGGTTTTCTTGGATGAAATTGAAAAGTTATGAAATTTTAATTTTAAACAACGTAGTGTTCATATTAATTCTTAATCTGGTTTTGAGAAAGAGCTGTGCATAGTTCCTTGAAATCTTGGGATCAGCTTTCTGTTGTTTTATCTTAAAATGCCTTTAAAACATACCCCTCAGTACTGATATTATAGTCTTGGAGATTTCCAAATCAGTGAGAGTTGAGGGGTTGAGACTGGTGTGGTTCTCCATGTCATACCATGTCTCTTATCATTAAAAACACCTTCTGACGTAGGAATAATGTGTTTTCCAGTTCACTCACTCAGCTCAGTCCAAACTCACTCTTTTATGGTGCTCACTGATTTCCAAGTCATTGTGAGATGCTGAATGCAGTGTTTTGCAAAGCACAAGTCAGGGATACCCCTGAAATCATCCCTTGCTCTCAGGTTCTGTACATCCTAAAACATTTTAAAGTGTTTTAATCCAGTGGGGCAGTCAGGACACGCTATTTGCTCTATTTTAAAGTGCTCTCTCTCACCTGTGACCCTCAGCCCTCCCTCCTCACTTTAAGAAAGAGCTGAAGAACGTGGAAGGCACAGAAAATGGCACAGCCACTTTCTGCTGTGAGCTGAGCAAGGCTGGAGCTGCTGTGGCATGGAGGAAAGGACACAAAACCCTGGGGACAAGTGACAAGTTCACCATGAGATGCCAGGGCACGGTGGCTGAGCTGGTGATCCATGATTTAGTCCTGGCAGATGCTGGAGATTACACGTGCTCTTGTGGGGAGCAGGAAACCACGGCTGTGCTCAAAGTGAATGGTAAAAATAAAAAAAGGAAATATGTGACAAATTAAAGAGAGAATTTTTAAACAGCTTTTTTTTTTTTTTAAGAGCATAGGGGTGTTTGCACTTTGAAAGTGCAGCCCTGTTTCTGATGAGTTTAGCAATATCTGGTTGGACATGGGAATTTTGGTTCGTGTCAGGTGCAGGTTGAAAGTTCATGGCAAAAATTGCAGATATTCATCCTGGTGCTAACTCATTTTCTTGATCCTTAGGTTCAGCAGTAGGTGTTGAGAAATAGAAAACCACATTATTGTTTTGTTGATTGTGAAGATGTCACAATCTTAAAGTTGAGAAGATTTGTTGATGAGATGTTTTTGAGACAGTTATAAGTGTTTCAGTATAATTTGATGGCCAAGCTCTGCTAGACCACTCTGTGAGGTGAAATTATAGAATGGTTTGGGTTAGAAAGGACCTTTTAAAGGTCACTCATGGAAAAGTGAAATTGATGCTGTAGGTTCATTTATAAACTATTTCAGTAACAATTTCCGTAGAATTTAGATGCTCTGGTGAGGCTTTATTTTCCATTCCAGCAGACAATATCCAAGGTTGGTCTCAGGCAGGTCTGAGGTTGAGACTGATGTGGTTCTTCACTTCATACCAAGGACTTCACCATAAAAAAAGTCTCTCTGACTTAGGATTGAGGTGTTTTCCAGCTTTCCAAAGCCAGTCTCTTATGGTTCTCAGAGAGATCACCAACCCTGATGGATTTGATTAGGAAAGGCTTTGCTATCACTTATGGTTGCCAGACCACATGAACTGGTTACTTGAGTCGCTGCCATGGTCCCACATTCTGCTCCTTTTGACCCCCCCAGCCCTGCCTGTGCACTTCCAGAAGGAGCTGAGGGATGAAGAAGCCACAGAAGGTGCAACAGCCACTCTGCAGTGTGAGCTGTCCAGGGCTGCCTGCGTGGAGTGGAGAAAGAAGCACAAAGTGCTCAAACCCAGTGAGAAATACACCATGAGGCAGGAGGGCAGCAGGGCCCAGCTGCTGATCCATGCTCTGGAGGTCAGGGATGCTGGGGAATACAGCTGTGTGTGTGGAGAGCAGAGGACAACGGCAGCACTGACAGTGCACGGTAAAAAAACATGGAAATGGGATTTTTTTTGGGTGGTGTTTGTCCCTCCTCCTCTGGAAGCCTCAGCACTGACACATAGCAACTTCTTTCTCTACTCATGCCATCATTAATTCTACTCATAACAGACTTCCTTTTTATTGTGGTTTTTGTGTAATTCTAATCACAACTGTAATTCCATTTATTTTTTACTAACATTTTCCCTGTTTATTCTCCTTGCTCTTGTGCAGGGCTGTATTTCTTTGTACCACACCAAAGGCTGAAGGATGTCAGAGATTTGCTTTTTTTTATTCTGTTTTACTCACTTTTGACTTGAACCTAGACAGATGGAGCAGCAGGAACATTCATAGGTCTTTGATAAAGCTCAATATTCACTGCTCTTTAAAAGAGCAATTTTATTTCAAGTTGCATCAGGATTTGAGAAGTAATGTTAAATACTAAAAAGAAAACTTGGTTCAGTGTAATTTTCTTTGTAATTCTGACCAGAATAGTGTTGATTTTTATTCAGGTACTGCAGAATACTCAGTATTAGAGTAGGATAATATTTCAGAGTCCTCAGCCAAATTCATCTGGAAATTTTCCATGGAAGAGAGGGAAACTTTATTTTCACTATTAATGCAGGACAGTCAGAAGTTGTTTCAGCCTCTTTCTCACCTGGAAATCCAGTAGGTCTGAATTCAGGGAAGGGTTTCTTTGCTTTTCTGCCCATCTTTGTATTTGCCAATAAAAAAAGGATTGCTTCAAGTCTTGAACTTCCAATTTAATCATGAAAAATAGAGTTGAAATGGACTTGTGCTGATCAGTCCATCCTTGAGCCCCAAGTCACCATAATTTCTGTCAGAAAGTTGATTTTATTTCAACAAGTCTTTCTTGGACCATCTGAAGTCATTACTTCTTATTTCAAATTTTATAGAAATGGAGAAATATTTGTATAAAATTTGAAAAAAGTAGTAATGCAACACTCCAAGTTATGCATCTTGATTATCAGGATTTCTTTATTTGCATCAGACTTGAATTTTTTTTGACCTACACTTGCTCCATGGACTCTTGCAACCCCAAATCCCTCACTGCAGATCTGCTCCTTCTTGTATTTGTTGTTGATTTTCCTTAAATATTTTCCATCTGCCCTTGCTCAGTTGAAGCCTATTTTATCACCACTTACTTCATGCAAGTCTTCTATATCTTAATCCATGTTAAATAAATGTTTTCACTCTCTCTCTTCCCACCTTGAGATCATATTCACAATTAATGAAACTTTGCATTTCATTGTCCAAGTCACTACAGAAAATGATGAATAATCCTGAACTCAGGGTAGAGAGAAATTCTGCTCAATTAATTATTTTATTGTGAGTGTAAACCTCAGTCTAATATCCTGTAACTGGTTTTCAGATTAGTAGCTCTTCCTTTCTGTAATTCCACCTATATCAAAGTTAAAACTTTACTAAAATAATAATGTAGAACATATAATGTTTCTTTCTGCCAAGGAAGCTTAATCTATACCAAGAAAAAATTACCCTGGTCCACTCCTTAGTGAAGAGGAAAGCTCTTGGCAAATCTGAGTTTTTCAAATAATTAAGTTGAAATGGCCACAGTTCCTTGGATCCTCTCTCTGCTCTCTCTCTCTTTCTTTTTCTATGACAATCATCATGAATGGGATTCAGCTTCAAGACTGAAGAGTATTCCCAAATTCCTGTTTTTGTCAATGGAGATCTATCAAACTCAGACCATGGGAATCAGGAACACCTCCAACTCATTTTAAAGCAAAAATTTAATTTGGAGCTCTGTCAGCTCCACTAACTTTACACCAGTGGTTTTTCTTTCTTTACTCTCTGGGATTTTAGAATCTTAGTTTACACAGCAAGAACTAAATGTGTGTATTTAAATCTGGGAAATATTTTTCACCTCTTCATTTCTGTTTTTTCCATACTTGAGGAATATCATCCACTTTCTTTGATTTTTTCAGTGACACTGTCAGTGTCTGAAATTGGTTGTGCCTGCACCTTAAGAATTCCAAGACAAATTTCATCACACTAAGCTGCTTTGAGAATATACTTACTGAAATATTCTCCAATCCTTTTATAATTTTATTTTATTTTCCAAGCCAGAATTTCTATTGCTTCCTTAATTAAAATTAACATTTAATAATAATGAAGAAAAATGAATTAAGCACTTCAGCTTTCCCCACGTTCACCCATCATCAACTTCCATTCCTGAAAGAGAGGCAGACCTACATCTCTCTTGTTGTTTCCTTCCTTTTAATCTATTTACATTAATGTCTGTACAATTATCCTCCACATCCTTATTCTCAATTATTTCTTTCTTGCTGGTCAGGGTCAGGAATTGGAGACCATCCTCTCAAGCTCTTTCTTAGCTGTTTTATATCCAAATGGAGTTCCCACCCCATTGCAAATGGATGAAATGTCATCCCATCCTATTGCTTCCCCATAATGCCACATTTCCATCCAGTCTTACAGTCTGAATAATTCTGTTTGTTGTTCCAAAAAGGATGAGGTGTCAGGAAGCACCTGAACTGCCTGGGTGAGGGATTTATGGCAGATTTCTGCAGTGGCTACATCATCCTTCTCTTTCCTTTTTATTCCTAGCCAAGCATTTTCAGAATTTTTCTCCGATTCTACTCTTTAGTCTTATCCTAACTATGGACTAGGTGTGAAGGGATCCTTAAAATGTAAATTAAAAGGTTATAATTTTTTCCTTCAGCATGATCACCATGTGATCATGGTGTAACCTTTTGTATTAATTTTCTAGGCTGGGTTATACTGAGAAAGTTGCAGTTTTGACCATACATGAAGTTTCCCCACTTCTGCTGTTTATTTTCCATAAATCTCTAAATCAATCAGCCAAGTTATTTAATATTTGCTGAAAGAAATGATGAGAGCATTTTTTTGTCTATGATACAAACGAGCGTCTTCCTTCTGTGAGATGATGCTCACTACCAGGCAGGGATAAATATTGGTAAACACGGTTTATCTTGGTGGTCAAGAGCTGTTTGTCATGAAAACCTTTGCTGCTCTGTTTCTCAGCCCTTCCTGCTCTGTTCAAAGAAGAGTTAAGGGAAGAGGAGGCCAAGGAGGGTGAAGCAGTCACTCTGCGCTGTGAGCTGACCAAGCCTGCCCCAGTGGAATGGAAAAAGGGACACACAACCCTCAGACCTAGTGAGAAATACAGAATGAGGCAGAAGGATGTCACTGCAGAGCTGGTGATCCACAGTCTGAGCGAGGGTGATGCTGGGGATTACACCTGTGTGTGTGGGGAGCAGCAGTGCACAGTGTCCTTGGCAGTGCATGGTAATGACCAGCTCCATCTGGATCCCATCCCTGTTGAGATTATGCTTTGGATTGTTTCTATCACCATTGTTATCTGTGCACAGTTATCTGAGTCTGGCCTTGCATGGCACAACCACAAGGATGAATTTTGTGATTTAAGGGTGTCCTGGTTTGGAGGACAGGTGTCTGCCAATAAAGACAGAAACTTCTCTTTGAAATGGAGAATGTAAACCCCCTCCCTCCAAATTATTATTATAATTTTGAAATTAAGGGGCTCTCA
>JAOTQP010001286.1:2311495-2328133 GCA_026413545.1 Cichladusa arquata
CAGATAATATGTGCCAGGAGATAAGGGTCACTGCCCCACCCGGCTGCAACAGATGGGGACAGAATCCACATTTCTGGTCACATTCTGTATTGCACCCAAGACAAGAGGTGAAACCTTTCCCCATGTACAGAGTGGTTTTGGGACCTAATCCCCAAAGGAGATGTGGGGTCAAGCCTGAAGACAGCTCCCCACCTTTCCTTCCCCACATTCCCTCCCCTGCAGGCTGTGTTTCTCCCTTTAACTCTGTTCCCATTGCATCCTCAGTGCTGCCTGCAGGCATCCAGGAGAGCCTGAGGGACGAGGAGGTGACCGAGGGTCAAGTGGCCACTCTGAGCTGTGAGCTGACCAAAGCTGCCCCCGTGGAGTGGAGGAAGGGCAGCACCTTGCTCAAAGCCAGTGACAAGTACAAAATGAGGCAGGAGGGCTTGGTCAGGAAGCTGCTTATCCAGGATGTGGAATTGAAAGATGCTGGAGAGTACACGTGTGTGTGTGGAGAGCAGGAGACTACAGCAGCTCTGATAGTGCATGGTAAAAATAATATATCTGTATTATTTTATGCATGATATTATAAATATATTATCTGTATTATAAACAACTGTATTATTGTGAATTTCTATGCCAGCTCATTGATACTGGTTTTGTCTTCATCTCTGGCTGAATTGTTTCTTTAAATCTGTAAATTCTCTGTAACATCTGGTTGTATCCATGCTGCTTTTCTCTTTCTGTCTTTTGGTTTGTCCAATGTCCCAGAATTATGAGGAAAACACCCTGTTTCCACCCTGAAGTGTTCTCTGTTTCTGTACCACCCCACCCCTCCTGTCACCCGTGTGCCACATGTCATTTTTAATTTCCTCTGTGCATTTTGTGACCTCCCAGCCCTGCCAGCCCTTTTCAAAGAAGACCTGAAGGACCTGCAAGGCACAGAAAGCCAAACAGCTACTCTGAGCTGTGAACTGAGCAAGGCTGCAGCTGTGGCGTGGAAGAAAGGGAACAAAATACTCAGGGCAGGTGACAAATACATCATGAGGCAGGAGGGTGGCCTGGCAGAGCTGGAAATCCGTGACCTAGAGCTGCAGGATGCAGGAGATTACACCTGTGTGTGTGGGGAGCAGCAGAGCACAGCCTCTCTGACAGTGAAGGGTAAATGCAGATCATTGTCCATTTTCTGTTTCTCTGAAACCCCCATGAAGTGTCCACCTGTTATCTCGTGCCCAGTTCTTGTTCAGGTGTTTATTTTTTGTCTGGTGTTGCAGAGAAGGGAGCTGAGGACAGGACTGGCTTGCCTTGCAGACACTGTGCTGTGTTGTAGGTTTGAGGGAATTGCACCCAGGAGTTGTTAGATCAGCTGAGATGTTCTGTCCTGTGATAAATCCTTCAAATTCTACCTTAAATCTTGTGCTTTGGTCATCTCAGCACTTCTGGTCTTACTGCTGGATTCCATTTTCCAGATCTTCATAGTGATAACCTCAACCTCAAACCCCTGATTTGGTCAGATTTGAACTTCAGCTGAGAATTCACAATGCTGATCTCTTGGTTTAAATACACTTTCTATTGGCTTTCCATTCCCAGCCCTGCCAGTTCTTTTCAAGGAAGAGCTGAGGGATGAAGAAGCCCAAGAAGGAGCATCAGTCACTCTGAGATGTGAATTAACCAAAGGAGCTCCTGTGCAGTGGAAAATGGGGCCCAAAGTGCTCAAAGCAAGTGACAAATATCAAATGAGACAGTCTGGCACCACTGCAGAGCTGGTCATTCCTGAGCTAGAAGTAAAAGATGCTGGAGATTACACCTGTGTGTGTGGTGACCAGAAGACAACAGCAACCTTAACAGTTCATGGTAAAAAGAACTTATTAATATTGATAAATCTCTTGAGGTAGACATAATTCTGAAATGTAGTTGCTTCTTCCCTGGGTCAGTAGTTTATCTTTGTTTTTATCCCTTCTTCCTTCATTCTATTTATAACTCATTTCTTCCTGAGAAAGAGTCGCTCATGGTGAATTTTTGGGTCGTTACTAATCTGTCCTTTAAAAGGAGAAAACGAGAAGTTTCCTTCTGTGCAAGTCTCCTCTTCTTGGATATTTGCATTTTCTAGCTCCAACCCTGTAGGTCACTTCAGTCCACCACAGTTTCTTCAAAGCACCCAGCTATGGGCTGTCAGGTCCCTCTTCTCCAGGAACTGGAAAAGGAGAAGTGAGGGCCAGGGGAGCTGAAAGAGGAGGGAGTTCTCTGGCCGTGTTTTTGTTTTTGTTTTTGGTTGTTTTTTTTTTGTTTTTGTTTTTTTGTTTTGTTGTTTTTTTTTTGTTTTGTTTTGTTTTGTTTTGTTTTGTTTTTTGTTTCGTTTTGTGTGGTGGTTTTTTTGGTTTTTTTTTTTTTTTTTGAAGGTTCCAAATTCTTTAAATAAGTCAGACATGCAGAGTGAGAGAAGTGTTATCATTCCAGAGCTTAATTCCTGTAGCTTGTTTTGTCTTTGAGTTATGATTTCCAAAATGAGGAGTAATGGCCCTTCCAACTTCAATTTAAAACTAGGAGTAGTTTTATTTTTAAATCTGTCTGTTTTCATGTAGATGAGGCTGTAACAGTTTAATAAAAACAAACCAGAAACTAACAACAGCAGCCTCCAAAAAATGACATTTGTGTGGGTAAAATAGTTCTGTATCCAGCAGAACTGTTCTGCATCCAGTGTTATTTTTGAGTGCTGTTGATCTGAGGTCTGGGTCTTTGTTTTGCTCTTTCACTATAAATAACAGCAAAAACCCAGGGAACTGATCCCTCAGGGTGACTGAAATCACATTATGCTTGAAGAAAGACACTTTCAGAGTTTCTGAACTTGGTTATGGATAAGAATATCTACAATAGGCTGAGAAAAAGGCAAGAGGGAAAATAATCTCAAAGTAAAAATGAGGTTTAATTCTGGTTTTCTGCTGTCCCTTTGTCCACGTTGCATCCTCCAGCTCTGCCACCAGTGTTTAAGGAAGAGCTGAAGGACAAGGAAGCAGAAGAAGGTGGAGAAGTCTCCCTGCTCTGTGAGCTCTCCAAGGCTGCCCCAGTGGAGTGGTGGAAGGACCAGAGCATCCTCCAACCGAGTGGGAAATACAGAATGAGGCAGGAAGGGCTCAAGGCAGAGCTGGTGATCCATGAAGTAGCTGAGGAGGATGCAGGAGACTACAGCTGTGTGTGTGGAGAGCAGCAGACCACAGCTGTGCTGACAGTGCAGGGTAAAGCCATCCCTCCCCTCCTGGCTGCAAACCTCTGTCCTCTGCTCTCAGCTCTTCAGTGTTCCAACTCTGTCTGTTCATCCTTATTAACTGAACTTCCATCAGGTTGAAAATGTTCCCTGCCCCTCCTCACCTGCAGGCTGTGGAAATTGGAGAATGCCTGTCTGCATTTCTCTGTGCCATCCTTTTTGTCTTTTCCTTTCCTTAAACACCAGCCTGCTCTCCTTTCTTCTCTCCCTTCTGCCATTCCTTTCTTACCATATAACCCCATTGTTCTTTGCTCTTTCTTTTCTTGTATTTATTCTCTAAACCACAGTTCTGCTTATTCTTTGCCATTCCTTTCTGGAATTCTCAATACCAACCATTTTAATACAGGGAATAAGGAGCATCCAGAATAAGTCTCTGTTAATTATAATTTCCTCTGCACTAAGTTATGTCCATTTTGGGCTTTGTGCCCATAATCTCTGTCCTGATGCCCAAAGATAATTTCCATTGGGACACTGATTTTTCTGAGGAAAGAATAAATTCTTTCTGTTACCTCATTCTGGTCTTCCTTTGTTGGAAGAACAACTTGCTGGACAAACAAGTCTAGTGTTTCAGCTTAACACTGCTGGAATGGGAAATGTGCTAAATCAGGGCTAAGCTTGTCTTCTAGCCTGGATATTTTGACTAAGTCTCTAATACTGGACACTTAATTTTGAAATTTGAGATCTCCAGCCTTGTTAAACAGATAAAATATCCTATTATCCCACCTAGTTAACAGAGGGGCATATGTGAAGGTCACCACATTTATTTCAAGGATGCAAGTTGCAATGGGTACAAGAATTTTGTAAAATAGGAAAAATGTGTTCTGAGACGAGAACCCAGGCTGGAATTCAGCAACTGGAGATTTACTTTGGGGTCAAGGAGAATCTGTGAGTCCCAAATGTGTCTCTTCAAGAATACCTCAAGGAAGAGAGAAGATGAGTAAGGGGCTGTGTCAACAGTCAGAGCACAGCAGGGCAGCTCTGTCAGTAGGAAAAGAGTGCAAAGCCATGAAGTTTGTGGAAGACACCAATAATATGAATTGAGGAGCTCAGAGCTGGTATTCTGCTTTTTTTTCTGAGGAGGAAACTGGCAGGAAGCAGGTGTAAATCTGTTGAGGACTGTGCAGATTTGCTGTAGGAAGCCAGGGTAAATCCAAAAGGATTAGGTTGTCTATTCCCACTAGGATATTTTCATTTTTCTTTCCTCTCTTTGTGGCTGATTCTCACCCATCCTTTGTCACAACCTTCACATCTTTCCCCTGCCATTTCCTCCCCCCTCGCTGCAGACACCCTCAGTTTGTAACACATTTCACCTGCATCCTTCAGCTGTGCCTCCGTTTTTCCAAGAAGAAATGACCAGCCAGGAAGGGGTAGAAGGTGGAACAGCCACTTTTCACTGTGAGCTGAGCAAGGTCCCTGCCCGTGTGCAGTGGAGGAAGGGCCAGCACATCCTCACCTCGGGCACCAAGTACAGCATGAGGCAGCAGGGATGTGCTGTGGAGCTGCTGGTGCATGGCTTGGAGCTGAGTGACAGTGGGGATTATTCCTGTGTGTGTGGAGACAAGACCAGCACTGCTGCCTTAACAGTTCATGGTAATGTAATCCTTGGGGTGAACATCCCCCAAACCTGCCCAAATCTCTGTTCCCATCCTGTTCTGTTTGCCTTTGGTTCCTCTCTGTGCTTCTTCCTTTTGTAGAATTAGGAAAAACATTCCCTGTTGGTGTTTGTCCCCCTCAGCTCTGCTGGTTCATCTCACTTTCCTTGCCCTGATCCAGTGTCCAGGGAAGCTGGGGAAGGTTTTCCATTGTGTTCCACTGACCTGGATCAGGGCTTGGTATTTTCCCATGAAACCTCTCCCCCAGGACCTCACCAAGCTGCATTTTAAGGAAAATTCACCCTCTCTGTGGTAACTCTTTCACTCTTCAGTGCTGCCTCCAGAATTCAAGAGAGAGCTGAAGGACCTGGAAGCTGTGGAGAATGGCACAGCTGCTCTGCAGTGTGAGCTGACAAAAACTGCTGAGGTGGAGTGGAAGAAAGGGCAGGAGGTGCTCAAAGAGAGCAGCAAGTATGAAATGAGTCAGGATGGTGCTGTTGCAAAGCTGATTATCCATGAGCTGGAGGAGGAGGATGCTGGAGTTTACACCTGTGTGTGTGGAGAGCAGCAGACAACTGCCACGCTGACTGTCAATGGTAAACAACTCTAGGGAAGAGGCTGTAATATCTTCTGAAAATAAAAATAACAACTGTGGTTTAGTGGTGCCAAAGGAAAAGACTGTAAATCACAAGGGTGCAGAATAGCCTGGTCTGTGCAGCTCATGGAGTGGTCAGGCAGAAAATGGGAATTGCCATGCAGAGCTAAGTGCATTTTTTCTGTATTCTGCTGTCAGAATAATCAAAATCTCTCCTGCAAGTGGCCTGCCTTAAGAGGGAGTCTGAACTCTTAAAATTCCCTGCCTTAAGAGGGAGTATGAACTCTTGCAGGTCTCTGTATTAGGAGGGAATCTGAACTCTGAAAATTCCCTGCTGATCTTCAGGAGACTTCTTCAGTGATCAGGGCAGCATGTTGGCTACTTTTACAGTAGGAAAACTATTATTCCATTTTTAGAACATAGAATAGGTTCTGTGTATTTCATGACAAATATAACTTCTTGAAATCCATTTCTTCTTGCTCTGCAGATATTCCTATTGCTTCTCTGGGGAAATAGCTTCATAGTTTGAATCTAGAGCATTGAGGTTTATAGACATCTGGGAAAAACCCTCTCTTTTGGTGCTTTCATTTTCCCTCTACTTCCTTTTTCCCAAGCTGCAGCAGTCATATTTCTATTTTATAGCCCTTTTTAAACAAGAAAACCACTACAATGGGCATAGCACACAGCAAGGTAGAAAGGTTCTTCTTGCAGTATCTAAAGTGTGAAAGCAATTAAATCATAGAATCCCAAAATAGTTTGGGTTGGAAAGGACTTTAAAGCTCATTTCATTCCAGCCCCTGCCGTGGGCAGGGACAGCTTCCACTAGACCAGGTTGTTCACAGCCTCAACCAAGCTGGCCTTGAATGTTGCAATGATGTAAAAATATGCTGAACCCTCCTGCTCTGAGTGCTGGGAGTGTGGCTGGATATGGGAATGGGATAAAGGATGGTTAATTCGATTTAATGCCTGTCTGGGGTGGTAAGAGATGCACCAATTAGGGGATAAGGGATTTCTGTGATCTATGAATGTGCTGTGTTGTTACTGGAGGCTTTGAACTTCAGGTTGAAATGCTGACTGCGGACAGCTTGAATCCACACCTGTGTTCCTTCACTCGTCCCATCCAGAGCAAGGCCTTAACTGAAATCTGCATTTCCCCTCCCATTTATCACTACACTGGGATCTCTTACCACGAGATCAACACTAACTTGATCTTTTATACATTGATAGAAGCCTTATTTGGGGCAGAAATTCTCTTTGTTTAATACTGCAAACTCACAGACCTCTATTGAGGGGCAGGGATCTATGTAAAAGAATTCCCAGTGATCTTTGCCTAAAGCATCCATAGCTGGCATGGAAACTCTTCCATAGGAAAGTCTGACTCCTTCAGACCCCAATCCAGGCCATTTTGTTGACCACTAAGACCAGATCTCTCGTAACTTTGCTTGTCCTCAGCTCTTGGTTCCCTTAGTGGCTCAAGAAAGATCCTGCCAAGACAGAGTGTTGCATCCTCAGGATTATGGAATCATTAGAATAAGCCATACCTGAAGGATGAGGGTAGGACTGGATCCTTCTTGCACTAAAACACTCTTGAAAGTTTTCCTCTCAAATTTTTCAGCACTGCCCATCACGTTTAAGCAACCTTTACAGAATGAGGAATTTGAGGAAGGAAGCACAGCCAGGTTCTGCTGTGAGCTGTCGAAACCCAGTGCTGCAGTGGAATGGAGGAAAGGAGGAGTGGGGCTGCAGCCCAGCCAGAAATATGAAATGAGGCAGAGGGGATGCCTGGTAGAGCTCTTGATACACAATCTCAGATTAGAAGACACAGGAGAATACAGCTGTGACACGGGGGATCAGGAAACCAGGGCAGCTCTCAGTGTGAAAGGTACGTGGTGTGAGCTGGCTGCTAAAGGAACAGGTGCCTCCAACAGGCCAAACAACCATTGCAATAGGAATATTTTAAAGTGCATTATTCTTATTCTCTATGAATATTTTCCTTTTCATCTGATATATTAGGATTTTTTTTATTTTTAATAAGAATGGAAGAGGAGGATACTTTGTTCTTCCAGTGCTGTGTTTGAGTTTTGGGTTCTAATAGGAAATGCTTTCAAGCTTTGTGCCTGAGGAGAAATTAAAGAAAAAACAGTGATTTAACATAACATCTGGACATTTCAAATCCTGCAAGAAGACAGACAACGACATCCCTGACCTCTCAAGGCTGTCCATGGAGTTTTGAAGTTCTTTGCTCTTGAGATCATTATTAGATCAACTGAAGGATAAAATCATTCAATGAATTCACCACTGGGAAAAATTTGAGTCAAGGAACAAAGGAAATAAATGTTATGGGTGCAGATGGCTTCTTCTGATGCAGCAAGATCTCCTAGTCCCTCCAGGAAAACTCGAAAACGTGGATCCTACCTAGGACTATCAGTGAAAAGCAGAGTATCTTGTTCTCCAAGTGTCAGTCTGTGTTAACCAGGACTTGACTCGGGCTTCACTAAAAGATCCTGCTGATCCTTTTCTTTTCTCTTTTAGCTCTGCCAGTTCTTTTCCAAAAGCAGCTCAAGGACGAGGAGGCAGAGGAAGGAGGCGCGGTGAGATTCCGGTGCGAGCTGAGCAAGGATAACGCGGCCGTGGAGTGGAGGAAAGGCACCGTGGAGCTCTTCCCCTGTGCCAAATATGAAATTAAATTAAGTGGGCGCACAGCTGAGCTTGTGATCCACAATGTAGAGCCAGAGGATGCCTCTGATTACACTTGTGACACGGGAGACCAGCAGAGCACTGCAGTCCTCAGAGTGAATGGTTAGCATTGCACCCAGCTGGGATGCAGGAGAAGAGGCATGGGTGGAACTGTGTGAATGATGTTATTTAATCCAAAAAGCTGAGATAATGAGGAAAAGAGCTGCCCAGTCTTAAAGCAGAGTACAGAGAAGTGGATCTGGTGGGACAGGGTTCCTCTTTAAATTAAGCCTGTAAAGCACAGAGTGCAGTGCACTGACCCCTTCCTCTGATATGATAAAAGCAAGGAATTCTGTGTCGTGGGGATTTTGAAATATTAACAGAGCTCTTCTTGGTGTTTTGCAATTTTGCTGGTTCCCTTGAATCAATAGCAAATCACACACACAAAAAGAAAGGCATTTTGACGTTGCTATTTTTAATCTCCCTGTGAAGATCCCAAGAATGCTGTGCTTAACCAAACCAGGAATAATGTCTGTGAGTGATGACAGAATCATGGTGTGGGTCACTGGTCCAACCTCCCTGCTCGAACAGGGCCATCCCAGCACCATCTATGAAATGTTTGTGATTGTCTCAAAGTTGGGTTGAATTTGTGGCTTTGATCTAAGCCATAACCTTTCAAACAACAATTTTTTGCTGACTGACTCAAAAAGCAGCCCCAGCATAAACTATGGGTGAAAGAGCCCAGTGATTGCTTTACCTGTCTCACAGTGGTGTTTTTACTGGAACCACAGGCACTGAGATTCCTGTTTTTTCCAGCTGATCCCACACAGCCCGTGGATATCCCCTTCTTGTTTCCATCAGTGACAAGCTGCTGTCTGAGCTGTTCCATGCTCTACTTGAATAAATGTCCATTTGTGCATCATCTGGAAGGACTCACTGATGATGATCTGTGTCTTGAAAAAACAGAAATCAGAAATCAGTTTCAAGCTTTACATTATTTAGCTTTTGAAAATCAGGAGTATTTCTGTAAAAGTGCAGAGATTTACACTGGTTAAAACAGAAAGTGCCAGGTTTTGCTTAGTCAGAACCTTTGTGTGTTTCCAATATGCTGAGCAGATGCATAAAAGGTGTGATATGGATGGCCTGGACTTTATGGGATATAAAGATATTTGGGAATCTTTCTGATCCTCTGGATCAGTACACAATATAGGTCTGTTCATAGGGGGAAAAAATGGTTTTATTATCATACCACCCCTTAATGCAAAATTGTACTGCAGCACCAGAGCCCAGGTGCCTTGTACCGAGCTGTGCAGACCTGGCACTCAAGCAAACAGCTGATGTATTATTTATTTCTCATTTTACAGCCATCAAACCCCAGCTGAAGCAGCAGCTGAGGAACGAGGAGGTGGAAGTGGGAGGAACAGCCAGGCTGCGCTGCGAGATTTCCATCAGCAAGGCAGAGGTGGAGTGGAGGAAGGATGGAGCCCTCCTGCAGTCCAGCTCCAAGTATGAAATGTGGCAGGATGGGACCCTCAGGGAGCTCCGTGTTCACCACCTGGAGCCTGGGGATGCTGGAGAATATTCCTGCAAGGCTGGAGACCAGACCAGCTCAGCCAAACTCACCGTGAAAGGCAAGAACTGTTTATTGGAACAAGGAGATTTTCCCTACAGGAAACTAAGATTTTGCAACATGATAGAGTTATATACATGTACATCACATAAAATGAGTTGTTGTGATCAATATGGAGCACAGGATGGGTATCATAAAAAAAAAATCTTATGGTCTGTGGATGCACCAAAACAAAAGGTGGACAGGAGAGGATAAGGCAGCTGTAATCTGTGACTCATGGCTTGGAATATTTGCTTGACATCATGTGCATGGGGATGAACAGATGGTCCAGCCCCAGCTTCCAGTCACATGGCAGCTGCATCTGGCCTTAAAATCATTGCAGAGCTTAGGTTGGACCACTGGTGTGGAACAAACACCCCCAGCATCTCCACGGGCTGCTCCACGTCATGGATCCCCTGCACATCACACCCAGCTGCAGCATTTTTTGTGCAGATGGTGACCTCAGTTGTAGGAATATCCACTGTGCTTGCTCAGAGGGAGATTGGGCTGCTTTTTGAATGGTTTGAGTCGATGATTTTAGAGGTCTTTTCCAGCCTTAGTGATTTTATGATTCCTTTGGTATTCCCCAGTGGGTTTGGGGTATTTCCAGCTTCTGCCTGCTGGGGGTTGTCTGCATGATCCCTACACGGGTGCCCAGCTGTCCTAGAGGCTGAACTCAGGCAAACTGCAGTGCAGAACCCCTGTGCTCACATTAACCCACTGATTCCTGCTGGGGGGACAAAGCCAACCAGGGCCTCAGCCAGTTTGGAGCATCAGCATGGAGTAAATGCAGATCTGTTCACAGAAATACAATAGAGAGGGTTAGCTTTAAAGTTATCCTGTGACCATGTCTAAGTGTAAATGGAACAAATTTCAAAATCCTGATTTTGACATCCAACATTGATGCCTTTTTCACCCTATCAAACATTAAAAAACCCCCAAACCAATATGCAATGTGTCCCTTAGCAAGGACAAGTGGTAAAGCCACTATCCAAAATTCCTTTGTCCTGTTGCCAAGTACACTGAAGGCAGAGTTTGAAATGTGGTTTGAGAGTCTGTGCTGCCTCCACCCTTGGAGGACAAGGTGCTGAGCAACCTGTGCCTGCTTTGGAGCAGGTGACTTCCAAAAATCCACTGCAGGCTTCCATGGTTTGATCCGGGTTTTCCCTTCCATCTCTCCTTGCAGAGCCTGACGTGACCATCGTGAGTGGCCTCAAGGACAGGGTGGTGGCCGAAGGGGAGGATGTCACCTTTCGGTGCCAGGTGTCCCACGAGGACGCCAGGGACGTGGAGTGGAAGCTGCAGGACGTGGCTCTGCAGAACAACGAGATGAACGAGATCTCGGTGGAGAAGGGCAAGATCCACACCCTGACCCTGAGGAAGGTGACAGAGCAGGACATTGGCACTGTCACCTTCCGGGTGGGACCCCACACGTCGACAGCAGAGCTCAGGGTGAAAGGTGAGGGCTCCCTGTGCTGTGGAACAGGATCTGTGGGGACAGGGGGTGCTTTGCTTCTGCTGGCAGCAAATTCAAGGCCATAATTCACCCCTTGTGTCTTGGGGGCACTTGTGCTTCGAAGCATCTGTGACTGCAGTCACCACGGATAAGCAGGGGACGTTTCACCCTCTTGCCAAAGCTCACTGATTCCTGGAGAAATTGCTGGCTTGGCTTCACTGCTTGGATGGATAGACATGGAATTTCCATTCACCTCTTTTAGAATTATAGAATAAATTGGGTTTGGAGGGACCTTTAAAAGCCATCTGGTCCAATCCTTCTACATCTTCAACCAGATCAGGTTGCTCAGATCTGTTTTTTTTTCTCCTTTTCCTTCCCTTTCATTCCTTTCCCTTCCTTTCCCTTCCTTTCCCTTCCTTTCCCTTCCTTTCCCTTCCTTTCCCTTCCTTTCCCTTCCTTCTTCTTCCTTCCTTCTTTCCTTCCTCATTATTTTGATTAAACTCTCCATCCAAAATCCTTCCTTCCCTCTTATAAGCTTCTTCTAACCCCTCAGTAAATAACACTGAAGTCAGAGGATTTTTTTGGATACTCAACCATTTCGCTGTAGCTTTAACACTGCAGGAAACGAGACAAAGGTGTCTGGAAAACAAAGCAAACAAAGCAAAGCAGACACAAACCCCTTTGTTTTGTTTGTAATTTCAGTGCCACCTCCAGTCTTTATGGAGAAACTGCAGAGCAGGGAAGTGCAGGAGGAGGACACAGCTGTCCTCAGCTGCCAGCTCTCCCAGCCCAGTGCTGAGGTGAAATCAAAAAGGGCCCCCAGCTGATCTCCCCAAGCTCCAAGTATGAAATCAGCCAGGAGGGAACAGTCCATACTTTAAAGATTCATCACTTAAAACCAGGAGACTCTGGAAAATACACCTGAGATAATGGAAATGAACAAACAGCACCCACTTTGACTGTTAAGGTTGTGTTGGGTTTTTTTGTTTTTTTTTTAAGGTAAGAAACTTGCTCCACTCCCTTAGTTAGGCTCTGCCAAGAGAATTTTTTTCTGCTGTCCTTAGCTTCAGGCATGCTGTGCTGCCAAAAGCAGCAGAGTCCTTTTGCTTTTGGAAGTCCTGTGGTGTCCTAAGCAAAGAAAATGCAGGGACCCAAGTGCAGGAATTACTTCCACACTTTGAGACCCTGTGGTCACTCAGACAACCAGGGCTGCAGCTAAAATTAAGATAGGACTATTTTTGATGCTTAATCACCCTTTGAGCTGTAGTTCTGCCTGGAAAATGGTGATCCAGGTGAACTTGTTCAAACTGGGACACAACTCCAGCTAATGAGCAAGGCACCTAAACACTTCTAGTGCCAAAGATCTTTAAAATAGGTGTCCTGTGGCAATGTGTCTGGTTTTTCCCAATCTCATTTGATACAAATACAATATCAAGGTGACTTTTTCTGAGACGCATGATCAGGAAAAAGAAAGATGAGCCAGGTTATTGTTATAATCCCAGCTATCCCTGAGGACTCTTCCATGACAGGCACACACCTGCCTGCAGTCACACTCACTCCATGACTCAAGGATACCAGAATATTGGTGCTGTAAGCAGGTCCTCTGATGGTGGTGGCCAATTTGTGTCCCTGTGTGTGGTCTCAGCCACCCCACCACTCCTTGAAAAAAATTCCAAACCCAGGAAGCTGAGAAAAGCCTGTGCAGTCACTCTGTAAATACCAATTCAGCCAATTGGCTGGTGAAAAAAAAAAAAAAAAAATATATATATATATACACACACACACCAATTAAGTGTGGAGCCTCCAAGGTTCTTCTTTAGCTCTTGTAGAGCTAAACTTCTACATGTGGCACTTCCTTGACCCACCAGTGACACTAGCAGCAGAGACTGCCAGTGTTCCTTTCTATGCTGGTCCAGTTTTCAAATAAGGAATATTATAGGAAGACCCTGCATGCCCTGTCCCAAATACACAAGAATTTGGATATCAGGAGTAGACTTTTGAGGTCTGGTTTTGGTACTCATTTGGAGATAGATGCACAGGGATGCTCAAAACTCTGCACCCATGACCATTCCTGTGCAAGGAGAAGCATAATCCTTGAGGTGCTCAATGTGTGCATTGTCCAGTGATTCCTCAGGAGAGCTCAGGGCTCCTAGAAATCCAACACTTTCTGTCATTCCTTGTTTTGCTTTTAAACCAGCTTTGGAATTGAGTTTTAACCAAATTTAGGACGGCACCAGAGTTTCATCAAACACAAGGTTTGTTACACAGTCAGCAGTGACACATGACTATTTACCCCCTCTGATTTTTCTTGATTTAGCTTCTCCAGTGACCTTCACGCAGCCCCTGCAGAACCAGCAAGCTGAGGAAGGTGGCAGTGTCACTCTGAGCTGCGAGGTCTCCAAACCCAACACCTCTGTGCAGTGGAGGAAGGCGGGGACGGTGCTGCGACCCAGCGACAAGTACAAGATGCGTCAGGAGGGATCCCTGGCTGAGCTGACAATCCACAGCCTGAGCCAAGCTGATGCTGGGGAGTACACCTGTGACACAGGGGACCAGCAAACCACGGCAGCAGTGCACCTGAAAGGTGGGGCTTTGCATGGGGAAGAGCTGGGCGCAGCTTGGCACCTCGGCAGGGGAACAGGGTTGAGTAATTTGGCAGCTAAATCTTGTCCTGTGGCCAAGGAGAACCATGGGGATCTCAGAAGTTTCACAGGGCTAAGAGCTGGGTCAGTTACCTCTAGAAACAGATCTTTAGTCACTGATTTTGTGGTTTAATGATAATTAATCTCCACTCGTGGGAATCTGTTGACAATTTTCTCACAACGCACAGGTTATGATTGTACACATATTGAATATTTGTTATGTACACCGCACAGTAGAACTTGCAAGCTTTTTAGATTACCATATATGTCTGCATAATACACATGCATCAAGCATCTGTAGCACTGTAATATGTTGCTACGTGCCTGTGAACCTACATTTCCATGAGTTTAGAATCACAGAATGGTTTGGGTTGGAAGGGGCATTCAAGATAATTTAGTTCCAACCCCCTGCCATGGGCAGGGATACCTTCCACTATCACAGGGTTCTCCAAGCTCCAATGTCCAACCTGGCTTGGACAATTCCAGGGATCCAGGGACAGCCACAGCTTCTCTGGGCAACCTCAGCCAGGGCCTCACCACCCTCACAGGGAGCAATTTCTTTCTAACATCTAAACTAATCCTGCCCAGTTTGAAACCATTCCCCTTTTTTCAGTCACTATCTACCCCTATAAAAAGTCCTTCTTCCTCCTTTACGAGCTGCCATAACCCCTCTCTTCCAAACTGAACACCTCCAGATTTCTTATTTAGGACCTCAAATAACAACAGCATAGTACTGCCAAGAGAGAGCCTAGCAACATGTTTAACCCAGGAAGTAGATCTCAAACTGTGTTGCCCTTTCCATGAAGAAGCAGCAGCCACCATCGTGGAGAGGCTGAAGGACGTGGCCGCGTGCGAAGGAGAAGACGCGGTGTTCGAGTGCCGGCTGTCCCGGGAGACAGCTCAGGATGCCCAGTGGTTCCTGGGGGATGTCCCCCTGCAATCCAACGAAATGAACGAGATCAGAGCCCAAGGGACACGGCACAGCTTGATCTTGAGGAAGGTGACCCTGGAAGACTGTGGGTCCATCACTTTCAAAGTGGGGCAGCATTCGTCAGCAGCACGGCTGAAGGTGGAAGGTGAGCAGCCTCCCAGGAAGAGGGGTTGAGCAGGCACTGCTTTGACTGCTGGAGAGGTGTACTTGGGATTAGGGAGCCTTGGAAATTTTGGGAGATTCTGCTAATTCAATTTAGCAAGTTAGAGAGGTACATCTGAGTCAGTCATTCCGGTCGTTTTTATTGTACACAGAACAAAGATTAATATTAACATCCATTGATGTTATTTGATATAATAATTACTATTAACACCCTTTGATGTTATTTGATGTAATAATTAGCATTAACCTCCTTTGAAGACCATCCAACCATGCAGCTGATCAGAATCAATGCTGAAGAGTGTCAAGAATATGCTGTGGACTAATCTCCTATTTATGATACTTTGAGATCACATTTACAAAAAAAAAAAAAAAGTCTGAAAGCTCTGAAAAACCTTTCTTTTAAGATCTATATTTTTGAAAGATGGCCCACGCCAATGCCTTCTGTTGTTTGTTCCTCTTCGATCTGGTTCTGAATGTAACTACAGGCACCCAGCTCTGCCCTGGGGGTGATGCTGGGTGAGGATGCTGCAGCAGTGCTGGTCCCCTCTCCCCACAGCTGCCCCGGTCACCTTTGTGAAGGCTCTGCACAACCTGGAGCTGCAGGAGGGCGGCACTGCCCACCTGTCCTGCGAGGTGTCCAAGCCTGACGTTGCTGTGGAGTGGAAGAAGGGCTCATCCGTGATCCAGCCCAGCCACAAGTGCAGCATCCAGCAGGAGGGGAAGGTGCACACGCTGGTCATCCGCGACCTGAGCCGCGCCGACGCCGGCGACTACAGCTGCCACACGGCTGCTGGCAAGACCACGGCCAGGCTGGAGGTCAAAGGTACGGCTTCCTCTCTGCCCAGCAGTGCTGAGAGGAGGGAACATCGATTTTTAGAGCTCTCTGCTACAAGAGAGACACTTATCAGTGGAGCAAGTGCTGCAGAATGCACCAAGTTTTTCAGGGGGCTGGAGCACGTCAAGTATATGGACAAACTCTGTCGTGGTAGGACAAGGGGCAATGGTTTTAACCAAAAAGGGCACAATTTAGATTAGGTATAAGGAAGATTTTTTTTACAATGAGGGTGGTGAGGCCCTGGCACAGGGTACCCAGAGAAGCTGTGGCTGCCCCAGGATCCCTGGAAATGTCCAAGGCCAGGTTGGACGCTGGGGCTTGGAGCAACCTGGGATGGTGGAAGGTGTCCCTGACTGTGACAAGGTTTGGAAAAAGACGATAGTACCTTCTAATTTAAACCATTCTGGGATCTAAGTATAAGCAGAGGCAAGGGCAGCTGTGTTTGATAACTGGGGAAGAGAAAGTGGAAGGGAGACCTCATTGCTCTCTGCAGCTTCCTAATGGAGATCTACAGAGGAGAGAGACAGAACTTTCTTGGAGGGCTCAGTAAAGAGATGACAGGCAACAAGTGCAAGCTACAGTGAGAGAAATTCAGGTTAGAAAAAACCTAACTTTTAACATGAAGGGGTGATCAGACATCAGAACTGAGATCCAGAGGAGTGGAGGAATCTTCATCCATGGGGTCTTCCAGAGGTCTCTTCAAGCCTTGATTATTCTGTAATTGATCTCTGCCTGCAAGATCTGAAACCTTGGGTTGTAATCCCAGATTTATATATTCCAACATTTTAATATAATAGATATATATTATTCTCTATATTATTTTATATATTATATATATAATTCTATTTTGTATATTATACCAGTCTACCTATTCTATATTCTATTTGATAAATTCAAAT
>JAOTQP010001286.1:2340283-2354724 GCA_026413545.1 Cichladusa arquata
TCCTTCTTACTGCTATTCACTGACAACCGGTAAACTGCTCAGAGCACTCTGAGGCTCTGCGGCTTCCTGGTTCGCGCCCAATTAATAGCCTCAAATCATGAAGTTTCATCCTCCTTGCTTGCTTGCCCTCCTCTTTTCACGTTGTTCATGCTTAGGGCCTGAAGTTTGAAGAGATTGTCCTTGAGTCCTCAGCTGCAATAGGACTGTTTTGTCTTCACCACCCTGTGAAAAGATCCTAGTACCCTTAATATAAAACTAAAAGCTGCACACCCAAGCAGAACAGAAAAGCTTAAAACTTAAGGCATTTATTTCCCCCTTTCTTTTCTTTTGTTTCCTCCTATTACTGGAGACCTCAGTGGGACCCAGAACCCCTTTCTGTACAAGAAACTAAGAGTACAAAGCAGAGATCTGTCCCCACTTATGGATTAGATGGGGCTTGGAGCACCCTGGTCTGGTGGAAGTTGTCCCTGCCCAAGGCAGGGGGTGCAACAAGATGAGTTTTTAAGTCTCTCCAAAACCAAACCATTCTGTGATTCTAAACCTTCTGTTCTGGCAGCAGACATAAACCTTTTAATGGTCTCCTTGGTCTCCAAGGCCTGGCTGTTCAGAGCTTCAGCACAAATATTCACAAAATCTCTTGATTGTTTCTGTAACCGAGGGCTTCATCACTGGTTTTAATCTACAGGGTGGCGCCTGCAGTTCTTGCAGCCCCTCACGGATGTGGAAGTGTCTCTGGGGGAAAAAGCAACATTTAGCTGTGTCCTGAGTGAAGCTGTGCCAGTTAATGAAGTGACCTGGTACAATAATGACATAGAGATCCAGTCAGGTGAGGACTGGGAGGTACAAGCGGATGGAAGCAAATACAAACTTATTCTGAAAAAAGCCCAACTGCATCATTCTGGAGAGGTGACCTTTGCTTCCAGGGAGGCCATTTCCTCAGCCAAGCTTTCTGTGATAGGTAAGTGTGTGTTGTTCCAGCCCAGGGGCACTCAAAACCTCAAACTTTGGTATTGAGCTACAGCACTGAATTTCCCAAACTTTGTGCTGATTCTTTCCACTTTGCCTCACATGTCCCCAAATAGTGTTCTTAGGCTGAGAAGATAATACTGGCAACTTGTTCTACAACCAGAAGTATTGCACCTCATCAGAAGAAAAACATATCAGGCTAGTGATGGTAGAGATGCTCCCCAACTCTCTTTTACTGCAGTCTTTTGTAAAATGTAACATAAACTCTAACAAAAACCAGTATTCTCAGAGTTCAGCTTCACTCTCATCAAATGTGGACACAAAAGGGAGCTGAGCTAGAGTCCATGTGGAGAAATTATCCAGGACAGCAGAGGAATCTTTGAAATCTGCTCATGAGCTCAGGTGCAGGGTAACCAGTTTTCCAGATTAATGAGTAGCACATTAAAACCTTCAAGCTGGGGACACCCATGAAGCACACAACTCCTGCCTCAGAGACATGACAATCAATAGTTAAGTTGGAAAGATAATTCCCTTATTCCCTGGTGGAGCAGGCTGGATAATGACATCTCAGTGTTCATTTCAGCACCCAGGATCTGACTGCTTCCCACAGAGGGACAAGTGGGTCACCCAGAAGTGATGGTTATGAGATAATTAAATGTATTTTAGCAGTAGCTGAGATGTTAAAGAGTCACTGATGGACCATCTATACTTTCAGTGACTATAAGCAGTCTCTGTCTAATGAATTCTGAGACTTAAGGGGTCTCTGTTACACATTCCAGTCACTTCCACCACAATTTAAAAAAAAAAGAAAAAAAAAGTTTGCTGGATTTAAGTCAACTTTTTCTAATTTTGGGTACTTATATTATAAAAGGCAATACAGACGTTAATTACGCGAGATGAGAGTTGGAAAATGAACTTTTGACATTGGCAGCACAGATCAGGGCAGACAAGGATAAATCAGTGGTGCACAGGTATTCATGGTCAGGACTTTATGATGGCTTTACACTCAACTTTACAACAAGGAGAATACTCAGTCCATTGCACTTGCTTCCCCACGGCTTGTAGAAGGCTCTTGGGTGTTTTTAGGATGAAGAAGGCCCTTGGGAGTTTCAGGATGAAGAGGGTTTTTGGGTGTTTTAGGATGAAGAAGGCTCTTGGGTATTTCGGCATGAAGAAGGCTCTTGGGTGTTTCAGGATGAAGAATGCTCCTGGGTGTTTTCAGATGAAGGAGACTCTTGGGTGTTTTTAGGATGAAGAAGGCTCTTGGGTGTTTTAGGATGAAGAAGGCTCTTGGGTGTTTTAGGATGAAGAAGGCCCTTGATTGTTTTAAGATCAAGAAGGCTCTTGGGTGTTTCAGGATGAAGAATGCTCCTGGGTGTTTTCAGATGAAGAAGGCTCTTGGGTGTTTTAGGATGAAGAAAGCCCTTGAATGTTTTAAGATCAAGAAGGCTCTTGGGTGTTTCAGGATGAAGAAGGCCCTTGGGTGTTTTAGGATGAAGAAGGCTCGTGGGTGCTTTAGGTTGAAGAAGGCTCTAGGTGTTTTAGGTTGAAGAAAGCTCTTGGGTGTTTTTAGGATGAAGAAGGCTCTTGGGCATTTTTAGGGTGAAGAAGGCCTATGGGTGTTTCAGGATGAAGTGTTGCTGCTCACATTGTGCATCTCAGGACCTCTGTTGTGCCCCCAGCCCTCCCCGAGCCACCTGAAGAGCCAGCAGTCCTAAGGCAGAGCGGCCACTCTGTCACTCTGTCTTGGCACAAGCCACCGAGTGACGGTGGCCAGCACATCCTGGGCTACAAGGTGGAGAGGAAAATCCCAGGAGTTGGCTGGCAGTCCTGCAGCGAGGCCCTCATCCAGAACACAGAGCTCACCGTGGATGGGCTGGCCCCAGGGGAACCCTACAGATTCCGAGTGTCGGCCATAAACACCGCTGGGGCCAGCGAGGCAGTGCACTTCCCCCAGATGGTGACGTTAGGTGAGGATGGACACACCCCAGGGAGGACTGCAACCTCCTGCAGACCCTACATTTTGCATGGCCTGCCTGCTTCATCCACTCCAGGCATCTCCCAGTGCAATGTCTTTCAGTGCTTGGCTGCCAACACAATAGAGGAGGAAGAGCTTGGGATAAAAAAGTCGTTCTGGGCTGCTGTGAACAAAAGCTGCTGCGTTTTTAGCACTCGGCACTGATTTCCTCTGAACTGCATCCACCTGTCTTGCAGGCTGCACTGCATTATCCATGTGCTGGCCCATCACCATGGGTCTCTGGAACTGCATCCATGTGTTGGTCAGTCCCCATGAGTGCCTTTTCTGCTTGGAGCTAGGACGGAATGAGTGAAAAAGGGCATGCTGGAATGTGTTTGGGGAAACCAAGACCATGACTGTGGGTGGGAAGCGTTGTCTTCTTCACCCATCTTTCTCTTTTTTTATGTTTTTATGCATCTTTTTTGAAAATCCCCACACAGAAATGCTGGAGGACACAGTTCCTTTGCTGTGTGATGGTGGAACTTTGGAAGCTACAGTGGGATGGGGAGTCTCTCTCTCTCAGACTTTCTTTTCTTGCAACTCTCTGGAATAACTCATCTAAATTCTTCAAAATGAGTATAATGATAAAAAAATACTCTCTTGCTTAAGGTTCAGGCACACAATGGTATCTTTTTGAAGCAATAACTGCTGCCAGTGCTGGACCCTGATGACTCTGCACATGCTTTGTCAACAAAAAACCCCAAGCCTTTTAGGCAGCAGTCCCCTCACCCTGGTGAAATGTGCAGAGAGGAAGGTGACCTTGAGGGATGTGCTGCTTTTGGGAACCCAGCACTGTCTTTTACATCCCAGTCAACATGTCTGAGTTTAATGTGATTTTCTTTGAATTATCATGGTTGTACAAACAGCATTGTGTTAGTAAAGAAGAAAAGTAAAGAAGATGTAGAGAGTTTTTGGTATTAAATTACTTATGCTTTTTGGTAATTTTTACTCTTCCTAAGATAGGATATTTATTTATTTATTTATTTAGTTATTTAGTTATTTATTTATTTCAAGCATAGATGAATGCCACTTTGAATAATCTCTTTTCATTCTATTTATTGTTTCTTTTTTGTCTCATATCACATCATTTTTGTCTCACATCATTTAAGATGTAGAAATCTGTAGAACTTTTATACTGGTGATGGGTAAATGAAGACCAGCAAACAAACACAGGAATGTGGCAAATGCAACCACTTCTGCATGTGTATGTTTAGATGGAGCTGGTTTAAGCACTGGGATAGCTTGGAAAGTTGATTTGATATTATCTTTGGAAGTGCATACTTTGGATGCTACCAGTCTTTTCTTTTTTTTTTTTCCTTTGGTTGTCTACACAGATGAGAAATCTGTAAATTATGAATGAGATGCTTGTATATTTCATGGAGTAAAGCCAGATGATAATGTATTCTTTGTGTTAATTCACTTTATTTGTGTAATTGCAGAGCCTCCAGTTACAGTCACCCAACCTTTGGTGGGAGGATCTGTCTCAGAAGGAGGAGTGGCTCGCCTGGAGTGCACATTATCAAGTAAAACTGAGGAGAAAGTGACTTGGTTCAAGGGAAAAGAACAAATAAAAGCTGGAGGGAGATACGAGATCCTCTCTGATGGAGCAAAGCAGATCCTCATTATCCATGGATTTAAACCTGAGGATCAGGACAGCTACACCTGCATGGCTTCTCCAGAAGTCAAATCTGTTGCCAGTCTGTGTCTTGAAGGTATGGAGTGCATTGCTGGGGTGTTAAATCAGGTCTGGTATGGACATCCAGTGGCATCTCCATAGCTTGGCCTGGAATTAATTTTCTTTTACTAGCTGTGATAACAATCCACAAGGAATTGTTATTTTCCTGTTTGGCATCGCTCAGAATGTTCCTGCATCCCAGATAGTTTTGAGTTGCTCAGATTGGAGTTTCTGGAGACAGATATGTAAGATGTGACATTATTGTCTCTACACGAGTTTTTGGTGCCATTTGAGATGCTTTAGGGTATTCTGTGGATGTCCCAGACAACCTGGAGCATCTCAAAAGGGACTGGGCAACATGTGAATGTGTCCCAGACACCTTAGGCACATCCAACCAAGCAGGTGTGTCCACATGAGATGGGAGTCTCAGCTCCCAGCACAGCCCCTGGAGATCTATTCAGGAGAGACAGGGAGGCCCTGGGAGATACGATGAGCCTGGGTAGCTTTCTGGGCTCCACTGGCAGTCTTGACAACCAGTTCATCAACTGCAGAATTAAAAGGGGCAGAAATCTATTTATTGGGTTCAAATGTGCAAGGAATAAAAAAAATAAAAATAATATTTAAAAAAAGGGCTGTTTAGTAATGTTTTAAGTGCATGCGTAGAATCACAGGATTGCTGAGGTTGGACAGAGCTTCTGAAGATGGTCTGGTCCATCCTCCTCCTCAAATCAGGGTCAGCTAGGACAAGTTCACCAGAACCAGATTCAGTTATACCAAGTTCCCAGACAGGGTGTGAAGTCTCCTTCTCTGGAGATATTCAAAATCCATCTGAACACTGATTAATGTGATCTAGGGGATTGTGCTTGAGCAGGGAGGTTGGACTAGATGATTTCCAGTGGTCCCTTCCAACCTTCCCCATCCTGTGATTCTGTAAATTCCCACTTTTTTCTCAGTATGATGCTTAGTTAAATGCCACTGAGACTCTCCTGTAGAACATTTCCACGTGCTTTCTCAAAACCCACAGATATTTAACTCCTCATCTGTTTAATTTCCTCCAGTTCCCACCGTGTCGATGCTGAAGGAGATTGCCAGGGAAGCTCCCCCTGCCAGCCGGGCTGAAGAGCTGGTGGATGGGCACATCCAGCCCAGCCTGCCCCCTGAAGCTGCCCAGGAGGGAGATCTTCACCTCCTGTGGGAAGCCCTGGCCAAGAAACGCCGTATGAGCCGGGAGCCCACCCTGGATTCCATCAGCGAGGTGCCTGAGGAGGAGGAGAAGCTTCAGAAGCTGAGGAAGGAGGAAGCAGAGATGTCTCACTACTACTCAGAGGAGTACTCCACGTGTGACGAGCTGGCCAGGACAGGAGAGGCAGATTTCTCCTTCACAAGCTCTGATGATGAGTCTAGAGCTGGGACTCCTTCCCTAGTAAACTACCTCAAGAAAGCTGGCAAGAAAACCATCAGTGTCACCAGCAAGGTTCAGTCCAGCTCCACAGGAAAATTATGGAAACAGTGGGAAACATCCACTGTGGAGACCACTGTGGCCACCACAGCTGCTCAGCCAGCTGAACCAGAGCTGCCAGATCTAGACGACCCTTCCATGAACAAGGCGGCTGTGAAGATCCAAGCTGCTTTCAAAGGCTACAAAGTCAGGAAAGAGATCAAGCAACAAGAGTGCCCGGTGTTTACTGAGACCTTCAAAGACTTCTCTGGAGAGCCTGGGAGCACCCTGCACCTGGAGTGTGTTGCCCACAGCAAAACCGACATGAACGTGCGCTGGCTGAAGGACGGGAAGGAGCTCTCGGATGGGCGCTACTACCACATCGACAGCTACAGCGACGGCACCTGCTCCCTGATCATCGCTGGCCTGGACAGGAAGGACGCAGGCAAATACACCTGTGAGGCCTCCAATAAGTTTGGCAAGGTCTCACACAGCGCTCAGGTGGTGGTCGGCGCTCAGGAGCCTCAAGTTCTTCCCAAGGAGAAGCGGGGTAAGCAGAGCACCGACAGCGAGACAGAGAGCTCGTCCGGCAGCGAGCTGGACGATGCGTTCCGGAAAGCAGGAAGGAGACTCCACAGGCTCTTCAGGGCCAAGATCTCCACCGAGATCTCTGATGTGGAGGAGGAGCTCTTTGTCAGCGCAGATGAAGGGGACATAGACGTGGTTGACCACCAGACGTACCGTGAGGATGACCAGTACATCTACATCAAGTTTGAAATCGTGTCTGAGGCCAAGACGGCCGCCACGCGGTTCAGAGAGATGTTTGGTGCTCTGGGAATTCCCGTGGAGATCGACATCTTGGAGCAAGGCCCGAAAAAAATCGAATTGCGCATCGGGAAAGCATCACCTCCCACCCTTGGGAAGTTTGCACCTCCAGTAGCGAGACCTCCACCACCTCTGCTGACTTCTGACACAGGTAGGGGAAGCAAACCTTGTTTAGTCTTTGGAAAAGACAGTGGGAACAGGTCACAATACCATTTTTTCACTCTCAAGCAACTTAATTAAAAAAAAAAAATTGGTCCAGATATTTTTATGAAAGCTTTGCATTTTTTAGAAAAAAATAATGACATTTTATTCTTTTTCATTTTGAGGGAGAGGAGGCACGTTGGTGATGTATTGACATCTATGAAGCCCCTTTTCATGCTAGAAATGTCACCTACTACATGACCATAAATACTATGATTATTGTACTTAAATGAATTGTGTAGCGTTTAGAATGGTTCTAAGGGAGACAAGACATTTTGGTAAGGAGAGGAGCAGGGACAATATACAGTTGGCAGCTGTGGTATTGCTGTGCTGATGGAATATCTTCATAGTGCTAGGGAGTTTCTTGATTCTTTTCTAGAGAAAAGATATTACTCTGCAATTAAAAAACTGGAAACCAGAAGTCTAGACAGCAGGGGCCTAAAATATATCTTTAGATAGAACCAAACTTTTCTTTCTTCTCTCCAACCATCCCAACTTCAGCCCCCATGTTCATGACCGAGCTCCAAAACCAGGAGGTCCAGGATGGGTACCCAGTGAGCTTTGACTGCATCGTCATCGGCAAACCCCTGCCCACGGTTCGCTGGTTCAAGGACGGCAAAGCCATTGAAGAAAACGACCACTACATGATCAACGAGGACCAGGAAGGGTGTCACCAGCTGATCATCACCGCCGTGGTGCCCACGGACATGGGCGTCTACCGCTGCCTCGCCGAGAACAACATGGGGGTGGCTTCCACCAAGGCTGAGCTCCGGGTGGACTGTAAGTCTCAAAATCACCGTAGAAAAAACAAGGAAAGGAGTTCTGCTGAGACCTGGTTATTTTTTCCCCCCCCCAAGGAAGGCACTATTTACGTTTTAAATAAAAATGTTTTGGCCACAAAATTTTCGCTTGCAAACCTCTTGGGTTCAGCTGGGTTTTGCCAACTCCAAGGTGAGGTTCAGCAAAGCTTTTGGGGTGTACAGAGGTGTTTTCCCTAATCCAGGGACGTGTGGGATCCTGCTGCAGTACAATATAAAATCCCACTGCTAGTCACTCAAGTTAGTAAGGCAATTAAAATCAGTAAAAACTATTTAAGAAAAATAGTCCCAAAGCTCAGATTGTTCAAGCCCTATCTTTTTCCATTTAACAGTGACCAGCACAGACTATGAGACAGCAGCAGATGCAACAGAGACATCATCTTACTACAGTGCCAAGGAATACATTTCAAGGTAAAATATGGAACTCTGGCTCTAACCTCTGACTCGGTGAGATCAATCTGTGTATTTATGTCAGGGATGGGTTTGCTGTTGAGCAGGGCATGGTTAATGCCATAAGGGAGCATCCAGCCCAGCTGAGATGCAATAATTGCAACAGCTGTACATTTATCATGGGCAGACTTGCTCTGGAGCCTTCAGGCAAGCCAGGGTATTTCCTCAAGGAATCGCTCTTTTACTTTTAATTTCAGATGGTGCTGAGTCTGTTCTCAGGATGCCAAAGCCCACAGACTGAATTTACCTAAAATGTAATTTACCTGACTCCTAACTCTTACCTCGCATCCTGATTTTCTTCTTTCTAATTCCAATTGCTGCTTAGCCGAGAGCAGGAGGAATCCACCACTGAGGAGGAGCAGTTGCCCCAGATCTTTGATGAGCTTCATGATATTCATGTGGCACCAGGAGCATCTCTGGCTAAATTTCACCTGAAGGTGAAAGGTGAGTGGATCCCACAGTATTGTCAGTTTTACAGGTCTCATATCAGTGCTGGACGAGGTTTTCCAAGGTGTTTTTCTGCAGCTCTGACTCTGGACTGAGCACCTTGCACCACTTTTGCACAAATGTGTTCATGCTGCTGAACAGGAACTATTGGAGCAGTCACAGGGAGATTAAGTGCCTCATTTTGTGTCCATATACCCGGGCATAATGACAGCCACATGCTTCTAAAAACTGAATTCTGGATTTCTCTGAGCACAAGGAGTAATAAGGAATAATAATCTTGACATTATTATTGCCACTAATAATAACTATCATCATATATTGCATATATTTATGTAATATAAATAACTTTATCTAGTATAATGTATTAATAATAATCATAATATTAATAAAAATAAGGTCAGTCTCCCTCATTCTCTTCAATAAATGAAGCAGTCCTGGGCTTGCCTTCCTCCATTAAGAGGTTGCTCCTGCAATGTAAAAACTGCAGAAACATCCTTTGGTATTGACTCTTGTAAGGAGAGGAAGGGATTTTCCTGTTTTCTCCTGTTGCTGTCTATAAAAATTATGACAATGCATTTGGCTTTAACATTTCTCCTTGTGAGCCTTTCAAATCAGACCTAAGTGTTGATTTTTCAACCTCCAAGGCATTTGCACATGCAGACAACATGGGGAGGGCCAGAAACTGAGGAGACAGGAAAGAATTTTAGCAGATAAATCAAATTTAATGCGTTTTTAAGCATTCCTAATTGGTTAAACCCTTGGAACAGGAGCCCTGTTAAAGCCTTGAAACAGCAGAGGATCTGGCAGTTTGGAGATGCTCCCACATCAGTGTTGCCAATGAATTTTGTTCTCTGTGTCTGTAACTGCTCCTCACAGGCTACCCTCAGCCTCGTCTCTACTGGTTCAAAAATGGGCAGCCCCTAAAGGCCTCGGGTCGAATCCTCAAGACTGACAGGCAGGAATTCCACTCCCTGGAAATCCGCGACGTCACCAAGGCGGACGCCGGCCAGTACTTGATATTTGTCATCAACTCTGCTGGCTCTGCGTATTCCTCAGCCAGGCTGGTAGTCAGAGGTGGGTGTTGCTTTATTTTGGGCTGTTCCAGAGGCTCTCACCATTTTGTGTAGTTATTTTTTATTGAAAAAACCTTCTGAGGTAACTCAGGTGAGGTAGGGAAGTCTGTAGGTAAAGGATGATTTGCTTTACTCAGGGTTCACCTAAAAATTTATAAAATTAAGAAGATGATGATGCCACTTTTCTGTGGTCTGACTGTTGTCGCATAAGCATTTTATTCTTGCCCATCCTTATTAACCTTAAAAGTTCATTTCATTAAAACTTAGGGACTCTTACCAATCACACCAATATTTCTGTGTAATATCTTCTCTGGAGTCACTTCAGGAACGTTTTTCTGAAACTCATGGATTGACACTTATTTGGATTTGTCATGTTGTTTTTTCTCCTTGTGTTCCAGATCCTTATGAGAAAGAAGAGCCATCCAAAACAGGTGAGAGAAGCCACAGCAGGTGAGAACAGAAGCCCCAGGAAATTTCAAGTCTAAACTCACTGTGCTTCATCACTAATATTATTTCCAGATTCCCATGAGCAGCTGATACCACCAAGATTCCTTGAAAGATTTACAAATAAGAAGGTGAAAAAAGGTGCAAGCATCACATTATCTGTAAAAGTTGAAGGTGAGTGAGCAGATACCTCATCTCTCTGAATAACACTTGAAATATGTAATCTCACAACACATTCTTCTCTCCCTGTCCCCAAGCCATTGTAATCTCATTTCCTGTAATGAAGTCTGGGATTTCACTCCCAGCTTGCATTTCTTACAAAGACACTTCACAGGAAAGCATCTTGTTTTTCTTCACCTCCATTTTTCTGTGTGTGAAAATGGGGATAATGACACTTCTTAGTATGAGACACGTTGACCATTAATTGTATGGTGATTGACAATTTTGGTTTTATGGAAAGATTTAATGCCTTTATGAATGTGCTTTATTGCATATTATGCCTGTTGTTGTTGGGAAAGTATCAGAAAATGGATCATATTTTTAAGGGAGCAACACAAACAGGAAGATTAAAGCTTATTTCACCAATTTTCTTTAGGACATCCACCGCCAACAATCACTTGGATGAAAGAAGAGTCTCGGGAAGACATCCTGTGGATCAAACCAGACACTCCTGGGTACAAACTTGCCAGTTCCAACATGCACCACAGCCTGATCCTGTTGGATGTCAAGAAGAAGTACAGTGGAGCTTACACGTGCATTGCCACCAACAAGGCTGGCCAGTCCATCTGCACCGCCAACCTGGAAGTTGCAGATGGTAAATCTTTGCTGCAACACAAAAACTTCCTCCTTATTTCCCTTTTATGCAGTGCCTAAGGGGAAAAAAAGAGCAAAACAAGTGTGACTGTTAAGGAAATTATCCAATCACACCCCGAAAAATGCATTTTCTCAAGAGCAACCATGATTTTGCTTGTCTTGCAAATGGTTACACTTTTTACTTCTATAATATTTTAGATTTCTGACTCTGTCTTGTGTTAACTGCAGCACCTTTTTGTATACACAGAAGGCAAGTCTAAGGAACAACCAAATTAAGCACAAATTTTAAAAAATGAAAGAAAAGCAATTGTAAAGTAACTGGGGAAAGTCACCTTTTGAAAATTTATTTTGTGTGCTTTACTCTGCTGAGGTATTTTGGATTGTATTAGAGTTATTTGATTTTTGTTGAGCTTTCCAAGTCCTCTTTTAACATAATAAGATGGGGGAGAAAGCAAATATATACTGGGAATGGGGCAGAGCTGTGAAGGATTCAATTTTTCTGCTATCCTGCCTTGCATCTTACATTTTTATTGTACCAAGAGCTGCAGAAGCATAACTTGAGCAGTGTGGAGAAATGGGGCAATTATATAATTTCCATGAACAGGGAGAGGAGGAAACCATTGCCATCACAGGATTGGGAATATATATTCCAGCAGTGCTCCCAGTAATCCATGTCTAGAAAATGTGCCTGCATTATATACCTGAAAAAGGACATTCTGTGCCTTCTGTGCCCTAATGATAAACCCCAATCTTGCAGTGAAAGAGGCTGAAGTCCTGACCCAGGAGCGTGTGATGGTGTCAGAAGCCATCATGACCACGCTGGGGTAAGTGATTGGATATGTGGGAGAAGGAGGGATGTGTTTCTCATTTAATTCTCCTTACTACCCGTTTTATTGTAACTTTTAACTCTGCTTTATTTTCTTTTTTCAGGTCTATTCAGTCCTCTGAAGGTAAGAGAAGCTGTTTTCTCTCTCTTCTTCCCGTCCTCCGTATCTACAGCTGAGACTGTCAATGTATTTCATGTATCCACTTATTTCTGTCCAGTTTTCTTGAAATTCTCTGAAATGTTGGAACCTTTCAGGACTGCTTGCTGCTCAAGCGTGAATTATTTGGATGAACTGAGAGCAAACACAGTTTTAAAAACAGGAGAAGGGAAGAAAATTAAACCTTCCTTCCACAGAAGCTTTTATTACTCAAAAAGAGATGAATTTTCAATGACACTGCCAGCTTAATAACAAATTCTCTTTTTTTCCAGGAGACCTTGAAGCTGGCAGAGAAGGTGTGCCCAAGAGTCCTATTTCATTAGCTGATGTTGGCTCAGAAGAGTTCTTCCAGAAACTGACCTCACGTATCTCAGAAATGGTATCTGCAAAAATAACTCAGGGTAAGGAATCTGGAAAACACAGTTTAATTACAGTAGAAAAAAAACAATCCTGTTTTTTAGATGTTGTTTAATTATAAGTGAGATTTAAGGTTTTGAGACAGTCATTCTATATATGCAAATGAACATTTGTCAATTCTTAGGGGTAAAAAATTTTAGTAGGAGTTCATCCAACCTGCACATCTCAGTCTAGAATTTTGAACTAGGAAACAAATCTATTACAGTAAATTGTAAAAATAGAAATGTATTTTGCATATCTTAGGTATTTAGAGTTCCTCAGATATTCATAACTCCTAAATCAGAAAGCAATCCAATACTTCCCACATCTTCAAGTTTTTGCTCACAGTAGAATTTTATAATTTAATTAAGGCTGAAAACCCTGTGCACAGCTGTGCAGTAATCTAATGATTTGTTGAGTTGAATGAAACATTTTGGTTTGTCTGCAATGATTATCTTGTAGAAAAAAAATTAACTTGGAGCAAGAATAGAGGCATTAAGTCTCCAACAAATATTCTTGCAGTGCAGTGACAACATGTGCAGTAGACCTGCAACACCATATATTAAAACATCCAAATTATTCATTTAATCCTAAATATCAATGGGAAGTCACACTAAATATTATTGTGAATGCTCTTCCTAGGAAAATTATTATAGATCTGGTTTATGTTTAAACTGGGGAAACTTATTTAACCCTTTGCTGTTGCTCTGCTTTTCAGCCAAACTTCGAGTACCGGGTGCAGAAAGTGATGATGAGTCAAGAACTCCCTCTGCATCTCCTCGCCATGGACGATCCAGACCTTCATCCATTGCTCAGGAATCCTCCTCTGAATCTGAAGATGGGGATTCCAGAGGGGAGGTATGATATCTTTATGGACAAGCTGGACACAAGGTGAAAACTAAACTTAGAATGACCAACTTGCTATGGTGTAGGGATCTCCATCCTCTGTTGTGATGTAATTCAATTTTGTAGGTGTATTTAGTAGCTTTAGTGATAGAGAGCACAGAGAATCCAATTCTGATGCTCACCCTGTGATCCTGAACAATTCATTTCAGTCAGCCTGGTCAAAACATAACCATGACTTGGCTTTCACAGCTGATCTTCAGAAAGTCAAAACTTGATTTTCTGTGGCCTTGGATGGAGTTGCCCTGAGGAATCTTGCTGAGAAGTTCTTTGTGAGGGAAATGAAGAGCACAGAGTGACTGTAGTTTTGTGCCTGCAGATCTTTGATGTCTACATGGTCACTGCTGACTACGTGCCCGCGGCGCCGGACAAGGAGACCATCACCCTGAAGGAAGGACAATATGTGGAAGTCCTGGATTCAGCTCATCCTCTGAAATGGCTGGTCAGGACTAAACCCACGAAATCGAGTCCCTCTCGACAGGGTTGGGTGTCTCCAGCTTATCTGGACAAGAAATTAAAGGTTAGGTTATTTCTCGTTTAAAATTTATTGTTCCTGTTGCACTTTAGAGCCATCCCTTTTGCAAGGAGTGATGGAGGAGGAGGTTGTTGAAGGGGTCTGGAACAAGGTTGTATTTTTCATGTTTTTATTGGACAATATTTCTGGTCTGTGCGGGGGTTTCTGGGTTGGAAAGACCTAAAAACTCTCCAGTACAAAATAAATTCCACACTGGTTTAGTAACTGTTGAACTAAACAGGACTGTGAACACATGTATAGATAGATATAGATATAGATATAGATATAGATATAGATATAGATATAGATGATATAGATAGATATAGATATATAGATATATGATATAGATGTAGATGTAGATATAGATATAGATATAGATATAGATATAGATAGATATATAGATATAGATTAGATATAGATATAGATATAGATATAGATATAGATATAGATATAGATATAGATATAGATATAGATATAG
>JAOTQP010001286.1:2355058-2460386 GCA_026413545.1 Cichladusa arquata
TCATCCATCATCCATCCATCCATCCATCCATCATCCACCCATCCATCATCCATCCATCCATCCATCCATCCATCCATCCATCCATCCATCCATCCATCCCCAGAGGGAATCTTTCAATGCACCCCAGGAGACAGTTCCTCTGATCATAAATCTATACTTTACCTTTCAAGGACAATTGTGATGATTTTTCTGTGATTTCTTTCTGCCTCTCTGTCTCCCCTTCAGTGTTCTCATTCAGGAGCTGTTGATCTCAGAGGAAGATTACATTCAAGATTTACAGTTCCTCCAGACTCATCACCTTAGGTACACTGAGACCTGTCCCAATGTGCCAGGAGCTGTTGCCAGTCAGAAATCCACCATCTTCAGGAATATTGATGACATTGGTCGCTTCCATTCCAGGTGGGCAATCCCAAGTGCCTTCATTGGAGACCACAGAGTGGCATCATTATTTTATTATTATTATTATTATTAGTAGTAGTAGTAGTAGTATTGCTTTTTTTTAGGGTTGGGATTAAATGACTGAGACAGTATTTTTTATTTAGATTTAGATGTTTATTAATTTTTATTTATATTCTAGTTTTACAAACTGTGAGTTTTACAGTACTTTATGTTAACAAACTAAAAAATGGAGTAGTATTTTTTTTAACAAGGCTTTTTAAGGGTAGGTTGCTTAATTATGAAATGCTACTTAAATTATTTTTGCTTTTAATTTAATAACTTACTACTTGTGGCTTGCAATCTGGATTTTTTTACCTAATTACACAATATTACTCAAACCCACAAAGAAGAAGGTGAAGAAGGATTAGCTTCTGCCTCAAAACTTTCATTTTGTTTTAAATATATTACTATATTTTAAAACCTTAAAGTTTAAGTTTTTTATCATGTGATATTATACACTTTTATTCAAATTACACACTCATAATCTTAGTTTTATTAGTCAATTTTGGCAGCCTTTTCCACGGCCTCAGGTCGAATGCAGTGTTCTCCTGGGGATCAGTGCCTGTCAGCACAGAAAGTCTAAAATTCTCAGTGACCAGGGATCCAACATATTATTACTATTATTATTGTTGTCATTGTTGTTATTATTATTATTATTATTATTGTTATTATTATTATTACTACTAGTAGTAGTACTATTGTTGCTATTGCTGCTATTACTGCTATTACTATTATTATTATTATTATTATTGCTTCCATTGTTATTACTTCCATTGTTATTCCTACTATTCTTACTGTTATTCCTGATGTGGAGCACTGGCAGTGCTGAGGTGCAAGGGAATTGATGCTCCTTTCAGGAGGTTAAATGATGGTATGGCTTAAATCATAGCACAGTATTAGGACTTCCATAATCCCCTTCAGAGCTTCCTGTGTCCAGCTTATTTCTTACACTTTTAAGTGAATTTAACTGAGAAACAGTGAATTATGTTAAAAAGGCAACAAGACAGGCACTTCAGTGGTGTCTTCATAGATATTAATTCATGTAAAACTGTTGCCAGCATCCATAAATTTCAGGACACCTCCCACTATCCCAGGTTTCTCCAAGCCCCATCCAGCCTGGCCTTGGACACTTCCAGGGATCCAGGGGCAGCCACAGCTTCTTTGGGAAATCTGTGCCAGGACGTCACCACTGTCACAAGCAAGAATTTCTTCCTGATATCCCATCTAACCCAGCTAGATCTTAAACTCAGTCTGTTTAAAGCCATTCCCCCTTGTCCTGTCCTCCAGGCCCTTGTCCCAAGTCCCTTCTCTGCTATTCCAGCCGTGAGGAATGGCACTGTGCTGGGTGAGGAGGCACTGAGAAGTTTAATGCTAACATCCCTTATCTCCCCCCACCATTTCCCTTAAGCTGGCATCTCCTGATTCCCAGTCTGGCTGCTGGGGCTGTGTTTCAGCCTCCTTCCAGCTCCTTCTCCTCAGATTTTTTGTCCCCCCAGCGTGTTCCTCCGGAGCCTGCAGAGCTGTGACACCGATGATGACGTGGCCATGTGCTTCATCAAGCACGAAGCAGAGTTTAACAAATACATCCAGTACCTGGTGGGAAGGGTCCAGGCTGAGTCAATTGTTGTCAGCAAAGCTGTCCAGGATTTCTACAAGGTGAGGCAGGAGCCAAAGCACCTGTGGGGAATTAAACCTGTAACCCACTGCATCAAGAAACGGAGTTGTTAATCATAAATGTGAACCTCAAAAGGATTTGTAATATCTTTTGCTAAATATAATAATTTTTAGTCCACTTTCTAGCTTTTTCTGGTAAGTGTGGCCAATATGGGAACATATTTACACATTCTTATGCATTTATTAATATTGACATGAATGTGGCTGTGTTTATATAATTGTAATTAAGGGACATTTTAAAGGTCACCAAATTATAAGACCAAGAGAACCACATAAATCATAAATACAAATAAGCAAATCTTGTTTTCCTGTTCCACTCAGAATTTTTTCTACTGCTCTTTATAACAACCTTTCGTTGTTACTCCATGTATTTTTTCAGAGATACACAGATGAATTTGTAACTAATGAAGACCCCTCACAGCCACTTATCCCACCACTGCAGCACTACCTGGAAAAACCCATAAACAGGATCCAGCAGTACCAGACAATAATTAAGGTAAAGAGATGTTGTTATAGGTTTATGTTCTGCTCTGTGTAGCTTGTGCAGAAAAAGATTTTATTTTTATTTCCTATTTCTTGGCTTCCTTCTGATGCAACTACAATTGAAAACTGCTTGAGTAAATAAGAGATTAATCATCACCAGTAGTGGTGTCCTCTAAATAGTTTTGTAAATGTAAGTCCAGGTAGGTTCACAGAATCCAACCCCATAAAGCTCAGTGAGCTTTATCTTTAAATGTATGTGAAAATATATTTTCTGAAAAGCTTATCACCTTTCTGCCACCCTGAAATATTTTGTCTTTGAGGCTTACATCTGTCCTACTGTCTTAGACCATAAGCAAACATTTCAGAGCAGCATTTTAAACAGTATTTTCATGGGAAACAGCACTAGGATATTCAGGAAGAAAATAATAATGGGAAAATATTTATGTATTCTAGTGTTGTATAAATGAGAAGTTTGAATATTTTGAAGAACTTTCTACTTTTGAACACATTCTTCCACACAAGCACCAACATTTTTAAGGGTCTCTTGGAGGAGCAAAGGCATTTTCCATTCCTTCATTTCTGAAAGAGAGGAACAGGAACAAATGTGGGAAGAGCAGGGAAAATGCCACTTCACATTTTTTCCAACCTCTCTTTTAATTAATCTAGTGTTGACTCAGCATGGCCATGAATTCCTTGTCCTCTGGTACTGTGAGGGTAAGCAGAAGAGAAATGCAATGGATACATTTAGGATCTTTGGAATTTTTAGGTGTGAACCACCAAAGCATATCTGGTGTTTGTTTCAACTTTATCTTTGCTTAATGTCAACTGATGTAAGTTGCAGAAAAGCCAGACTGGTTAGTCTTTAAGACTGCAGAATAGGTAGGAAAGAAAAGACTTTTATCTAAGCAGTTTGTGGTGAAAAAATGGGATAAAAGGTGCTGAGATGAAAAAGCTAGAGTAGATAGTAAGAAACTTTTTGGCTCTGAAGGACCTGCTATTTTTCTTTTTGATTGCCCACTAATATTTTCTTCATTCACCTGCAGGAATTGATCCGAAACAAAGCCAGAAACAGCCAGAACTGCACTCTGCTGGAGCAGGCCTATGCCATTGTGTCTGCCCTGACCCGAAGAGCAGAGAACAACCTCCATGTCTCACTCATTGAGAATTATCCAGGGACCTTGGAGAGCCTTGGGGAGCCCATCCGGCAGGTAACTGGAATTTCCAGTTGCTGTTGGCTCCACGTGTGCCTTCACCAGTTTCTAAGGAGCTTTAATTCTTAGAAGAAAATCCTTTAGAAATTATATCTGATTTGCTTATTTCACTTAACTGCTGTCCAGAAATGGGTGTTCTGGCTCCACTAAGGTATGAAACACCAGAGCATGGATGTTTATGGAGTAATTCACACATTATGCAGTTATTTGCCTTTGTGACCTGCTCATCAAGCAGGAATAAAATTGTTCTGGGCCCCTACATGATCTAAAAGGGTTTTAACTCATCCTCTCATATTATTGAAAAGCAACACAGGGCAGTTCCTGGAGTTACTGGCATCAACAGACCCATGTGCTCCCCTAGGTTTATCCTATGACCCAGGTGTGTGGCCTTTTAGATGATCCAGCAATTAGGACACCTCAGTGTAAAACTTCCAACACCCTCACTCAAATTCCTGTTTCTTTATAGATTTACTGTGCTATACCAGGCAAGTAATTTATTGTGTCTGTATCCAAAGTTTTCCATGGGAATCACAGTGCATTGCTGAATGGAGTTGTAAGGCTAAATTACAGTGATACTGTGGTGGGCATTCATCTCTCCACATTCAGGCATCTAAAAAGTGTCCAGTCACACCCCACGAGTGTTTCCTTCTCCCTAGAGATGCCAGGGGAAACCCATGTCACTAATTGAGCTGTGTCTGAAGCTATGTGAAATAAATACTTCTTGCTCTGGTGAAGGTGACCAAATCATCATATAAACTGTCTGAATAATACACAAAATACAATTTTCCTTTAATATTTCCAAAAGTGTTTCTACCTCTATTTTTCTGGCACCAAATAATACCATTTAAATGAAGATGTAATGACAATCACTGGCTGTGCCTGTGCCTGATGAGTCACCTTTGGTGTTAAAATAACACTAAATTTTAATATTTATTATTTTAATAAACCAGAGATACATCAGAGGACGATCCAACAGGAAACATTTGTTATCTGGGCACTGAAAAATGATGGTGAGACCTAAGTGTGGTAATTACTCCAGATGTATCACTATGTGCTCTTCCTTCTTTTTCCTCTCAGGGCCACTTCATTGTGTGGGAAGGAGCTCCTGGAGCTCGAATGGCGTGGAAAGGACACAAAAGACATGTTTTCCTCTTCAAAAATTATATTGTGATCTGCAAACCAAAGAGAGACACAAAGACAGACACCTACAGCTACATCTTCAAGAACATCATGAAGGTCTGATCACTTCATCCTCACAAAAAGCATTTCTTTGTCAATTAGAGCTTCACTTTTATATCCAGCTTGGGCATTCTTTTAATCCTTCTGAGCTATTCCTTTGCTTCAAAAAAGTCTTTGAAACACAAGTAGAATCTGTATTTATCCCAAAATATCTTTTTTAAACCTCTCAAAACATGTCAGAAACCATCGGGGGGACTTTCACCATGCAGCAAGGAGATTACAAGCATTTATTTGTCTCTGTAACCTCATTTAATTGACAGCATAAATATATTATATTGATGTGGATTTTACTGCCTACAATATTTTCTTGCATTTGTAAATCTCTGGTTTTGGCAGTTTGTAATATTGGAAGTAAATTAGAAGGAATCTTTTTTGCTAAATTCCATTGGGTTCTCTCTGCTGATTATGTCCTTTCCAGACATCAATTCCTGTTCAGAAATGAAAAAAATTCATACTCATCTTCAGACATTCAGGGCCAAAACTGCCAGGAATTGAGGAAAGAGTTTCCACAAGGCAGGAAATACTCAACTCCAATAAAAAACAGCCAACCAACCAAAAAACCCATGGAGTTCTTGCCCAAGCCCAGCCAGGACTTTCTGAAAGTCCTTATCTCTGTCCTCATCAATATTCATAGGCAGTTTTTATTTTCCAGGCAAAATAAAATGGAAATATTTCCATGCTTTGTCCAGAGACTCTCTGTTCTCTGTTTTTTCTGTTTCCTGGGCCCAACCCTTCAGGAACAGTGTGTTCCACCCTTGGGATAACTTTTAATTCTGGACATTGTTTCCCTGAAAAATTAATCCCAGGAAAATGTCTGGTTTGGTAACCAGAAAGTCAAACATAGCAGGGAAAATAACTCCCAAAGTAGCTCTGATTGTTCCTCAGCCAAAACCACGGTGCGTTGCTCACGCGATCTGAAAACTCTTTGAGGAAAGCGCAAATTGCCCCTTTTTGCTGTTGGGAATTCCTAAGAACACAGGATTTGTGGTGACTTTCTTGCCCTTTCTGTCACTCAGCTGAACAACATCGATGTGAACGACCTGGTGGAAGGGGATGACCGGGCCTTTGAGATCTGGCACGAGCGGGAGGACCTGGTGCGCAAATACCTGCTGCAGGCGCGGACCGTCAACATCAAGAACTCCTGGGTGAAGGAGATCCTGGGCATCCAGCAGCGCATCAGCGAGCCCATCTGGAGTAAGTGTGGCACACGACAGCCCAAAACTCACTCTTTTTGGTTTTTCCCCTGGGTGGTTTCCTTGGTTCAGGGAATTATAAAGACAGAGTGAAGCTGTTTATGGTCGTTAAATGTGGGAGCGGGTCCAGGGAGGGGATTCTGCCCCTCTGCTCTTGTGGGATCCCACCTGCAGTGCTGTGGGCTCTCCAAATGGACATGGAGCTGCTGCAGTGAGTCCAGAAGAGGCCATGAAGATAATCTGAGGGTTGAAACAGCTCTTCTGGAAGAAAGACAGGGAGAGTTGGGTTTGTACCCTGATCCAGCGTCCTACGCACCTCAGTACAAATAACCCTGTGACTTCTCTGGGCTCTGGACTCTTTATTCACCGCCTGGCTTGCACTGCTCTATCTTTGCACCTGGGTTTGCTTTGGAATTTTGTCAGGTCATTAAGGCTTCACCATTCTCAGTGTCATTTGAGATTCCACCAATTTTCAATCCACAGAATCTGTCAGCAGGCATCTTTATTTTTCAGGCACATGCTACAAATGGTGTCCACTATAATGTAAGGATATTTGGCATCTTAAAATGCCAGAACAGCATTGGATTTAATCCATATACACTGAAAACAAGTCTGGGCACTTCATTTTTGTGCCTTTAGTGAGGAAGACTATCAGAATAATTTTGTATGGTAGAAGTGGGTTAAAACAAAAGTCACTTAATAAAGAGACAGGTTGCCCAAAGTTGTGGCTGCCCTGGATGTGTCCAAGGCCAGGCTGGATGGGGCTTGGAGCAGCCTGGGACAGTGGAAGGTATCCCTGCCCATGGCAGGGGTTGGAATGCAGTGATCTTTAAGGTGTCTTCCAACCCAAGCCACTCTGTGATTCTGTGATTCAGTGAAAGCACAGATTTTATTGTAAGGACACCAGCAGAATGTTAGTTTGGATATCCAGGCTGCAATTTATTTGAGGAATTATCTTAACAGTGACAGATGTGTGGTGTCTGAGTAATGGATGTGCTTATTAAAATCATGGTCTAAAATAATTCCAGATCAGCAACAAATTCCTTTTTTTTCATATGTTCTAACTTTATAGCCAACAACAGACATATTACAGACTGAATTTAGTGTCAGACAAGCAAGGAGAGCATGTCACCTATAAAGAGCTGCTAGAATTTCCTGGTCAGTTTTCCATTTTGAGCCTCACAGATGTCAAAAATTATTCTCATTTCACTTAGCAGCAGCCATGCCATGGACAGAGCCCTCTCCTCTAGACTAACACTGTCCCTCTGATGTTTCAGTCCCTCCAGACTTTGAGGAAGAGCTGGCAGACTGCACAGCTGAGCTGGGAGAGACAGTCAAGCTGGCCTGCAAGGTGACAGGAGCTCCCAAGCCATCCATCAGCTGGTACAAAGGTACGAGCAGCAGGGCATCAAATGCACCCTCCAAATGTGCTCCCTGACCATATTGATTGATAATTGGTCAGTGGGTAATCCAAGAGCTGGTCCCTTAGAGATACTCAAGTCTAGAGACCGTGTTCTTGGGCATTTTGGGTGTACTCCTTTGGCCGGAAAAGCAGAACTATGACTGTATTGCACAGAATGTACTCTAGGATAATTTCATTTTTAAGTGAGGAGTGGTGATGTATGATCCATGTACTTTGCCCTGGATGATGTTTTATAGAGCTGGATGAAGATGAAGAGCTGATTCCTCAACTTCCAACATCAGCTGCAATAATACAGCACTCAGCCCTCTCAGGACAAACAGCTGGATGAAATTCCAAAGGAGGAAACTCTTACTAAACTATTTTAAAAGAAATAATTTCTCTTTCAGATGGAAAGCCCGTGGAGGTGGATCCCCACCACATTATAATAGAAGATCCTGATGGCTCCTGCACACTGATCTTGGACAACCTGACAGGGGCTGACACAGGACAGTACATGTGCTTTGCTTCCAGTCCTGCTGGCAATGCCAGCACCTTGGGAAAGATCCTCGTTCAAGGTAAAGCCCTGCACAGATGCAGTGTTTTAAGGGTATAAAACATCTTAAATTTGTACCAGCCCTGGTGTGACCAGCAGGACCAGGAGAGTGGCTGTCCCCCTGTGCTGGCACTGCTGAGGCACCTCCAGTCTTGGGGTCAGTTTTGGGACTACCATGACAAGAAGGATATTGAGGGGCTGGAGTGTGTTCAGGGAAGGGGCTGGGGATGCTCAGCCTGGAGAAAAGGAGGCTCAGGGGGAACTTCTGGCTCTGCACAACTCCCTGACAGGAGGGGACAGCCAGGGGGCATTTAGGATCTGGGAACAGGGAACAGGGACAGGAGGAGAGGGAACAGCCTCAGGCTGGGCCAGGGGAGGTTTGGATTAGTTATCAGGGAAAATTTCTTCACCAAAAGTGTTGTCAGCCACCAGAACAAACTTCTCAAAGAATTGGTTGAGTTACCATCCCTGGAAGAGCTCAAAACACATTTAAATGTGGCATTTGGGGATGTGGTTTACTGTTGGCCTTAGCAGTATTAATGGTTGGACTCCATGACCTCAGAGGTCTTTTTCAACCTAAATAATTCTGTTTCTATGATGTTACAAATATTAAGAGATTCCAGAGGTTCTATACAACATACACTGGATATTTTTTTTTTTTAAACCTGATGTGCAGGTGCAGGCAACTGTTTTTAGGTCAAAAAATTTGGTCTTCAGTATCCTTTAGACCCAGTGAGAATTATCTGATCAGGGATACACCCTTCCTATCTGTTAATATTTCCAGCTACCAGTCACATTTACCTTGGCTTTTTGCAGTGCCCCCACGGTTTGTGAACAAGGTCAGAAATGCTTATCTTGTGGAGGGTGAGGATGTTCAATTCACCTGCACTGTGGAAGGAGCACCCAGGCCTCAGATCAGGTCAGTCTCACAACTCCCATGGGAACAAATCCTGGTTTCCCATTTTGCATAGTCAGAAAAGTCATTTTGAGTTTATGACCCTTTCTTTATTGTGCCCTCCATCTTAACCCCATCCCAATGCTGGCTCTTCATGATCCAGACATTCCTGAGATTCTCAGCAATTAATTATAGCTAGAATTTGAAAAGAAATACCTACAGATAGACCCTGAGGAGGACTCTGTCTGATCTAAAGCCCTGGAAAACATTTTATCATTGTTTATCCTCCCTGCCTTACACCTGACTTGATTTTATCAGGTATTCAAAGAGCTGAGCAAATCTTTTCTTGTCATCATTTCAAGCCCTTTTCCTGCCTTCACTGAGGAGATCTCTTGGGGAGAATCTCATGAACATGTGCAGTTTAATACCCAGGTGTGATCTACCCACCTGCAGCACTCCCTTCCAGGACCCAAATGTTTGTCTAAGGATTAACTCCTGAGCTGTTTGATGGATGGATCAGTGATCTTGGGGACCTGTTGATGCTGCATCATTTTTCCTGGCTCATACTCTTTGTTTCCCCACTCAGGTGGTACAAGGATGGGGTGCTGCTGAAAGACACCAGTAAATACCAGACTTTCAGTGAACCACGGAGTGGCATCGTAGTCCTGGTGGTCAAGAACCCTTCCAATGAGGACATGGGGCATTATGAATGTGAGGTAAGTTCAGAGAGATTTAAATATCTGCCATCTGAAATGATACAGGCAGGATAATTCATTTTGCTTGGAGAGACCCACGGCTGAGTAATTGCTCATAAAAATATTATAGAAAGTCAGGCTGAACTAGATCTGGATTGTGAATGTCCAAAAGCTTCAGAATATTCTGATCTGACAGTTTGTTGGTACAAGTAAGAATTGATGGAGCTTGTTCTGGAGCTTAAACTCAGATTCAGATCTCTAGAGGAAACTCGTAAAAAATTTGGGACCATTCTGATGTGATATTTTGTTCCTGGACTGTCTTTAAATTATGACTAAGAAACCCTCCAAAGCCAAAATAAATTAAGTCTAAATAGAAGGATAAAGCACTGAAATTCCTATTTTGTTTAGCAAGCATACGTGGAAGCAGCTGATAAATTTTTAAAAATGTAAGATATTTTATGAAAATTAGTCATAGTCTATGCATTCATTGTAATAAAACACTAATATGTTCTGAGGGCTTGGCAATAAAAGAAACTGGTCTTGGTTTGGGAAATCAGTGTGAGTCAGCTGCTCCATGATAAGTGGTTCAGCTCACAGAAATATTTAGGAAGTTTGATATACTTTAAAGAATTCCACTGGAATTTTAGCAAAACCAGACTACCTTGCATTTGCCATTGACTAAGATCCTAAGGTCCAGTATTCCCTTGGTTGAGTAAAAGACAATAATTACTGGATGATAAACAAAAAAGAATCCTCTTTAATGGCCACCTAAGTGTGTGTACAGCAGGAATGTGGGTCTGTTGGGAGAGACAGAGTTACCAGGCTGCAAAGCAAACACCCAATAATCAAGTAAATAATTTTGCTGATGTGCTGTAACTTGTCTGAGCAATTTTTGGGTAAAAGACCATGAACTCCATTGAGCAGCAAAGTGTCCCTTCCAACTCCAGCTTGGCACTGGGGTCACACCTTCACCCATTTCTGTCAACACTGAATTTTCGAGGGTAGCACAGGCAGGATTTTACCGCGACAAAAAAAAATGACAAAAAAACCCAACAACATCCTGTGTTTCATTTGGCACTGCACCATTCTCTCCAGCTGATGAACAGGTTAGGGTCTGCCAAAAGTGGAGCAGAGCTTTACCACCACAGCGCCGCAGCCCTGACCCAGGAGAGGAGAGGAGACCAAGCCATCACCATTGAAGGTACGACCCTTGCCCAGCTCCGTACGTACGCCCGCCCACTGCCCCAAAAAACCAGGATCCAGTATCTTCTGCCATCTTACCCATGCTGGTTGTCAGTGTCCATGTATCTGTACGTCTTCTGGAGATGTGCATGGGCTCTGTGCCCATCATCATCTGTTGATTTCCGAGCCTGGCAAATCAACTTCATATAATGCTCGTGGATGCATTATATGAAAAAAAACGGAGGAGCGAATGAAGGGTTTGTCACGGCACTGCTAGTGCAAGAAAAGAAATGTTATACGTTGTTGGAATACTTGAAAATGTGTGTCAGCCTGGCAAAAATGTTACAGGGGCCACTAAGTGAAGGTGGAGGTATATTGTGATTGTTCCTGAAATACCACTGGAGGACATGGGGAATGACTGGGAAAGCAGAAGTGTCCTGAGCAATGATTAGTTCATCCATTATTTAGAACTGCCCAGGGATAGTCATAGAGTCTGTTCCTTTTTTTCTGCCAGTTTCACTGGTAGGGTGATAAGAACTGATTTTATATCCATCCAAAAATGCATCTTTCTTCACAACTTTTAGTCATTCCTGCCTAAAGTTCCCTGCTTATCCCAGGGATTTCCCCACAGTGTGTGTTAGTGCTTGCTGTAAACCCAGCACAGCCCAGTTTAAATCCATGGCTACATCTCCCTAGGGAGCATTTCCTGGCATAGGGAATTGGTTCTTTGCACATCTTATGAGTGGCTGAGCGTGAACCAGCCAGTCCTGTCTCTCTTGAACAGCTCCCAGTGGCAGCTCAGGAGATGGTACAGCCAAAAGATCACCTTTAATGGGTAAGGGACAGATTTGGAGGGCCAGAGAGAGGAGTGGGAGAAGCACAAGCCTTTCCATGCCAGCAAACCTTGCTTTCCCTGGCCTCTCCCAGATGGGGCTGGTGGAGACATGAGTTTTGCCAACAGCTCTAGGACCTTCTTTCCTCAACTTTGGTTGTTCCACACTGTCTTGAGATAATAACAGGAGTTCAAGAGCGTGATGGAAAGGGCAGTGTCATAGTTGACAATGTCAACATCCACTAAGAGGCAACGTTCTGACTTGTGGAGCTGCTGGGTAGGAAATGCTAGAGTCTGGAAAAATATTCAGGGATAAATTATCCTCTACTCATATTTTTTCATCATTTTCTACAGTCCTCTGCTGTTGGCCCTGTTTGAGACAGGACCCTGGTCTGACTGGATCTTTGGGCCAGCCCTCTATAGACACAAATGGTGTGCTGTTACATTAAGAGGATTCATCCACAATCAATAATTAAGATTAGCATCCTGATCTATGAACTTTCTTGACGTGTTTTCCTTTTAGCTCTTTCTCAGAGTCCCATCCAAAAGAATTACAGGGAGGATGGTGTAAGTGTAGAAACACGACAATTTTTTCAGCCAAATAAACCTTCAAGTACTTGAATTCTTTGTCTTTTCTATGCCCCAAGGAGAGAAAAATAAGCTGTGTGCAGGATGTAGAGGAACACAAATAAATTCCTGTCAGGGTGGTGTATCTTGATGAAGTCCCCTTCAGGTAGATGTTATAAAAGCAAATAAAGGTTGTATAAAATGTTAGGAGTGTTTTCAGCTCTGGGGGTTGCAAATATCTGTGTTCAGCCCAAATTTCTCATCTCCTCTTATTCTTGTAATCATTAAAAAAAAAAAAAAAAAAGTGATCTTGGTTATAGAAATCAAATTGGAGTTTGCCTGGAAGCTTCAGAAATGTCATGAAATAGGTTTGTTCTGTGATGTGCAATTGCTTGAACTCAGTAGTAGGGAAGTAAATAGATCCCTGAGTCATCTCCAAGGAGAAACAGAGGGAGAACTGCTTTAGGCCAGTGGAGAAAATAGGCTCATCCATGGAGCAAGAGGATTGTTGTGAGCAGTAGGGATGAATTTGGCAAAATGCACTTGACCAAGGAGGGAATTCGTTGCTTTCGTGAGAATCAATAACCAGCCTTGATCTGCCTGGGGAAAAATCAGGTTCATCTGGCAAAGAACTGCAGGACAGGTGGATCTCATGAAGGCTATGTCTTTCCATCCTCACAATCCTTCCTATTTGTGAAAATGGGATTACTTGTAACTTCACCAAGAGGACAACATTACTGCTCTCACAGCAGGAAATAGATACCGTGTCTGCTTCCTGGCTCACCTGCACCCTGGGTCTGAGTTGTACCTGATTTATCTCTGTTCCTGTGAAATGTCCTTTGTCTGAGTCTCATGAGGCACCCAAGGGGTGACTATTTTAGTTTTTATCCTCCTGCCTTTCTGTACTGTTTATTCTGCTGAGCCAAACCCATGGTTTGGGATACCATTAGTCCAGTGGTTTATGAGCCCTGACCTGCAGCTGGTCCACAGACCAAGACCGTGGGTATCAAAACCAAAAGTCTTTGGTTTAAATTCACACTGTGGAAGTTTGCAAGTCCCTTGGATGGATCAAACCCAAAAAGGATGGAAACCACTGGACTAAGGGATCCTGTGTGAGCTGAGATCTGCCTCCAGCCACACCTGGTTGCTGCACTGAAGTCAATGGAGGGTTGCTTTAAAAAATCCCCTTTCTCTGGATATTGGAAGAATTTGAGACGCTTTTTAAAAAGTGTAGCTGAAAGAAGATCCTTCTCTTTGACTTCCAGTTGACTGTGTCTGCTTTGCACCTTGCTGCCTAACCTGCACATGGCACACCTGGGCTGATGTGCTCTGGCATGTTCTGGTGTGATTTACCCATCCAGGCTCACTAACTTGATTATTTGTTAAGAAAAGCAAAGCCCAGTGCCTTGGAAAGGTGTTGCATTTCCGTATGGGTGGGCAGGTCAGGACCTAGAATGAGACAGTCAATACAAGGGGAGGAGTCAGGGACAGGAGTGAAGATGAAACCATAAATAAAAATTCCCAAAGCAGCTACAGCCAGGCAACAATAATTCCTTCACAGCTTTGCCTTAGATTTCATGCAGAGCCTTGGGCAGGTTCTTCAGTTGCCTTGTAGCAGCCACTTAAAAATCAACAAAATACTGTGAAGTTCTTACAAGGAAGATTTAAAACACAGAGGAGCATTAGACCTCAGTGTTACTGAAAAAATAGGCCACAAGAGTTTTCCCCTGACCATTTGGATGTTCCCTGATTAGGGTGATGATTAGGGTGTTTACCTCATTATTTTTATTCTCTTATCACCATGGTTTAGTCCATTTTTGGCCAGGCCACAGGGCTTTGAGTGCAAATCCAGGAAAGCCCCATCTGCCTTTTCAACCATGTCAGTCACTGCAGCAGTGGAGCCTTTTGGTTGTTTAGGTTTTTTGTTTGTTTGTTTAGGTTTTGGTGGGATGTTTTTGAGAGACATCCCAAACCACTCACATTTCATTAATATAGTTAGAAAACTCTCATATCCATGGGTTGAGCCACCAGCCCTGGAGGGATTTCAAAGACCTGTGGATGTGGCACTTAGGGACAGGTTTAGTGGTGAAGGTGGCAGTGCTGGCTCAGCAGTTGGATTCAGCCATTTTAAGGGTCTTTTCCAACCTCAATGATTGCATGAATTGCTCATTTTAGGATTAGTTTTAGCAGCTCTTGCCAGGTTTTGCAGTTTAGTCTCCAAAGTGTAGCAGAAGGAGGTGAAAACAGAATAGAAAATAGAAAACAGACTTAAATTTTTTTTAAAGTCCATAAATAACCTTCCATCCACTCAGAGCAAGGAGAACTCACTTATCCTCAGTGTTCCATCACTTGTAAGCCAATGTTTTAATCTATTAACCAAAGAGATGTCTGGTCCTATAAAAGTACTGGCTGTCCCTAATGCTTACAGCTTTTAACCTGCTTATCAGGGCCTCCTGCTTTGCAAAGCTGTTTGCCTAAAATGCTCTTGAAAAGTTGAAATGATAAATCTGGTGCTAAAAGTGGATGCAGAATATTTTCCTCTCGGGGGAAAAACAACAGGAAAAAACAAACAAACAAGCAAAAAGCAAAAAAAAAAGAAAGAAAAGAAACCCAAATTCTCTCATCCTACTTTCGTGTGGTTCTATCCTTCAATATAGGATTGCTCAAATCCTCCCTCACACCTCGGACAGCACATATAAAATTTATTAAATTTTAAAATAAAGCTATTATAATTTAAAAATAAAGCCAAATATTTAAAATAAAGCTATTTTCAGCTTTCTCATCCCAGGCCTGCTGAACTTTTGAATATTGAATCCCTTTGACATCTATTACAAATAGAAATGTCACAGTTGGTGTCATCTGGGAGGACTGCAAGAACAGACATTCATAAATCAACCATTAAAGAGATGTTTTTCTTACAGACATTGTGAGATTTCATTAAATTTATCCAACTATTTAGTTTATATTATTTAGCTCTCATCTAAATATACTTGCTGCTAAAATAATTGTAGAAAACACCTATTTTCAGGTGTATAATCCAATCAGTTAAAACATTTCCATCAGAACATCAGTATTTTTACTCATATACTCTCTGCATATGGATTAATCTCATAACATTTTTAATGAGATGTTCTAAAAGTTATTTGAAAATTGCAGAATAGTGATTTTAAAAGTCAGTGAAAATCTCTAACCTGAGTGCAGTAAATTGTTTGAGCACTCAGTTCATCTGCCATCACTGCATTATTATTCCACTATTTAAAACAAGGTTTGAATTATTAAAAAAAAAATTATTAAGGATAGATAAATGGTTTTATTGTAATTGTGTCTAGGGATAAATATTTGAAAATTATTTTGCTCTTTACTTACCCAGTTAGTGTAAGCTCAAATTTCCAAACAGATTTTGTTTAAACTCACCCAGTTCTGCAGTAACTCCTTTGAATCTCTGGGAAATGATTCCAGATTTTCACAGGCATAAACAAGACAAGGCTCTGCAAAAGAAACACGAGCTCTAGGTCAGATATTAACATCAATATTTGCACAAAATTATTTTTCATTATGGTCAAATTTGTGTTTTTACCTGAGGCAGGGAAGAGCCCTTGGAAGTGAAGTGGAAGGAAAATTAGGTTAAAGTATTCCATTTAATATTGTAAATGTATTTTTAATTTTCAGTCAGTGCAGGTTTGGGGGCACCATTGAAAACATCAGCACTAATCATCAGTCACTTAACAAATAATACAGACACTCCAAATTCCCCAGGCAAGAACTGTTGGTGATTTTATAGATATTTTTAAGTAGCAGTTCACTTAAATTGCACTGACTGAAAATTACCAGAGCTTATTTATTATAGGCTGGCTGGAAAATTGAAAACCAATTGCTGGAGATTAAATTATGGGGTTTTTTTAGCTATTTTGTGAGTTTATTAAATAAAAAGTGGGGCTTCCTGATGGTTTTTTTTTCTAGATCTCAAATAGGTTCAGCAGTTCAGAGTGTCTCAAAGCAGTGTGGTTCAAAGAGTGCCTTAATTTTATTTCAGTGGATAGGATGGAAAACCTGCTGAAAATCTCAGTTCTTCAAATGGTATCTTTCTGCTTTTTAAAAATGCCAGTTCTAAGAAACACTTTTGATAGTAACTTTTGATCTGGATATGCATCAACAGCTTGGTTATGGGAGAAGGGTCAGGAAAAATTGCAAATTAGAGCAAAAAAAAGTAAAAAAGAGATGGAGCAGACACAGGGCTCTCCTGGGTTTCCTAGGATTTGGGGTTTTTTTGATGCTGATTTTATCTACTGATGATAATGATGTTAGTTTTCATATTTATCTCCTTGGATTTTGAATCCAATCCATAAAAGTTTGGCCACAATCCAGCGTTTGGGGGATCTCTTTTTTTTTAATAGGAAGTGAAATCACAGTTTAAAGAATTTTAGCTCTCCAGGATTTTCCAGATTGAGGCATTTTCAGGTTTCTGACACCATCACTACCTTATTATAGGATAAAGAAAAATTAAATAAGGACCTTGTTTACTAGCTTTGACCTACCAAACTAAAATGGTAGAATAAACAGTTTTTTGCCAAATTGTTCTCCACAAAATATTTAATTTCAAAGCTAAATGTTCAGAGAGCATTCTGGATTCTGATTCCTGGTCAGAAACACTACAGATGATGCTGGAAATAACCACAGAAAGCATGGATGGGATGGTACAGTTGGTTATTTTTCACTCCAGTTTATGTTGATGAACTGAGCAAAGATAATTTAATCATTTCAGCTTTTGCCTTTCTTTAACCCCATGCTGTTCATACTGTTCTCTTTGTAGTCACTGAACAAGAGACTAAAGTGCCCAAGAAAACCATCATCATGTAAGTGCTGATTTTTTTTTTTTTTTTTTTGTAACATTTGTGGTTTTTTTGCCTTGCTGCCTCTGCATGATCCAATAACAAGCTTGTGTTCATTGGCCATGCAAGTGTGTTCATTCCCAGCCCACCAGATCCCACAGAACTCTCTGCCATGTGAAATGATCACCTGAAAAAAAGTCCTTTTTTTTTTTTTTTCCCAAAGAGTTCAAGAAAGTAGAGCCTGAATGAAACCAGCTTTGAAAACTGCCCACCTGAAAATATCTACCAATTTAACAGATATCTCAGAGCTTAGAGTGATTTCTTCTGGCTTTATTTTAAGTTTTTCAGGAAAACCTTGTATGATAAAGCAGAAGGAAGATTAATATTTTTATCCCTTTCTATCTCTGTATTTTTAATGTAAATAATTGTCCTGATGACTTGGTCTTTTTAGATACTTTGAGCCTGGTTTATACTGGTTGCCTATAAAATACAAAGATTAATTACTGCAAAAAACAGTATTTTCTGTCATACACAGCCTAGAAGTTAAGCAGCCATTAAAATCTTAATTTATCCTCTTAAGTACCGTAGAGAAATACAAAATAAAATTGTTTCATGTGCTGGAAGGGGGACACTGGCCTGTGACAGGATTTCAGAGCAGCTCCAAGCCACTCCAACCATGTCCTAAGGTTCTGCAGTATTTTGGGAAAATGCCTTCCCTCAATAGCTTCACTATTGCTAAAATCAACCCTTGACTTGGACATGAGTGGATGCATTTTATTTTTGTTAGGCATGAAATTATAACTAAAGGATGGTTAAGAGTTGCTTACCTTTTATCCTTTTTATTGTTTTCTGTGAGGATTATTCCTTTAGATTCATGCACTTGGCCCTTTTGCAGGCAGTGGTTTATAAGTTGTCCCCCTCCCAGAAGCTGCACATAAGCTCAGTTAAATTTCCAGCCACTAGACCTTTTTTACCCTGCAAAGACCAGAAAATAAAGTGGTTTTACCTGAACTGCCTCAAGGACCAGGATTCAGACTGGGGCAACTGAACAGAGAATAGTTTTTTTATATCTCCTTCAGAAATATCCTGATAAAATAGTGAGCAGGAGGGAATCTCAGAGCCAGTCCACATCTAAAACTTGGTAAATATCATTTATCCACATCTCTGTGCCTGTATCTGGAGCAGCAGCACTAATACTGGTGGATTAAATAATATTCAATAATACAAAATACCAACAGTTAAGCTGATTTCTAAATTTCTGAGATCTAAATTCCATAGGCTGTTGCTCTGGGCAGCTCCAGAAGGGATTCCTAAATCAAGTGCTGCAGCCTCAAAGGAGTTTGGTGGATTTAGGAGTGGGATCTCAGGCAGAAATTCCCCTCCTTTGGTGGCCATGAACTTTAAATTGTAGTGGACCTCAACTGAAATTGGGATGGTGATGGGGGAAAGTTTGGGAATAATTCTGTAAGGACAGGTTCCAACTCTTCTTAACCTGCACCAAGCTAATGAACAGAAACAGCTTTAAAACTACTGCCAGAAAATAATAGATAATTGAGAGATAGGATTGAACAATGTCCATATATGCAAATCCCAGACCCCAAAAAACACATTTTAACTTTGCAACATGGATCAAGATCTACTGCAAGCACCCAAGGATTCATTCTCATCTAAAATGATTCAGTTTTGTGTAATTCAGAAAGGCACCATGGCCAGGAGGAAAGGTCTGCACAGACCTTAAAGGGCTATAGGAAAAATGCAGAAAATTTAGGGAAAAGAGTAAAGCAGTGAGAAGAGAAGGTGCCCTAAAAGGAAATAAATCTCCCTGTAGCTGACCCAGTCCTCAAAGGGAGAGATTGATGGTGGAAACAAATCCAATCTCCAGAGGAGAAGGAGGTACAAGTTGTCAGAAATAAGAGCAGAAGATGAGAAAGGCTGCAATAAACCCAAGAGGATTACTCTTCCATCATGGCCATAAATAGGTTCTCCATTCTCAAGGGCAAAAGTCAGAGCAGAGATGTCTGAAGAGCAGAGGGGTGACCTTCAGCCCCACGTGGCTGAGACTGGAGAATGGTGAGGAGGAAGAGAGGAATTTAAAAGCTGCTGTCTCCTTTCTTAATCTCAGTTCAGGCCACTCTTTGACCCTTCAGTTAATTCTTTGATTTTAACCCCATTCCTTGGAGGTAGGGACAGAATCTCAACAGAGAAACAAAATGAGCTTTTCCTGTGATTTCCCCAGGAGCAGATGTGGAGCATTGGCTTCCTTGTGCTTGCCAGGAAAACACTGGCAGAAATGTATTTACCTGGAAGTGTTTCCATGTGAGAAACACCACTGAAAAACCTGCAGGAAAAACTGCATGCTAAGTATATAAATTAAGAGCACTGAAGCCTAGGTTTAGGCCTTGGATTAGAAGGGGCCTTTAAAGATAATCTAGTCTTGCTGTGAGCAGAGACAATTTCAGCTCAGTCAGGCTACTCAGAGCCCCATCCAGCCTGACCTTGAGTGTTTCCAGGGATGAGGCATCTACCACCAGCCCAACTTCAGTCAAAAAATCTAAAGTAAAGCCAGCAGAAATATGCTGAGAAATCACAATTATCCATCCAAATTTGGCTTGGTATTCCTGTGTCTGTTGGAGGCAGTAGGATCAGGCTGTGTCTGTACTAATGGTATTATGTAGAGTAAAAACAAATTCATTTTGGCATAGATGATTTGTGCAGGAGATGTCTTATCTTTCTTTTCCTGGTCATCTCCACATTTTAAGGTTAATCCCTTTCAGTGTAACTGTTCTGCATGTGGAAATTCAGATCTCTGGTCTCAAAAGACATAATAAAAAAAAGAATATGCTGATTCTACTGCAATAAAGGGCATTTAGCCACTGAGGCGGATGGAATTAGGATTCTAGCCAAGGATATTCAGGAAAATGTTGAAGTCTTGGAGTGTTTACAATTTGGGGGTGTCCAAAGTAGCAGAGTAGGTGATGTACTCAAGCGCATGAAATCCAGCAGAACTCAGCAGAGCATCTCTCAGCTGGCTGTGCGTTCACACCTGAGGAGGTTCATGGAGCTGGGTTTTCCCTGGGGAAAAGAGCACTGGGGTTTTCCCTGCATCAGGAGGTGGAGACAGGCATGTGGGTGTGTGCACTGCGTGTGTGTCCCTCCCAAAATGACCCAAAAGCTGGAATGCTCATCCAAACTAACCCTGTGCTGCCGACCGCGGCATGTGCTGGTGGAGTGTGGCTCCCCAAAAAGTCTCGTCTTCCCGCCAACTCCCCCCTTTCTGCCGTCAGAGAGGAGACCATAACCACGGTGGTGAAGAGCCCAAGACAAAGGGGAAGGGTTTCTCCTGCGCGTTCTCCGTCAGGTCATTCTCCTTCCCGCTCCCCACGGGTGGAGCTGGCTCCGGAGCCCGTTTACGTCTCCAAGATCAGGCAGCCTGTCCACAGACACGAGCAGGAGGCAGCACCAAAATCTGCTGCTGTGCCCAGGCTTTATGTCACAGAACACGAGGACATGCAAGGGGCAGCGGCGAGAGACGTCGCTGTGGAGAGCGTAGTGGAAGAGAAGAAGCCCAAGTGGGTCGAAGTGGAAGAAATAATTGAATTCAAGGTGAAAAAATCACCTAAGCCCACAAGGAAAAGAGGTTCTTCCCCAGTAAAACAAGAAAAAGATGACTCAGGGATGTTGACCTTCACGTTTCCCAGCTCAAGGCCGAAGCGCTCCCCAGAGGATGATCCAAACACAAACAACTCCAACAATAAATTGGTGGAACAGTCAAAATCTCTGCCCAGTGAGGGTCTCTCTGAAGGTGACATCCAGCCCCTGGTGTACACGACCGAGCAGGAAGGACCTCAAGTCAGCAGCGAAGAGAGAAACTCCCCGTGTGGGTCGGAACAATTAGGAAGTGATTCCTTTATGGATTATGGAACTGAAGGAAAGAGCTGCCCTCAGGAACCGTGTGCTGACCACGGGTCAGACACCACCTCCCCTCTGCTCGCCTGCGGGGGTGAGCCTTTGGTCTTCAGTTTTGGGACAGCTGCTGGAGGCCAACACCAAGTCCTGTTCTCCCCAGCGAGTCCAGAGGATAAGGAAGGGGTCGATGAAGTGGATGTGTCTTGGCCTGTTGGAGAGGAGGTACCCGAAGTAATACAGGACATGCTTCCCGAAGAGGACAACACCATGGTGGACGAGCCAGAGGAGCTCCGCACAGACGACATCAGCACGCGGGACCGCAAGATTTTAACCCACAACGGCAAACTCTTAACCCTGGAGGACCTGGAGGATTACATCCCTCAAGAGGGAGAGACCTACAGGTGCGAGGATCAGAAGCCCACGGCGGAGAAGCCCTGCGAGATCTCGGTGCTGCAGACAGAGATCAACGAGCCCACCATCGGGAAGCCGGTGCTGCTGAACCTGCTCCGGCCCGTGGTGCCTGAGCCCAGGCGCAGCTTCTTCAGCCAGTACGAGGAGCGCGTCCCCGCGGGCGTGTTCGTGTCAGCCTCTCGAGTGGGTCCCTCCAGCATCTCCTTCCGCCTGGGCGATGCCCGCGCGGCCCCTCCCGGCCGCTCCTTCACCGTGAAGCCGTCGTTCTGCACCGAGCTGCAGCGCCCGGCGGACAGCGGCCAGCCCAGCTTCAAAACAGAGGTTTCCACGAGAACCCTCAGCTACGGGACCGTTGGAGAGCCTGTCACCTTGCACATCAGCACGGAAGACCTCTCCCAGAGCTGAGAAGACACAAGCATAACTTTTAACGTCAAAGAAAGCAGCTTTATATTAAAAATAAAAATATCAAAATTGTTGTGGGCGAGGGGAATTGGTGGCAAAGATCGCGAGGTAACAAGTATAAGGGAAATGTATTTAAATATGATGTGTCAAGCTTTTCCAGTCTTAAAGGGAACAGTCTGCCAGAACAGTTTGGAACTTTAAAAGCTTTGATCTAGGTGAACATGTATCATTCCATAGTGGAGCAGCGATGGGAGGTTTAGGAAAAGCCTGGTTCTTCTACCTATGACAGAAGTATAGATGAAGAAGTGTGTTTTTTGTCCATGAACTTAATAATTGTTTCATGTGCCAGTTTATGGTGTGGCAAGGAGGTGAAAGTATCTAAGCTTTTTCAGCATCCTTCAGTAGCCCAGGACAGGGGTTATCTCCTGGGCCCAAAGGTCATGAAGCTTCACTCTGCTTTGACTCTGCTCTACACTTGTGACACCAATTAGCTCTACCAAAATTTCTTCATAAACCTTTCAACATGCACAGTCTGGTTGCGTTATTTGAACCTTCTGCCATATAATGAGGGATATAGTAAATATTACATATAGCAGGGATCCAAAGGGCTGCTCAGGCCTTTTGGCTGAAATCCCAATTTGACTCTAGTCAGTGGTGAGTCCCACTGTCCTGAGGAAACAAGAGTTTTGTTGTTCTCTTCTGCCTTAAGTGAAAAAGACTATCTTTTCTAAATGACTGATATTTTCAAATCCACTTCCTAGTTGTCTGATAATGTAGGTTTCATTATTCTGCATTCTAGTGTGGTGGATTTTAAACCATATATTTTGAACTATAATTTAGCTAACATGCACTGAAAGATTAAAGTGCTGCACAAAACAATTTCTGCTTCTGCAATCAAACATTAACAAGTACAAAGAACCACAAATGTGGTCTTCAAAGGACCACAAATGTGGTCTTTGCCAATAAATATGCCTGGATGTGTATTTGTTCTCCTGAATGTGCCAGTGGTGAAACATTCCTGCCAAAAGATTGATCCCTGATGTCCCTTATATGTGATAAGAGGAATTTACCACTGAACTACGGCAAAGTAGCAGGAGCACAAAGACAGATTAAAAAATAATAATAAATAAGGAGAAAAAAGAGCTTTACCATAAATATTCAGTTGAAACATAGATCTGTTCCAAATGTATTGGGCTGCCAGTTGCTATTGCATCATATTACTGTAACCAGGAAAGTCGAGATGTCTTGGAGAGGGACTGTGGAGATCCTCTGGAGCTTTGCAGTGGGAATGCTGCTTGAGGGGGAGGCTGAGGTGCACTGAGCACAGCCCATCCCTGCTGGCTTCACCAAAAATGGGTGTTGCCCAGACCTCCAACAAGCTGAGATGAGAGATGAGCTCCCAGACCCAAATCTTGGTGCCAGCTGGAGTCAGGTGGAGCTCACTGATCTCAGCAGGACCCTGCACTGGCCCTCTCTAGTGACAGAGACTGGGGTGAAAAGTCCCCACACCCTGTCCCAGCTCAGCTCTGTAGAAATGTTCAGTAGAAACTGTTTTCATTTATGGTTTAGGGAAACCAGAAATGCTCAGGCACAGCTGAATTTGGAGTGAGGAGAGAGGGTGGAGCGAGTTTCTGTTTTGGGAACTGATGGAGGATGTTGGCTCAGTGTTTCCCAGCCAGGTGAAGTTGAGGAGCTTGTTCTGGAGGCTTGGGACAATATTCCTGCCAACAGGGACTGAATTCACAAAAGGTGCTTGTAGAAAAGTTATTTCTTTTCCTTCTGCAGCTGCACCTTGTGCTGACTAAAATGAACATGTTGATTTCACAGCCTTTCACTTTCAACATCCACCCTGGATGTTGTGTGCACTACCTTCATGATACAGGATGCTTTTCCAGTGGTGAAGGAAACCAAGCTTCCTTTATGGTACTATCCCATTTTTTATAACATCTCCTTGGTTTATACTATTTGTTTTATAATGAAGCAATACGATGGATATATATATTAGTGCTTTTTTCATATATTGCACTGTACATTGGAAAGTAACAGACACACAACAGGGAAATGCTTTCAAAGCTAAAAATATTTTTTGTGAGCCTCATTCTGATCACAGTTATTCCAGTATCAATCTAGAGCAATTCCACAGAAGGAAGTGGATTTGATTCAGATTTACAAAGATACTGCTGAGAAAAGAATTTGCCCTGTGATAGTCTTCAAAAAATGTAATATTCAAGCAAAAGATAATGAGGATGTGTAAAGGAATGTGGAGGTTTCCTCCTGTTGTGGTCGACACTCAGGTTTTTCTAAAGAAGCTCTAAGGCTGCACTTCAGATGGTCATAGGAGAAATAGTTATACTTTGATTCATTAGCTCACAGCCATTAACATCTGTTTACATTTTCTTTTGAAATTTAAGCAATAGAGAATCAATTGAAGGGAATTTTTAAAATCCTATGCAGGGCTCTGTTCAAAAAGTGAAAGGTTTATGAGAAGTTCATTACACATACTTTCAAAATATTTTCCTAGAGGTTAAAAATTATGCTTGTAAGTGATTAAACTGTGTAGATAACTAATGAGATGTGTGGGGATTTATTTCCTGTAGATGAAAAGATACAGCTGTATGAAAGATTTTAATACAATGAATGTTAAACTGAAATTCCTGGAGGTAAATGGGTATTAATAAAGTGGAAACTTGAGTTTGCTTGAGATACAAAAAAGAGAAAAAAAAGCCACACACACAAAAAAAAAGTAAAGTGCAAGATATGCTGTTAGATGCTGAGTTTAAATCAATAAATGTCTTGCATCAGCTGTCACTGAACTCGTTGGGTTTCTGTGTTCTTTGTTACAGCACTTGATATTCCATCAGCTCACCCTCTTCTCCCGCTGACTTCAGCAGGAGCTGGGTTGCAATCCCAGAATATTAATGCAGTTGGGCTCTGGCTCCTTTTTTATGGACAGTTTCAGGAGTGTTGAAATGAAAAAAACCCTGGGTTTATGGATATTTCCAACTCAGGAATCTTGAATGATTCACATCCTCTTGAGTCCTTCTCTGAGACCAAACTGGAGCTTCAAAATATGTGTCAGCCTTGAGTTCCTGGGGATGGGCTGAAATTGTGGGGTGGAAAGGCTCAAGGCTGAGATTTGAGAGCTGGGCAAGAGGTTGTCCATCACAGGGTGTCATCACTGTGGTTTGTTAGTTCTGTGTGTCTTGGGGGATATTAAAGTTGCTCAGCCTGAATCAGTGTCCAAAAGAAGGAAGTGGTGGTATCAGAGCATGGGGGAAACCAGTGATTATTGATATATAACCTCTATATCTGTATCTGTACACCTGTGAATATATTCCCTAACTGAGTGTTTCATGCCTTTGCAATAATTTCACTCACTGGCAGCTGCCCAGTTCACAGGACAGCACCACTTGGCAGAAATCACAGCAGGAACACCAGAGAATCCAGGTATTTCTCTTGGAAAATATTTCATGTCTTCCAGCCAGCTCAGTGCTGATGAATACTGATGGGCAGTCTGGGACATCATGTGAGCAAATCTTGCTTTTTTCCATCAACATTCAGGAAATAAATATTTTGTCAAATATTTCAATGATATCATTGAAAAAAAAATCAAGTGAGATTTCTTCATCCACACATAGCCTTCAACTTTATTTTCTCAGGTCTATCATGGGAATTGACTTTCTTGAGGCCAGGAAAGGAGCAGAATCAAAACCCCTACAGGACATGCTCATTAATGGCAATGACATCAAACAAGTCAGAGCTGTTTATTCCATATGCTCTTATTTTTTTCTCAAGCCATGATTTTTCTCTCTTGCTTGGTGAGCAATCACATCATGGACATGATCACTGTCATAACCTGACCTGCATTTTCTCTGTCTTCATGATTACCTGGGGGCTTCCCTAGGTACCATCCCTCCCTTTGTTGTGCCTCTTCAGGATTTGTGGAAGGTTTATCAGGCAGGAGATTGGGTGAGATGAACTCCTGGAATCTTTGATCCCATCCCAGCCTTCTACACCCAAACCCATCAGAAATGTTCAGACATTGTGAAATGAGACAAGCACATCACCCTAGAGCGAGGAGTGGCTTTTCTGCCAGACTTTGATGAAAAAGAACAGCCCTCCCTTCATCCCTGCCCTTCTCCAGAGTCACTGACAAGGCTAGTTCCTGTTCACTCCTTTTCCTCCCCTGTGAGATAACATCTTTCTTGCACATAGGGTCAGTACCAGTGCAATGAGTTCATTTCCTTGGTCTCATCCAGTGGTTGGTTCTTCCCCAGAGGGTGCTGGCACTGCCCAGGCTCCCCAGGGAATGGGCACAGCCCAAAGCTGCCAGAGCTCCAGGAGTGTTTGGCTAACACTCCCAGGGACAGGATGGGATTGTTGGGGTGACTGTGCAGGGCCAGGATCCTGGTGGATCCCTTCCCATTGAGGATATTCTGTGATTCTATGATTATTAAAGTTATTTTTGACAGACCAACCAATGTTGGGTTGAGCTGGGAGATGGATCCTTTGTTCCACTGTCTGGGAACAGGCCAGATGTTCACAGTGTCCCTGGCCTGCTGAGATACAACTTTCCAAAGCATTTTGTGCCAACCTTCTTATTTTAACTCTCAGCTACATTCCCTCTTGCTGGAATAAACATTTCTTCATCAACTCTTCTCTAGGAGGGGAAAACACTACAGTTGCAGATATTTCCATGGGTTGGATGGCGCTGTTGGGTTTATTTTTTGCCCTGAAGAGAGAAAAGTTGTTGTTCTTGTCTGTAGGATTGACTTCCCCCCAGCCAGAGACGGAGAGCTCAGTGCAGGCGTCGCTGCAGCGCGCTGATCGGGAGATCAAGACAGCCCTGAAAAAACTGATGGACTCGGCGTCCCTGCTGGTGACTCTGCCCCCTGGCATGACAGCAGAGGGTGGCCTTGGCCCTGGCCCTGCTCCTTGCCAGCCCCCAGGGCCACCAGCTGGACCCTCTGTGGTCGTCCATGAAGCCAGCACCCAAACCCAGGCTGCTGGGAGCCATGGTAGGTTTGCCATGAAGGTGGGAAGTGTCCCCTGGGGAGTTGAGAGGCAGAAAAATATTGAACATGTGTGGGAGAAATAGGATTTTTGGATACTAAATTAATATGTTTATATAGGAGTTAATTTTTTTTTTTAGCTTAAATTATGCATTTTACGACTATTGTTTATGTGATTATGTATTTTTTTATTGGTGTTTTAATGTTGTTTCATGTGTTTTGTACGAGTTTTTTAGGTATGATGATTGGTTGTTTAAAATTTTATTTACTTTTATTTTGGGTTTTTTAATTTTGGTATTTTGTTGTTTAGGGGTTTTTTTATTTATTTAGTACAATTTATGTTTTAGTGGCTTTGATGGGTCTTAAGTTGTAGAAGAACATTTAAAAATGGCTTATTTTGTGCACTTGTTATAAACATTGGTTTCAACTAAGAAATATACAGAAAAACAGTTAAGTGTGTGAAGAAACAGTAAAATATGTAGAAAAACAACTAGGCAGTAAAATACGGAGAAAAATAGTTAAATAATTTGGCTGGTGCCTACGATACAGAGCATGGCTTGGAGTTGTTTAGATGTCACTGTGGCTTAAACTTGTTTAGAATTACTACAAAAGTGCCAGTAATGATGTTTTTAACCTCGTTTTTCTGTGACATTGTGTTTTGAGAAGATGAAGAGAGGGTGTTCAGACCCAAAGAAACATTGGAGGATGGGTTGGGGTTGGGTTGGGTCTAAGTTTGGGGCAGATCTTTCTGGAAGCAGGAGGTGTTTGAAAACCATGTCTGAAATAGAGTTTGGTTCATCACCTGCCCAAAATTAAGGAATAGGGGATTTTTTTCCACCTTTGGGCTTTTCCCCTGGTCTTGCTTCAAGTACTTTTGGGAGAGAAGGTGTGGTGAGATCCCTCCTTTATATTCAGAGAAGTCATTTGGGTTTTGATATGGTGGGGTGGGCAAGGGTGGTTGCTTTTATTTTATTATTTGCTGTAAACAAGCTGGAAATGTCTTTAAAATCCTGGGGGTTGGGTGCCTCAAGTTCACCTGCATTTCACTGACCCTGGAGCCTGGACAGACTCCTTGCAGCTTCTGTGTGACTAAAACCAACCATGTATGTGGCAGTGTCTTGCCAGGAGAACAATGCATTTGTCTTTCTATTGTTTTTAAAAAATCATGAATGAACGACAACCCTTCCACTCTTCTCTGCTTCTGCCATAACAACTTGTCTAAGCTGTCTCTGTGTCAAGTCAGAATAACTTGTTAACTTAAAGGACAATGCCAAGTAGCCTGCAACCCTCAAGCTCCAGATAATTCCTTAAAAAAGAAACATTCTTAACAAGGATAAAGCTGTTCATGGAATCCAACCCAAAATAACAGCATAAAAAAATGTCAGGGCTTTAAAACCCTTTTTTTCCTTTCTAGTTGGAAATCATCTTTGGAAATAATCCTCTGGTGAAGTGGGATGACTCAAAAATCCTAAGTAAAATGTCACCTAGCAGATTATTTCTTCAGTCACAGCTAAAGAGAAAATACAACATTGAATAAGATGGCTTGGCAGGTCTTTCATCTGAGCAAAACTAAACATGTTATAGGAATTATTTTAATCAGATGGGGACTTGATACGTCTCTCTGTGATCATAGAGAGATCCTTAAATAAAAAGGAGGGAAATATTTCAATAGTGCTGGTGAGAGTACAATCCCACAGCCTGGGATCTCTGATCCAGTAATGCCTTGAATAACCATGTTTTCCACCCCAATTGAGATGTTTTATGTGATTTCTAGAAACAGCTGCTCTTTTCCAAAACCAGCCAGCACCAATCTCTAAAGCACTCCCTAAAATATTCCTACCTGCTGGGTAGAACACTCCCATGGATTTAACCTTTTCTCCTTAAATGAAAAAGGAGATGATGCACTTTACCCTGTGGTGTAATTCCAATGGTCAATATCAAAAGACAATCAGGTATTTTTGGAATGTGAGATCAAACCAGGTTTTGAAGTTATAGCTGATAAAATAATTAATAATAAAAGAAGAAAAATAACTGAAATGGCCATCAAGCTGCACCATCTTTTGGTATCATCAAATCCCAGATGCCAAACCTTATTCTGGTGTAACCTAGAGCTGTACAAGGACATTTTCCAGTGGAGGTGCAGCAATGCTGATGCTAAAATATCACTGGGTCTGCTGTAAGAGTCCATATTACCTCTTTATTTATATCCTCAGCCAGGACCTGCTTTGACCACCAATTCACACTGATTGATGTGAGCTCACTCATGTCCCTGATGCTGTCTGTGACCACAGCAGGGAGTCAGGAACTGCTCTGATGCAAAGTTGGGTGGAGGAATTCATGTGGACAAAGCTAACGCTGGGTTTCCCTGGAATACATTTCAGTGGTGGACTTGGCAGTGCTGGGTTTACGGCTGGGCTTGTTTTTAAAGGTCTTTTTCAACCTGGAGGATTCTGTGATCCCATGATTTCCTCACAGCCCTGAGCTGGAACTCAAACACAGTTAAATTATCTCCTGTAAAGGCTCTGTGAACCCACACTATCCTTCCAGACCCATTTCTCCCTGTCCCTACTGCCTTTCCCACCTTTGTCTGTGTGTATTTCCTTACAGAGCACTCAGGTAAGCCCAGTCAGCCAAGTCTGGTGTTGTCCAACCCTTTGCTTCGTGCGCTCTTTGCAAAAGTGCCAAATTCTCCTCTAACCTTCTCCTGCACCCAGCTGAGGTCAGGTGGACTCAGTTCTGGCACCAGAGGTGGCTCCAAAGGTTGGCTCTGGGTGGTCTCATGGGGGGTGTGTCTAACTTGCCCCATTTCTGCTGGCAGCCAAAGCACAGGGGCAGGTTGCAGCTGAAGAGCCAGGGGTGCCAAAGCCCAGCCCTGCTCCTTCCAGGGAAGAGGAGGCTGCTGGAGGTGACAGCGCTCAGGAGCGCACTGTTCCCATCGACAGGTAAATACCCACCTCCACTTATCCAGGTAACACACGTGGATTTCTGAATGGGGCTGACTCTGGTGCAAGAAAAACAAGTCCTCTGTGGTGGTCCTGAACAGCTTCTTGTAAGTTTGTCATTATCTTCAGAATCCTGGTTGTAATGGGTTAACTGCACCACCTAATTAGTGGCTTGTCCTAATTTTCTTCTGTCTTCACTCAGAGTCAGGATTAAAACATGAAGGAGACAAATTTCTCATGTTCAGCCTTGGTTGTTTATTAAATCTTATCTAAAGTGCAGAGTTCTGCAACACTTCTGGCCACTAGCTAAAAGCCAGCAAAATGGAGATTAATCAAACTAGTTACAAGGTCTCTTAAAGCTAAACAGTCCAATAGAGAATTAATATCTATATTATTTATACTTTTTACCCAATAACCAAACTCCTGTGACCCTCAGTGCAGCACTGACTGACCAACCAGAAACAACTGCCTGAAATCAAGAAGAAGAAGAAGAAGAAGAAGGAAGAAAGAGACAGAAAAGAGACACCAGCCAAAATCTTCCATATTGTCCCATACCTATTACTACATTATAAAACCCCAAATTAAAAACCCTTCACCATGTGAAATCACACACTTCTATTTAACTACACACCCATGATTTTAACTCCATCACTCAAATTTGGAAGCCTTCTCCAAGGCCTCAGGTCAAAAGTAGTGCTCTCCAGGGAATCAGTGTCAGAAAGCACAGAAAGTTCAAAACTCCCAGGTTTCTGAGTTCCAACACCTGGTGACAATGCTTTGTCAAACAAGAGTAAAAAAAGGTTGGAGATAAATTAATCCCCCCCAAAACCAAAATTCTTCCTGTATTAATTTTAAGCAAATAACTCTTTGTCTGCTGGTTAAACAGATCAATGGCAGGGTGTAATCCTGCATCTCTTGTATGTGGCTGTGCCATGATCTTTTCTCTTGGGTTTCTTGAAAGAACATCACCAGATGCAGGGGCAGGAGGATGGTACAGGAGAGAAGGAGACGTGGTCTGGGATGTGCACAGTGAAGTTTACATCGAGACCATGGAAAGAACTCGTGTGTACAAGACTGAGGAGAAGACTCCAACAAGTAAGAATCCCTGTTTTCCTTTCCCAATCCCATGATTGTCACTGTCTTCTCTTTTGGTAACAGCTCCTGACTGGTTTGGTTTTTTTTAATATTCCACTTTTTTGAGTGGTAACTGTTTATTAAACAAAAATAATAGATAAGTGTGAAGAGAAGAAGTCTAGAAGTAATGCCAGCATGAAGAACCCCAAATATATTGCTGTTGTACCTCTTGATTTGGCTTTTAATTACTGTTGCATCCTAAATGGCCTGTCCTATAAATCTATTTGAGTAATGCTCTTTTCTCACCAGGTCCTCCCTACATGCAAGTGACAATAGAGGATGTGCAGGTGAACTCTGGGGAATGTGCCAAATTCCAGGCAGTCATTGAAGGAACCCCTGAGCCCACAGTTCTGTGGTTTAAGGTGAGTGCAGACTCATCTCTGAGAGTGAGGACCAGGGACTGTAGTGCACTATTCCACTGGGAATTTCGTCTTCTCTTTCCTCCACACATCTCTCACTGACTCTGGATCGTGTAGAGTTTGTGGAACCAGCTGTTCTCACTGAAGCACCACCTGTGCATCCCACCCCTGCTGCCACCATGTCACCCTGGATCCTTCTGCAGAGAGGGCAACCAAGATGGTTTTGGGGACAAAAAGAGCAGGAAGAGAGATTGTTTTTATCTGAGTGCCACTGAGATGTGTGCTGCAGTTTGGGGGCAGGAAGGGGATTGAGTGGTTTATCCCAATTGTCACTGTGACTTCCAGGCTCTGTATCCTTCCTGCAACTACTTAGTAAATTCAGTGTGATTAAGGTCAATGAACATCCCACAGAAAGGAGAGAAATGATTTATTATTCCTTAGAATATTGTTGTCATATCTTGCTAGAGCCTCCCTTCCAGGCTGTCAGCCAGCCCCAACCTGCTGTCAATCCTCATCCAGAAGCTCTTACAGCTGATGATGTACCAAATATTACCTACCACACCATGGGCAAACCAAGCATTTATCAAATGTTGCTTTGTGTCTTATCCTTCATTTCTTCCCTAATAATTTCCAGTATCTGGTACCTTTTAGCTCCCACCAAGCACTGAGCTGATTTACTCTAACTTAAATTTTTGTTGCAGTTTAAAAAGAAAAATCTCAAAAAAGAAACAGAGATTTTATGTGAGAAAACAGGATTGCATCACTTTGTGTTTGTGGTATTATATACATATATATGCATATTGTATTATATATATTTATCTTGCATTTTACTGCCATGGGGACCTTTTGCAAATGCTCACCATCTGCTCTGTGTCACACCTTCCATCCTGCCCTTTGCTCATAGCATTTATGAATATACAGAATCACAGAACCATTAAGGTTGGAAAGACCTCAAAGATCACCGAGTCCAACCTCTGACAGAACAACCAGAGCCACATCCAGTTGTTTCTTGAACACTTCCAGGGATGGTGACTGTACCACTCCCCTGGGCAGCATTTTGTCTGTGAGGTTTGCTCACATAAATAATCTGTGTTGTAGCTCTGTTCCTGTATTTTGCCTCTTGAAGAGAGGAAACATCTGTTTCCATCTTGGCTTTTCCAATGCCAAACTGTCATTTCCTTCCCTCAGGGCACTTCACTGCTGCCAGACAGCCACAGGGTCCATCAGGGGAAGGAAGGAACAACGTATTTCTTAGTTGTGGACAACGCTGCCTTGGAAGATGGAGGTGTTTATACCTGTGTTGCCAAAAATGCAGGAGGGGAGGTTTTGTGCAAAGCTGAGCTCGTTGTACGTGAAGGTAATGTCATCCTTTTACCTGTGATGGCAGTGCCTCTTACCTGTACAGGCAGTGACACCCTCACCTGTACAGGCAGTGCCATCCTCTCACCTGTACAGGCAGTGCCACCCTCACCTGTACAGGCAGTGCCACCCTCACCTGTACAGGTAGTGCCATCCTCTCACTTGTTCAGGCAGTGCCATCCTCTCACCTGTTCAGGCAGTGCCACCCTGTCACCTGTGCAGGCAGTGCCATCCTCTCAGCTGTGATGGCAATGCTACCCTGTCACCTGTGCAGGCAGTGCCACCCTCTCACCTGTGATGGCAGTGCCACCCTCTCACCTGTACAGACAGTGCCATCCTCTCACCTGTGATGGCAGTGCCACCCTCTCACCTGTACAGGCAGTGCCACCCTCTCACCTGTAGAGGCAGTGCCACCCTCTCACCTGTGATGGCAGTGCCACCCTGTCACATGTGATGGCAATGCCACCCTCTCACCTGTGATGGCAGTGCCACCCTCCCAGCTGCAGGAGTTGCCTCCACTGCCAGGCAGTAATTTGTTGCAGTCATGTTCTGGCGCCTGTATGGAGTCTGTTCTGCATTCCATTTATATATGGCCAGTATTGCAGGATCCAGGATAAAAGCAAATCGCAAAATCCCAAAATAGTTTGGGTTGGAAAGAACCTTAAAGATCCTCTAATTGTAGCCCCCTGCCATGGGCAGGGACACCTTCTACTATCCCAGGTTCCTCCAAACCCCATCCAACCTGGCCCTGAACACTTCCAGGGATGGGGCAGCCACTTCTCTGGGCATCCCCAAAGTTCATTTTGACATGTTCCATTATCAAACAATTCCACTTAATTTTCCTTAGAAGTTTAGAAGAACCTCCCTAACTTTTCCTGTCTTAAATTGTTCTGTAATAACTTTGCACACTATTAGCAAGGCATTGTTGTCTGAATATTTACCCTTATGTTTTCCTTCATTTCCAAAGCTAAGAAAGACCAAGAAGTAAAGAAAGTGGCCACCAGGAGAAAACTACACTCCCATTATGAGGTGAAGCAGGAGATTGGCAGGTAAATGAATTTTCCAACTCTACAGCATCAGGGAATATCTCATTGCCCATCTGAGCTGCTGAGGCAGAGGTGGGTCCTGAAAAGTCTGAAAAGTTGGAAGTAAAGGCAGAAGTGGGAGGTCACTCCAAGGTGTGCTGGGGCACCTCCAACCACAAAAAACATCCTGAGATTCACAGATGGATTAGTTCTTGCCTGCATCCACTGCAGCAGCTTTCCCTTGATGGGAACACGTTGCTTCCCTTTGGAGTCAGCCAGGAGAGGGCAACAGCACCTCACACACAGCCAAATGAAATTCTTGTGCTGGAGAGCTGCAGCACCGGGCAGCAGGGAGCTGCCAAAGGCCAGGGAGTGGGAAAATCTCTGCCCAGCTCTGATCAGGGCTTGTCCTTCCATTCCTGCACAGGGGCTGCTTCAGCTTCGTGAAAAGGGTGGTGCACAAAGGGAACAGGGTGTCCTGTGCTGCCAAATTCATCCCCCTGCGGAGCAAAACCAGGTCCAGAGCCCATCAGGAGAGGGATATTCTTGCCTCTCTGTCCCACGACAGAATTACCAGGCTCCTGGATGAGTTTGAAACAAGAAAAACTCTGATTTTGATTCTGGAGTTGTATCCTTTTTTTGTGCAGTTGTCTGAAAAGGCTGGGAAGTACTGGGTCATTTATTAAATATCTAATTAATATTATTTTTGTTTTTTTTCTGGGAGAAAAGGACGCACACAGTTTTTCTCTGCACTGCAGGGTAGCACAGCTCTGTGAGGGCTCCACTGCAGTCCTCAGCTTCTGCTGGGTGAGAAAAATCAGGCTTGTACATACAAGGGTGAACGAGTTGCTAAGCACCAAAATTATTTTCTGAAACATCTGGAAATGATGAGCTCTGTTTCTGTGAGATCCAGTCTGGGTGAGCATCAGGGAAATGCAGAACAGAACCCCCAAAATCAGCAGGTGAGATTTTAGCAGAATTTTACCAGGTTTAGAGCAGCCCAGTTCTGCAAGAAGACTTTCAGGATGATCCCATTGCCTGAGATCTCATCATGAATTCTGCTCTTGGCTGGATGGAGGTGGTTCCACAGTCAAAATAAGCTTTTCCACGTGGTGCTGTTGTCCCTTAATGCCACTGTCAGATGCTCCAATGAGGAGCTCCTGGACCGATTATTCAAGAAGAGCGTGGTCACTGAAGCTGAGGTAACTTCTCATTTGAAAGCCCAGAGTTGGTTCTTCCTGCATTTTCCTTCTGGAATATGAGAAATGTCTTTGAACCTGTGATAATCTATCACAGCAGAATCAGCTTTTACAGTGTGTTCCTATCAGCTTTCATTGCTAGTTGGGTTTCTTTGGGGAATAACTACAAACAGCCAGGGGGTTTGGCCAGCATTGCATTCAGCCTAAAACAAAAAAAAAAAACCAAAAAAACAACAACATTATATTTGCTCTGTTGTCATAATTTCTTTGCTATCTGTCATCTGGAGAACCTATCTCCACTTACTTAATACCACTTTATCCCCTTGTAACTGTATTCTATCTACTTCCGTTCTGTCTTCAAAAGAAAAGCTGAAATTATGGTTTCTAAGGGATTATTTTTTACATCCTTGGTGCTACATTTCTCATCTCCCATCTAGTAGCCAGGTGTCCAATATTTATTGGTAAAATCAACTTTTTTTTTTTTTAGAAATTCTCAGAGGGAAACAGAGAATGGTTTGGATTGGGAGGGACTTTTAAAGTTTAAATCTTGATGAAATCAGGGATTCCTCTATGACTCTCCCTGTTTAATAATTGTTTATTTATTAATTATTTAATAATTAATTCTTAGGTCAAACTGTACATCAAGCAAATTTTGGAAGGAATCAAATACCTTCATGACAACAACATCCTTCATTTGGACATCAAGGTAACAAGCAGTGACCAGTCTGGCTTTTCCCAGCCTCTTGTTGGCCAGGGACTGGGTGTTCTCTGAGCTGTTCTTACAACTGAAAATACTCCCTGCTCTCAGAAAAAAAAAAACTTTTTTTTTTTTTTCATTCAACAGCCACTGAATATCCTCATGGTTTATCCTGAGAGAGAAGACCTGAAGATCTGTGATTTTGGGTTTGCCCAGAGGATCACACCCGTGGAGCCTCAGTACAGCAAATACGGCTCTCCAGAGTTTGTTGCCCCAGAAATTGTTTCCCAGTCTCCAGTGTCAAAAGCAACTGATATCTGGTAATCTCTCCTTTTCCCAAAAGAGATTTTCCAGCCCCTCAATGGCCTGAATCTCCATTAGCTGTTGATTAGTAAGTGGAGCAGTGATAATAACACAGGAAACTAAAAACCAATGCTGACAATCCAAAAGCCATCAAAGCTCTTTAAAGCTCCTCCTGTCTAATTTTTTTACAGCCATAATTGAACTCTGCTAAATAATGCAAAGGAGTAATTTTGAGGAGATGATCTCTATCCAGGCAGTAACTAGAGGGAATGATCCTAAAGGGCTTCTAGAAAAGGCAAACAAAGTGAAAAAAGAAAGAAGTATTTTGACTCTTTTCCTCTATCTGTTCTTTAAAAATAAAGGATTGCTTGAGAACAATTTGAAAAAAAAATATTGAATGGGAAAAATGAATGGAAAAACCCAATAGCTTTTGGGATTTATTATCCTTGAAAGGTGATAAGGTGATCTTGCTGTTCCAGGGTGTCTAGTGGCAGGAAGAGGGGCTTGAGAAGGATGGAAAAATCGTGACAAAAATGACATTTGTGTTCCCTCTCTCCTCAGGGCTGTTGGAGTCATCACATATTTAAGGTAAATAAATCTTGGGAAAACTCCCTCAATAACCCTTTATCCATCAGAGCTCTCCAGTACTTTCATGTGAGGGATTTGAGTGAAGCATTCAGTCCTTCCATAATAAGGACAATTTATTTTGTGGTTTCCTCCTTTCCTGGTTGCTCCTCACAAACATTGCAAGTCCCAGGCACAGAGCCCCTCAAGTATTTAAAAACCCCATGTGAGCATTTGTGCTTCTGTCATTTGAACAGAAAGCAGAAACCTAAAACCTGTCTCCTTTCATTTTATGGTGTTCAATAAACAAGCCTCACGTGCAAGTCTCCATTTGCTGGTGAGAACGACAGGAAAACTCTCCTAAATATTCAGAACGGGGAGATCTCATGGACCATTCCTGATGTTGTTCACTTGAGTGAAGATGCAAAGGACTTCATGAAGGGGATCCTGCAGCAGCACCCCAAGTGAGTGCCCTCCTGTGCAGAGCCCAGCAGGCACATCCCAGCTCACCACCTGCTTTGAAAAGCAGAAAGCTGAGTGAGATGTGCTGCACTTTCCCCTAATTCTTCCTTATTACTCCCCATTACCCCACCCACAACTCAGATATTTGCCAAATTGGCATCTCTCTGGGGTGGTGATGTCCTTGCTCCCTCCTCCTCCAGGCTGAGGAGTTTCTGGAATGATACAGATGAGTGGGAAGAGCATGGAGGGAGTTATGTGAGAATTAAGTAACATTGACCACATTCATTAAGCAATTTCAAGTACAAAAGTTGGCTTGAAGGCACATTTACAGGCACTTGATTTTAATTTCATTTCTACTCTTTCTGCCTGCTGCCAAAGCTGTTTTCACTCTGGCCACCTAAAGAGGCAAAGTCCCTCTCAGAGTTGCTCTGGACACCCTTGAACCCCTGCACAGAGCCATGAGCTCTTCCTGAGCATCTGTGGGGAGTGTCAGACTGAAAAAGGGGGGGAAGGAAACCTTGAGTTGGAATTTGCTGTGTCTTTTTGGCTTCTCTGCTCCAAACCAGCATCCTAAGGACACACCCTGAGTGCTTGTGGGTGTTTGCCTGCAGCTGCACCTTCAGGAGGATCACTGATTGCTGTTGGAGGTGATTTCCTACTAAAATGTCAATCTGTTCTCTTCCCAGATCCAGGCCAAGTGCTTTGGACTGTCTTTCCCACAGATGGTTCATGGTAAGTTTGTCCTGGTCCTTTATTAGTCAATTTTCCCTAATATCCAATCTAAACCTCCCTGGTGCCACCCTGGGCCATTCCCTCTTGTTCTACCATGTCAGTACAGAAAGGAAACTGGCCTTGCAGACCAAAGTTATGGTTTATATTCTAAAGCCCTAAATCACAAAGGAAAAGAGTTAAAAATTAACAATAGCAAAAAGCATTTAATGACAGGTATTGAACAGGGCTTGATTTAATCACTGAAAAGCTGATTTTGTCTATAATTTAACTATTAAAGGACTGCAGCATTTGATCTATGGTAACTTTCCTAAATGAAACAATTGTGTAAAGAGAGAATTCTTAAAAAACCCACAAAAACTTCTCAAGAAATGAAATCAGGATATTTTTAACCAATGGTTTTCCTCTCATTCCACCTGGCAGCACAATGTCCCTCTTGAAGCAGCTCATTTCATCAATACCAAACAGCTCAAATTCATTGTGGCTCGGAGCAAGTGGCAGGTGAGTTGCCCCTAATCTGGGTTGATTCTGTTTAGTTATATCTATTTTTATTTGCATCTGAATCTTTGAAAATCTTTTTGGGCTAGGACAGCGAGCTCAGCAGAGATCAGAGCATGGCTGGGAGTTGGGAAAAAGCCCAGGAGAGATGGATGTGTCAGGAATTAATTATCTAGGCTTTTACTGCCTGGAAACCCATGCAGGTGCCTGTAGACACAAGGTTGTGTCTAAGTTAAATGCCTTTGCAATGGGGGCTGAATTACAGACAGGTGCCAAGAAAATGCCTCTTTTCCTGAAGTTCTCTCAAATAATTGGATTGATTGCCTTCTGAACATGCCAGTTTCTCTCTGCTGGCTGGAAGGAGAGGCCAAGCTTTAACTGACATGCCCCACATGGCAGAATTTGGAGCAGAGGAATCCCATCTCCCTAAGTCACTGTAGATTGTATTGCAGTCAAAGGATTTAAAGCCATTTACTCCAGTGAGTCCCTCATCTGATTTTTTCCATAAAAAAACTCCTTTCCATCTGTTTTGAGTGGCCAGATTGATTTGGAGATCAATTGAACAGAGTCCCGTTTCCCCCAATCACAAGAGCCAGTGTGTTCCCTGAAGTCAATTTAATTTCATGTCAGTGAATAAGGGAAGAGGAAGATTTGGAGAGAAAGTGAGGCCTGGATTGGTGGCATGTGCAGAGGGTGGCAGTGTCTAATTAGACTCATGGGTCTAATGGGTGTGGTATTTAGGGTATTTAGATATTTAGGGTTGCAGGAGTTCATCCTGGTGTCTTTGCTTTCCATGGCCCCACCATGTTGTGCTCTGTCTCGTTGTCCTTCCCAGCGCTCCCTGATGTGCTACAAATCCATCCTGGTGATGAGGTCCATCCCAGAAATCCTGGAAAGGACCCACGACAACAGCTCCCTGGCCATCTCCCGACACCTCATTGAGGAGAGCACCTCATCCAGCACCAGTGGCTCCTCTTCAGACAACGAGAACTCGAATTTCCCCCAAAAGAGGCACTTTGGCTCCACCCCTGAGCTGCACTTGCCTGTATTTGATGCCCCAAGCCATCCCCAGCCTCTGAAATGTGAACGGGAGCGCCCCAAAAGCTCCATCCCTCCAGTAAAACCCACGAGGAGGAAATATGCTTCCATGAAAGCTGAGGTGGGGCACAAATCACCCACAGAAAGCAAAGAGCTCATGGCAGGTGTCTTACAGGAGAAAGAGGAGGGGCTCCTGCCCAGCCTTCGGGAAGAGCCATCCCAAAAAAGCAGCACTGCTGAGCCTTCATCCCCGAGGGCTCCCACAGACAGCACATCTCTTCTCCATCAGAGAGAAAAAACAGACACATCTTTATCAGAAAAGGCAGGGGATGGGACAGAAAAGCCATCTGCCTGCGTTCCCAGGCAGAGTGTCATTAAAAGCACCTTCTACAGCCAAGCATCTGAGCTGCCTGCAAGGCCGCCCTCCTCGCCAGGCCGGGAGCTCAGGAGGCGCCTGGACAGGGCCAGGAGGACGTTCCGCAAGCCTGGCTACTCCAAGGTGCCCCTCAGCGGCCTCCGCGAGCCCCTCCTGGAGCAGTTTGAGCTGGAGGAAGAGGAGGCAGGAGGAGGAGACGACGGCAGGGAAGGTCTGGTGGCATCCCTGACCAAATCCGCCTCGTTTGAGGCCGCCAGGAAGCCGCCGCACCCTGCCATGGCCGGGGCCAGCCGCAGCCGCTCCCTGGATGAGTGCAGGCCCAGAGCCTCCACGTCCCTGAGGGAGCAGGGCATTTTGGAGGAGGACTGTGATGTGTTGGCCCAGGAAAGCTGTCCTGATGGCAGTGATCACTGTGACACTTCTGCAGGGCCTGGAAAGGGGTGTTCTGCGGGCACAGCAGAGCAAGGGGACATCAGGAGAGCCAGCTGGGATTGCTCAGGAGGGAAGCCCTCTCCCGCCACACACTGGGAGGGGAATGGGTGTCCAGATGCTCTTATACAGGTAGAGGGACTTGCAGTGTCACCCCAGAGGAGTGAGAATAGGAAGCGTTTACTGAAGAAGTCAAAAGCCACTGAGATTGAGGAGGATGTTGAATGTTTGGGAGGCAAAAGTCCCATTCCCACTGCCCAGTGCTCAGATGGGACAGCACCATCAGCTCCAAAACACTACAGAACAGAGGGTAAATCTGCCTCTGACTGTGCTTTGCAGGAGGGCAAAGAGTCCATTTCAACCCTCACACACTCAGAGACCACCCCAAAGTCATCTCCTCTGAGTAAGGGAGGTGTGTGTCTGCCCCAGGAGTCTGCTCCCACCCACTCCCACCCAGAGCTAGCAGGTGGAAGCTTGCTTATCAAAAGGACAGCCCCAGCCCCACCTTGGGAAGAGAAAAGGCAGAAACATTCAGATGAAAAGACTTCTGCTCGTGGCACTGCTGAATGTGAACTCATGGAGCATGAAAGCTCTGCTGTTCCAACAGAACAAACAGAAACTGATTCACTTCTAGTACGTAAAGATAAAAGTGAGGAAGTTCCTGGGAAAAGTGTTCCAGCAGCTGCTGTCATGGCAGGTACCCTCACAGCTGCTGAAGGTGTTCCTCAGAAGCTGAAGACCCATACAGATGTGAGATCTGCTGTCCTAGAAGATGCAGAAGCAGCTGTTACAGGAATCACTCAAGCACACAAGAAGGCTCCTGTTCACTTAGACACAGCATCAGCTGTCCTGAAGGGACAGCACCTCTCTGTTCCCAAAATCCCCCCAGGATCAGCGCCAGCTCTGGTCTCTGAAGGAGCACTGCAGGCTCTCAGCAAGGAGAAGCTTGCTGCTCTGAGGAGTGAAGGCTCAGCTGCCACAGAGGCTGTTTCCAGTCTGGCCCACGAAGGAGCTGAGCCCCAGCAGGTCCCTGAAGGCCGTGGCTCAGAGCCTGCTGCTCTGGAGAGCACACACCCAGCCAGAGCTGCCTGCTCCCAAAGCACTGCCCTCCCTCAGCGCTGGGAGGGTGAAAACCAAGAGCACCCAGAGGTGCCAGTTCACAGTGAGGTGAGATCTGCTGTGACAGCCAGTGGAAGACAAGCAGCTGGACAAGCTGTGGGTGCTCCTTTGCCCAAGGCTGGACATGGGGCATTAGAGCAGCACAGGGCTGGCATTTCTGATGGTCTGCAGAGGGGCAGTTCAGGTGCTTTAACTGCATCACAACCAGGAGCTGCTCCAGCTTCAGCCTATGGACTGGAATATGAGGAATATCCAGAGGATTATGGTGGAGGCACTGCCTTAGAAAGGGATGCTGGAACAGCTGCCCCACCTCTGCTCCGCAGGGATCGTGGTCAGGAGCTGTCACACCACAGATCCTCTTTCTACAGTGACGAGGAGTCTGCTGTGCTGGAGGGCTTAGTGGATGAGATGGTTTCCCTCTCTGAAGAGATGAATGTCTGGGCAGAGTCAGTTTCTGGAGAGAAGGGGAGCAGGAAGCACATTTCTCCTGAGAGGGAGAGGTTCTACAAAGGCAGCCAGGCACACATGGACACCTCCTTCCCTTCTGTCCAGCAGGCTGGAAAAGGAGAAGTGGCTGAGCAGAATGACCTTGCAGAACCCTGCCTTGCTGTGAGTGAGGAGCCAGAGCTCCTGGAAGAGCAGGGAGCACAGACAGCTCCTCAGGAATGTGAGCACCTGGAGGATTTGGCATTTGAGACCTGCCCTTCCAGCCGAGAGAGCGTTTCCTCCACAGAGAGCCTGGACACTGCAAACAGACCCACCCACCTGCCAGTGACCAAGGACACTGGCAAACACCCAGAAGTTTCTCTGGTGAAAATCAAAGACCTGTCAGATGAAACACCCAGCCTTGGCAGCGGCCCCCAAAAATTTGACATCTCGGAAGTGGAGCCTGCCTATCTGAATTTCTCAGATCTGTATGACATTGTCTATTTTCCATTTGAGTTCCTGAGCTATAAGAAGCCTTCACCCAAACCAGTTCCTAGGCGGTTTATGCTTCTTGGTGAAAGGGCAAGGTCCCCTCCTGCAGGACATCTCCATATGGATAAGAGACTGTGCATCAGGGAACAGGAAGACAAGAACAGGAAGAACCATTTGGAAATACCCGAGGATTCAAAGGCAGCTAACTTATCAGCCATGGGGAAAGGGGCAGAGAGCCATAAGGAAATGTACAGCTCCCAAAAGGACTCCAGTGGGAAACAGAAAAGCTCCTTCCACACCAAGCCTGGACTCTTTAAGCCATATGCAAGGTCTCATTCTGTGGAGCAGTCGGTGGAGCAGAGTCTCAAGAAGAAAGTAAAAGCTTCTGTTGCCCATATTTCAAGAATCCTAAAAGGAAAGACATCTCCTGAGCCAGAGGAAGGTAATTATTTCCCTCTGTTCCTCCACAGATTTGCTGCCATAACTGGGCTCTGCTAAAGCTGCCTTTTCCTTTTTCCCCAGCATATCTGAAGCTGTGGTTAGACTGGGATTGCAAATTTGGCCCTGGCAGGTTCTGGAATCAGTGGTCTCCACCATCAGGTCTCTGTTACTGGCTGGCTTCTGTGCAGTCAGCTGGGTTAATCCACTGGTGGAAGGGGCTCAAATTCCCTGTTTGAGGTTGCACAGAAGCAGATCAGGGCTGGGTGATGCTTTCCTTGCTGCAGTTGTCATCTGGCCATGGCAAATCTCTCAGGTTAAAGTGACTGGGAGAAGCTGAAGCCACCCTGGTTACTGGACATGGGGATCTGTCCTTTCTTGTCTGCCATCCCTGGATATTCCCTGTTCTTCCAGGACACTGTTCTGTTTGCAGCAGCTGTCACAGACTTCCCTGTTAATCAAACTCTGGTTAATAAGGGAACCTGTGACTATTTATGTGTGAAGGCAGAGCTGTCACAGCCAATGGATGCCACAGGGAGAAGGATGGCCTTGAATGACTTCTCATCCTTTCTCACAGCAGAGTTTGGTGAGCTGGGAAGTGAGGCAACAGAAAAGGAGCTGTTAATAGGGGCTGAAGGATCTCTGAAGAGGAAATCAGCACTCCCTTCATTCAAGCTGCCAAGCCTCACCCCAAAGGAGAAAGGTATTGCTGTGGCAGGAGTCATGGGTTTATTTTACCCTCAGAGGGTGATTCAGGATAGAATTGCCTTTTTCCCTGGCAAGTTTCCCCTTGACTCCATCAGGAGCATTTTCTGAGGTCATGTTACTGTCCCAGCAGAGCCCAGACAAACACTGGGAAGGGCAGCTGTGGGGGGCTAGCAGCTCCTGGCCACTGTGGAGAAAAATCCCAGAGAAACACAAAAGAAAACCTGAGTTCCCCCTTTCCCATAGAGACAGGACCAGATTTGATGCACTACAGGGTTTTTTTCTTCTTCAATATCCACCTTTCATGTCTCCTTCTCTCTTCTTGTGTTGTCTTGGCCGTAGAATCATTTAGTTGGCAAAGACTTCCAAGTTTACTGGGTCCAACCATTAACCCAGCACTGCCAAGGCCACCACTAAACCCTGTCCCCAAGTGCCACACATCTGTTAAATCCCTCCAGGGATGGTGACTCTCTGGGTATCCTCCTCCAGTCCTTGACAACACTTTCCATTAAGATATTTTCCCTAATATCCAAAAACCTTCCATTGGGGCAACTGGAGGCTATTTCCTCTTGTCCTCTTTGATCCCCTCATCCTTGAAACTCCATAATTCAGTTTTGCCCCTACATTCAGGCTCAGCCAGAGGAAAACCCTTGCTGTGACAGAGTCCCTCTCTGCTCTGAGCTGTTCTGCTGCTTTAGCTGTACGAGAGCTGGGCAATGCAGATATTCCCCATGGATATTCCAAGATCCACCTGGATCTGTCACATGGTGAACAGGGTTCCTTCACCTGCATGCTCTGTGCCTGTGGGTGATCAAAGGAGTGGGAGACATGAACCAAAAAGGTTCCTGACCCCGTTATAAATACATTCTGATGTCCTGCAGGGATTTGTTTTCCCATAAAGCTTTCTGGGCTATTCTGAGTCAGCACTTTCTCTCCTCTCTGCAGCCCCGTGGTTCGTGGAGGAGCTGGTGGACCAGGCTGCGGCCGCCGGACAGTGCGCCACGCTCTCGTGCCGGACAGCAGCTCTGCCCTCCCTGCACATCACCTGGTTCAGAGGTGACTCTGCCATCCCTCCCTGACAAAATAAACCTCTCAGCCAGCACAGGGCTGCAGGCAGAGCTTTAAACACCTTGGTATCAATTTGCAGGGTGTAAGAGCTGAAAGGAGGCATGAGGGACTGCAGACTGGCACTTTAAAATGCTGTTTATTGTATCCAGATGTGCAGCAATTCACGGGTGGTGGGTGACAAGAGCCCAGCCCACAGCCTGTCAGCCTCAGCTGTGGGTTTGGCTGAAGCCAACTCTAGTTCTGGTTACAATGCATTATATACTTTTCACTGCAGAAAATCGTAATACATGACAACCAATCAATACCTTTACTATTCCCTATAGCCTTTCATAACTACTAACATTACCATATTCATGGTACTATGTTCCAATCACAAAAAGTTAGTATGTTACAAGTTAGTATGTTTAAGTTAGAAGTTGTTTTTCAGTTTCCTTGCAGTGAAAAATTCTGAGACCTTTTTCCTACTTGTAACATTGGCATTTTTGTTTCCTGTGAAATCTTTTTGCTTGGTAAAAACATCTTTTGTTTGAGGTGGGTTTATCCTTTGCTCTGAGCCATAAAAACCCCTTCCAACTCATTTTACCCTTTGGCTTCTTAGTTATCCAGTAAGACTGGCTCAGCAATTCTTTTCTTCTATATCAAAACTTGCCACCATTTCTATTCCTTCTTCAGATTCTACATTCAAAAATCTTTCTGTTATACATCATAGACATCTGTGAGACCTTCCTGTCAAATTTCCACCCCAACAGCAGGGTACTTATCTCTGCCATCTCCTGCTTTCCAGATGGGATCCCTGTCCAGAGCAGCAGCCGGATCCTCATCTCATCCACGCTCAAACACTTCCAGCTGTTAACGATTCTCTCTGTTAATGCTGAGGATTTTGGTATTTACACCTGTGTGGCCACAAACTCTCTGGGCTCAGCATCCACCTCTTGTGTCATAAGAAAAGCAGGTGAGAGAAGGAGTAGCTCCAGAAATAGGTATTTTAGTAGTTCTGTGCCCAAAAATGTAACCTATGGGTACCTTTGACGTGAGATTTCTGCACGTGGGTGCAGAGGAGGATCTCTCCCTTGCTGTGGTCCACAGCCTGTGCAGGGTTCATTCCATTTTCTTCACTCTTTATTTTCTCTCCTGGACTAAGAGCCACTCCAAGACAAAATCTTAGTACTGAGTTTAAATTAGGGATGATAAAATTGCTGTGTGTATATATATGTATACATAAAAAACATATGTATATATATAAACCACATGTTTTATATATATATATAAATAATATCTGTAGCTGAGACATGCTGGGTGTAGGGTTTTGTATCACAGCAGTGCTGCTGTTTACACTCCTGGGGTTTGTGCCTCCTCTCCACAGAGGTTCCCCCCAGCCCTCCACCCCCTGACATCGTGGAGGTCTACAAGGATGGAGTGCAGCTGGTTTGGAAACCTGTGGAAACCAACACCCCTGTCCACTACACTGTCCAGTGCAAGACTGAAGGTAAGGAGCTGTCCTTGTGCTTTGCAAGGAACATCTCAGTTTGTATGATCTCTCCACCAGCTGGATATTTTATTGTTATTCAGAAACAGCCTGATTTAATTCCCCAGTTTAGAGTTAGGAATGGGATTCACACAGCTATCATTTAACCAGCTAAAAGTTAGGGGTTGTTCTGGTTCAATTAGCCTGGAATTGGCATATTCACACCAAGGCTTTGCTAAAGTGGGAATCAAACAAGGCTGTGTGGAAGCTACAACCAAAAACTGAGCAGCTACAGGAGAAAATACCTGGTCTGATAAGCAGCTCTGAGCAATCTGACAAAACCAGACACTAATGAAACAACATCATCCCAAGCTCAGGCTTTCTTGGAGAAAGATGTTTTACCAAACAGGCAGTTTATCCTCTGCTGAACAGCTGTGCTTTCTTTTCCCATTGGAAAAGAAATATGGGGGAAACTTAGGGCAAAGAGCCAGGACAAGATAACCAAAGTTTGACAAAACTGCATCACCCCTTTGATATTCTCTTTTGAGGCTTGGTCCAGAGGCTGATGAAAGTCAGAGGATCATTTAATCATGGAATGGTTTGGCTTGGAAGGCACCTTAAAAACCATCTAATTCCAGCCTTCCTGCCATGGCAGGGACAACTTCCATTGTCCCAGGTTGCTCCAAGCCCCATCCAGCCTGGCCTTGGACACTTCCAGGGATCCAGGGGCAGCCACAGCTGCTCTGTGCCAGGGTCTCAACACCCTCTGAATAATAAATTCTTCCTGACATCTAATCTAAGTCTCTCACAGTTTAAAGTCGTTCCCACTCGTCCTGTCACTATCTGCCCTTGTCAAAAGTCAATGTTTTCCTGTTTAGTTACAAAAGCTTTGTATCAAATCCCCAAGGCTGTTCTGCCTCTCTTGGGATGGATTTGCTGTTGTTATTATGAGTGTGCTGCCTGATAGCAATTCCTGCTGCAGCCACACAAACACAGCCCTTTGCATTCAGCTTTTCCACGTTCCTTCACTTAATTCTCCAAACAAACAAAACACATGGACACTCCCTTCTGGATTAGGATGGACAGCAGCTTTCTGCCCTTTCCCTCTGGAGCTGGTGTGAGTCACTTTTCCCCCAACACCCTTTTTTTTTTTTCATTATTCTTTTTGATGCAACTGCAGGAGAGATTTTGGGCTGGATACAAACACAAGTTCTTCCAGTTAGGAAGAAAAATGAGAAACAACATCTGCAATTTTCCACTGTGCTGTGTATTTGGCAGGAACATGAAAAATCCTGCTCTTCTGAACAAAGGAGGATTAAGATAATTGGGAATAAATTCCTTGTTTTATCCATTATTTGAAAACAGGCTTTTCTATGCTACTTCTGCACATATTTTTCTCTATTTCTAAGTTGTGTCTGCTCCTTCTTGCACAAACAGCTCCCAATTCAAGCAGTACCCTGTAAAATCATTGACACCTTGGATTTGGGTGGGGAATTGCTGCTTATCCAATGGTTTGAGGCTCTTTTCCAGAGTTTATTTGAATGGGAGGATGTGTTTAATCTCAGGCAGTTGCAGGGAGTTGTGTTCAGCCTTGAGCACAGCAGCAAAAAAGGGGACACAGCATCTTGTGGGAGGAATGCTGATTAAATGTTTGCTGGGGATTCTCTCCTTCCTAACTTAGCCCCATGAATAATGAGTCCAGAATGTACCTACAATTCCAGTCCTATGAGAAATCATCTGAGTTTCATAAAAATTGAATAAAACCACCCATATTTCAAACCTGGTTTTGCTGAGATGGTGTTAGTGGATGGTTCTGTGCAGGAGTCCTGCACCTCATGGTCTCAACTGGATTCAAGACAGGGCCAAAAGGAAGAAAAAAAAAATTATCTTTTGTTTGGAGTTCTTGATATATATTCCAGCACAGTTTAGTGGCATGAATTAGATAAAGAGAAAAAATACAGGAAAATTTCACCACTCCTCTGGAACAACATTGGCATAACTTGGAATATTATCAGATATAAAACAGCTGATTTTAGAGAACACGGGTACAACCCCAAAGTTGGCCCTGGTAAATTGGTTTCTCCACATTCCCAGCACATGAGCAAGGTTGGTGGGGAAAAAACACAACAAAACCCCAAATCTCAAAAAACCTCCAACCCATTGTGACCATCTTAAAATGAGTCCTTCTTCTCTTTCTTAAGATGGGGAGTGGTCAACTCTTGCTTCTGACATCACTGACTGCTGCTACTATGCCAGAAATCTCCCCCAGGGGTTCATCTACCACTTCAGGACAGCCTGCACCAGCAAGGCAGGGACAGGACCCTACAGCCACCCCTCTGCCAAAGTGAAAATCACTGGGAAGGATCACGTGGGTAAGAGCAAACACCAAGAAAACTTTGGGATTTTCCTGCATCAAACCCACTGCATGCTTTTATATGTGGGCCCAGAACTCAAGAGCAAGTGAATCAAGGCCAATTCCACTTGGCTTAGGGTTGTTTGGGGTTTTTGCATCTAAAATTAAAATATTTTCTAATTATTTTTCCATTTCTGGACATACAGGGGAATAGATATAAACATATTTAAAACCCCAATAAAATAACAACATCATGTAAATACAAACAATGTGTAACTATATAAAATTTAATAATAAAACAAAAACCTGGGAACTGTAGATTACCTGTTGAAGACACAGTTTTAGTTTGAGATTATGAGGAAATGGGTCTTGTATAATAAATGTTTTACTGGAGGCTTTTATTTACTGATATAAATCTTGCACTGGTGAAAACTCTGGACTTGCTTGTATTACATATTAAGTCCTAAATTCAGTAGTTAACTTGTCTGTTCTGGTGTTCTCCATTGGGAATTACTGTCCTTCTGTGGTGAATTTTCAGCTGTATTTTGTCTCTGAAGTAAAGAAATCTCAATTTACTATTTTTGTCACCTGTTTAACTACTTTGTACTGCACACATGTTTTTAAAATTAAGAGATCCATGGCCCCAAAGCAAATACTCCTCATAGCAAAGGAAATGTCCTTTCTGTAAAGAAACAGAAGGATGGTCTAGCTGGAACTTCCTCCCAATGGAGAGAACTGCTCTTTAAAAATCAGTTCACAGAGATATTTTTAACTCACCCCAAGTCCTCTGCTTTCCTTTTTCTCATGATTTGTTATCATATCTCAGTGTGTCCATATTTTAAAGGGATGCTTTAGTATTTAAGGGAGTGCTTGGACACAGCCACCCACCAGAACCAGAGCAACAAGCTGCAGCTGCTGCTCTGAAATGTCCAACACAAAGAGTTTCTAATTTCTTGTCAGTTTTTACCATATCCTGAGGATTTCTTGTATGAGGAAATAGGAAGCAGTGGCTAAGATGTTTGATAGCACACAAGATAAAGCCCATCTCATTCTGTCTGGAGTATCAGGGAATTTTTGGGGGGCACAGAGCAGAATCTGTTGCATTCCAATAGCACTGGGTGTCACAGCTGGAACACCTGGAGAGGCTCCAGATCCCACACAAAGCTGTTTTCCTGTGTAACCCCTGTCCCTTTGTCCCTGCAGAGCCTCGTGCTGCCACACAGGAGATCCCATCAGCTGCCCCTGAAGAAGAGAGTGAACTGATCACACCTCCTGAGCCCTTCTCCACCTACCAGACCTATGCCTTCCAAACAGAGATCAAAAGGTAGAGAATCCAACTGAGTTCTTAACGACCCACAGGGAAATCCCACATGTGATGGAGCAGCTCCCCTGCAAATAAAGGCTGAGAAAATTGGGGTTGTTCAGCCTGGAGAAGAGAAGCTTTGGGGTGATCTAATTGCACCTTCCAGAACCTGAAGGCAGCCTACAAGAAAGATGGAGAGGCATTTTCTATAAGGGGATTTAGGGACAGGACAAGGGCATGGCTTCAAACTGAAAGAGAGTAGGTTTAGATTAGATATTAGGAAAAATTGGTCCCAGTGAGGGTGGGGAAGCCCTGGCACAGGTTGTCCAGAGAAGCTGTGGCTGCTCCATCCCTGGAAGTGCTCAGGCCAGGTTGTTTTAAAAAAAAACTTTCTTCCTCATACCTGATCTAAATCAATCCTTTTTTAGTTTAATACCATCCCCCCCTTGTCCTGTCACAACAGACGTGCTGGGCAAGGGGCAGCCACTTGATTTATCATGAAATGAGCCCAGGGCTAACAAAGTTTCTTGCACCAACTTTTGCAGACACCACTTCAGTCAGGGTGCTGGGATTCAAACTTCTCTGCCTAGAAGAAAGACACTGATTTCTCTTTCCAACAGAGGTAGTTCTTTTGCTCTCTCCCCTCTCCAGAGGAGTTAAACTCTCACTCCTGTAATCTGAAGTGACTGTACAGTTTAAAGACACAGGAGGATGTGCAAACTGTGACAGTAGATGCAGTAACTCCCCAGCAGGCACAGATGAAAAGCAGCATGGGATGCTGGTGGTTTTAGAGAGCAGAAGAGAGGCTCAAGGTGCCTTTGTGTTCCTTTGTGCAGGGGCCGCTTCAGCATCGTCCGGCAGTGCCGGGAGAAGGTGAGCGGCAAGACTCTGGCTGCCAAAATCATCCCTTACTGGCAGGAGGACAAGCAGGCAGTGCTGCTGGAGTACCAGGTGCTGAGGAAGCTGCACCACACCAACATAGCCCAGCTGAAGGGTGCCTACGTCAGCCCCCGGCACCTGGTGCTGATCCAGGAGATGTGCGTGGGGCCGGAGCTGCTGCACGCCCTGGCGCTGCGGTAAGAGCAGCACGTGCAACAGCACGGGGAGTTTGCACCACCTGCTTAGTGCTTTGTCTCAGTCTCTTCTGCCTTCACTCAGAGACAGGATTAAAAAATACATGGAGGAAAGGGATTTTCTTGTGTTTGGGTTTGGTTGTTTATTAAAACTTATCAAAAAGTACAGATCATTCAGCAGCGCTTCTGGCTATCAGCTAGAAGTGAGCAAAATGGAGAGAGATCCAGCTGCTGCTAGGTCTCTTAAAGCTAAACACTAATAGAGAATTAACACCTATATAATTTATGCTTTTAATCTAATAACCAAAATCCCGTGACCCTCAGTGTGACACTGACTGACCAACCAGAAACTACTGCCTGAAATCATAGAGAAGAAGGAAAAAGAAGACAGAAAGAGACACCACCCAAAATCCTCCATCTTGTCCTATACCTGTCACTATGCTATAAAAACCTCAGATTTAAAACCCTTCACCATGTGAAATCACACACTTTTATTTTAACTACACACCCATGATTTTAACTCAATCACTCAAATCTGGAAGCTTCTCCAAGGCCTCAGATCAAAAGCAGTGTTCTCCAGGGGGTCAGTGCCAGAAAGCCCAGAAAGCTCAAAGCCCCCCAGGTTTGTGGGATCCAACAGGAGGGAAGTTTCCCAGTCAGGGCTGCTGTTGGGAGGAAGATACCTGTTGCTTTCTCCTGACAAACTGGATCATTCCTCTTCATCTCTTCCACTGTGCTGTCCTTGCACACGGGATTTGTAACGCATTTGTTCTGCATCTTCTTGTGAGATAAAAACATTCCTTGAGTTCCCTACAGCAGGACAACTCAGAGCCACCCAGCTGAGATGTTGAAAGCAGTTTACAGTGGTTGATATGAAATATCTCCCATAATATGACACATGAAGGGTTTCCTTACACCAACTCCTGTTAACCCCAACACCATAACATGTGGGTCAGGAAGATTCACTGCTGCTCACAATGAATAATCCTGTGATTAAAAAAGAGAGAATTGTGGGCATCAAATCTGCTTTCTCTCTTTCAGCTCTACAACATCCTGAATTTGTTGCACCTGTAAACCTGACTCACAGGATGCACCAGCCTCTCCACACAGAGCTGATTTGCTAAACTAGAGTTGTTTCTTCCTGACTCTCAAGGGTCTGATGGGATCAGACCCCCAGGGGAGGGTGACAGTGCGTGTAGAAAGGCATTTTTGGGCGTGCAGACAGGACACCTGTTTTTTCTATCCCCTCTGCCCCACCAGGACATCATACTCAGAGGTGGAGGTCCGAGATTACCTGTGGCAGATCCTCAGTGCCACCGAGTACCTCCATGCACACAACATCCTGCACCTGGACCTCAGGTCTGAGAACATGATCATCACTGAGCCCAACCTGCTGAAACTCCTGGATTTTGGGAACGCACAGTTCTACGCACCAGACACGTTTATCTCCATGGACAAGTGCTCGGATTATGTGGAAACCATGGGTGAGTAGAGCTCAGTCACAGCAACATGGGGCTTATCTGCAATCTGTGATAAACAGAAAGACACCAACATTGGTTGAAGCAGCATGTGGTCCCAGCAAGAAAAGCCTTCCAGGTGCTGCTGTCTAGTGACAGTGTGAGTTTGTGGGAGCAGTGAGGGGTGACAGCTGTCCCACTGCAGGGGACAGAGCTCACAGCAGCACCACCCTGGCTGCCATCCACGTGCCCTCTCATCCAGGGATAAAGCATTGCTGCCATCTGCCCAGAGGTTCTCATGGTTTCACTGCAATCAGATCCATGTGGAAGCTCCTCAATCAGCTCCCTGTCCTGGGAGCTGCCTCCTCTTCCCTCTAGGGAAGGCAGCAAAGCATTAAAGTACCCACTGCCTTTGTGCTGCTCTCAGTGTGTTGGAGAGGAACTTGCTCACACCAGTTTACTTTTCCAGCTCCAGAACTGCTGACAGAGCAAGGAGCCCTTCCCCAGACTGATATTTGGTCCATTGGAATTACAGCCTTCATCATGTGAGTCAGCTGATCGTTCACTGTCCTGTTACTGGCTTTAAAATCACAGTTTCAGAGAGTTAATCTCAGCTGTGCCCCTCCTTTGGCTATATCATGGAAAGCTGGGAGATGGAGGGGGTGGATGGGCAACCTGTGTCCGGCCTCACTGCCCTCACATGGAAGAATTTCTTCCAGATATCTAATCTACAGCCCTTCCCTTTTAATTTAAAATGTTCCCATTGTCCTGCCACTACAAGCCCTTATCCAAAGTCCCTCTCCAACTCTCTTGGAGGCCCTTTAGGCACTGGAATGTGCTCTAAGGTCTCCCTGATGAACAGTCTTCCTTCTCCAGGAAGAACAATCCCAATTCTCAGTTTTTTCCCCAAAGGAGGGGTGCCCCATCCCTCTGCTCACCTGGGTGACCTCCTCTAGACTCACCCCAACAACTCCACACCCTGCATATGCTGGGAGCCCCAGAGCTGGAGGCTCTCATGCTTTCAAATCTCTCCTCCTGGGGCAGGCTGAGTGCCAACTACCCTGTCAGCTCGGAGGCACCCTGTGAGTTCCTGAGGACAGCCAGGAAGGGGAGGCTGAAGCTCACGCGGTGCTATGCAGGTCTCTCCGGGGGAGCCGTGTCCTTCCTCCAGAGCACTCTGTGTGCAAACCCTTGGTAAGAGGCTGGCTGTGCTCCCAGGGGCTGCTGCCCCTTCTCTCCATCTGCAGGGAGCCTCCTGGCACAGCAGGGATCCCTGGCTGACCCCTCTCCTCTGTCTGCCCTAGGGGAAGGCCATCAGCCCCCGAGTGCCTCCAGAGCCCCTGGCTGCAGGAGACAGGTCTGGACAGCAGGCAGCAGGCACTGGTCACCTTCCCCACCACCAAACTGAGGAATTTCCTCATGGAACGGGAAAAGAAGAGGGGCCTGCTGTGCTCCAAGTACGGCCTCATGGTGGCACAGTGACGTGGATGTGGTGATGGATGGGAATTGCCTCCCTGTGCCTTCCTGCACCGAGGGTTGGGTACCAAACCCTCCTGCCAGGCTGTGGGGCAGCAGCTGGGCTGGGGGAGCTGCTCTCTGCCCAGCCCCACTGTGTTTTACCTGTGTGTCCTGCCTGCCACAGGCTGTTTCTGTGGATGTGTGACTCTGGGGGGAGCAGGGACACTGGGCAGTGAAGGCAGCAAAGCCAGCAGTGACCTTGTAACATGCAGATTTTTACTACTAAGACACTTTGCCACTTTGAAGCTGAGCTGCTCTTCCCTGGGGAGCAGGGGCACATCTCCCTGTCCCTGGCAAAGGCTGAGTGTGTTAACTCTTCTCAGAAATCCTGAAATGTCACGTTCCTCTCTGACCTTCAAACCCTGCTTTCCTCTGCAAAGGATGGTGTTGGCTGTGTCGTTGCTTTGTACTCATAACTTCAGTGTTCCTTTGAGTTTCTCTGCAGTGATTGATGTATCCCTCAATTTTCCATGTGAGCAGCAGTAAGAGGAGGCTTTCTCAGAGCTGTGTTTAGAGGAAGGAGAACAGGAAAACAGCCCCTAATGCATTACAGGTCAAAAGTGAGGCTGTTTATCCAGGGATGCTCTTTTCCAACAAGTTTATTGTTCCAAACCTAAAGATGGAGCATTGTGACTCCTTCCCTTGCTGAGCATGCAGAGCAGGAATTGTGACTGAGAGCAGAGCAGCTTTCCCTGCGCTGTGGAGAGCAGGCACCAACTCAACAGATTGCAAAATTTGGAATGTTGAAGTGATGTTATCTTCACCGTGTGCTACAGGAGAGAAACCCAAGGGCTTAGGGCCAGACTCTGTGCTCAGTTCTCTGGAAGGAGAGGGGAGTTACACAAGACAGACACTGCAGTGAGGGCTGCCCCCAGGAAAAAGTTTCAAAACTCTGAATCCCATCCAATGTAACTTCACAAATCCAGTCAGGTTTTTGTTGGCACAGGCTGGTTCTTTGCTCTTGCTGGCGCACTTTGGGATGGAAAGCTCAGTGCCAGGGAAAAACCTATCTAAACATAAAATTTAATTGTAGATTAACCCACTCGGAGCTTTCATGCTCTTCCATATATGACTTCTTTTTTGCTTCTCACAACTGCATGCATTTGAGCATGTCTGAGCTCTTTTATAGACTCAACACTGTTTGGTTAAATAAACCATTCTGACAAGCAAATAAAGCCAGATTTTTCTGCTTAATCTTTGCCATTACTTTTACATCCTTTCCCCAATCCCAATCCACATTTGTGCAGCACGTCCCTCACCCCTCAACTCTGACCTGGGCTTGTTTTTGTCACTAGATATGGTTTGGAAAGGTTTGGAAAGGTCACCTCAGCTCTTTGTAGACAGTATACACTGGGAACCACTTCCATGCAAGACATCCACATGAAAAATCCTTTTCCTAGAGCTCTGCAAGGAGGTCATCACTTGGTCAGGATGTGATGATGGCTCTGAGCTGCCCAGCTACCCCGAGGCATTCCTGGCCATGGTCTGGTCTTGCATTGACAAGAATGTGAGAAGGGCTTCAGAGGAGTGAACCCATGGGTGACAAAAAATAGGTGAGAGCTGTAGATGGAGCACGGAAGGAATGAAAAGGTGCTGGAATTGCTGATGGAAATATCAGCTGTCACAGTCAAGCCTTACAGGTAGTTTTTGTTTTCCTTGGTTCTGTCACAGCTGCTTGATAGTTCCTGCCTGAATTTCCACCACCACCATGAGGTCAGGGCTAATGACCACTCTGGCAGGCTGGGATAGTTTGCCCTTAACATGCAGTTACATCACCCTGTCCTTGGCAGAACAAAGCAGAATCTGGACCTGATGTTTGGACGTGTGTAAAAATGTTTAAGTTTCACTTCTCAACCACAAATAATCTCCAAAGTCCAAGGTTAGTGTCAGCATTAAAATCAATCCACTGTTCTCCACGCAGGAGAGGCTTGGATTTAACTTCTGAAAGGAAGTGGTCAGAGCCCTAATTGTTGAAGGGTAATAAAGCAAAGCAGAGCTTGTAGAGCAAAGTTTTATCCTGCACTGATCCAGCAGATAAAACATGTTTGAGGGCTATAAGGTCACAGTGGGTGTAGCCCATATGGGATTTATATTGCTCCATCTGATACAGGAAGGGAACCATAAACAAGACAATTTGAAAACCCCAAGGAAATTCTTACATCTCTGGAGAGCATTATTTGCTGCTCTCTGACGTTTCAGGGGTTCACCACAAGCTGATGCCATCCTGCCAATGATATTTCACGTGGAAAATAAATGATCAGGTGCAGGGTGTGACCAGACAAGTCTGTGGACCAGTCACCTATCTGCACCCAACCAGCCCTTTTCATCCCCTTACATCTCAATTTCCTCCCCAAATTACCCAAATCCCTTCTTTATCCCGCTTTAGTTCCTTCCCCAAACATACTATTATAAATCCTGTGCATTCCCAAAATGCTCTTCCCCTACACATCATAAGATGTCTCCCCTGCCTTGAGACAATCCCCTTAACCCAGGTAGTGATCCACAGAGCTGTTCCTTATCCCAGGCAGTGATCCAGAGATGACAACATCTCCGTGGGAGTCATGCTGGGACCCTAATGTTGCATTTGTGCTATAGGAGAGGAGTGAAAAGGATAATGCAACATCATTCTTTGTGTAATGGAGAAGGAAAAGAGAGCTTTATTTAAAGAAACACTACACATATATAGGATAGTTCGTGCAAAACAGAATAGAAAAGACTCATTGGTCCAAGAAGGCAACACCTCTTTGAAAACATGCTTTCTGCAAAACATCATTTCTCTCACAGGGGTTTAATCATTGTTATAATTTCTTGTCCTTGAGCAGGCTGAGGAACCCAAGGCTTCAAGGCTGCTTTTTCCCTGGTTCCCAGCAGTATCCAACGACACTGTAGGGCTGATGCTCTGCTGGGGCAGCCCTGGGAGGAACCTGGGCAAAACCCTTGTTCCTTGGAAGGCCTGAATTTGTGTTCCACCCTTCCAATCTGACCCTGTGCTCCTCCTGGCTTTCAATGGGCTGATGGCCCCTGGGATGGGGATGGGGCTGGGAGTAGCCTGACAGGGCACATTTTTTCTCTCTGTGCAGATTTCAATCCCATAACCAACCCAACAACACAGCAGCAGCACATGAGGAGGAGGTAAACACAAAAGCCACGATAAACATTGAGCAAACAAGATCATATCAGTGTTGGCACGGATCTGATAACCACGGAATCAGACAATTTGTCCCATAAGTGACACCAGAACAAACAGCACCACCAGGAGTCCCCAGGTTAAAAGCGTGGCCGGTATCTGAACCGAACGTCACGGACGGGCTGCATCGTCCCGAATCCCCAGCGGCTGATGTCTATGGCTGGGATCTCCTCCTCCTCATGGACCAGCTCCAGGTCAAAGTGACTCAGCATCAAGAACACAAACAATTTCATCTCAGCAGTAGCAAAGAACCGCCCGGGGCAGGTGGAGACTCCTGCCCCCCAAGGCATGCTGACAAATTTCAGCTTCTTCCCGTTTCTGTAGAAATCTTTCCTGGTGCCGTCTGGGTTTATGAAACGGTCGTACTTAAATTTGTGAGGCTCCTTGTGGATTTCTGGGTTCATCTGCACGGAGATGTGTGGGAACAGAGCCACCTTGTCCCCCTTGCGGAGGGTGAGCTCGGTCCCACTGCTTGTCCTCAGGGAGGTGTCCTCAAGGACAGCTCTGACCAGCATTGGGGCTGCCACCAGCCTCAGGGTCTCCTCCAGAGCACTGTCCAGCAGAGGAGTCTGGTTCAGCATGTCCCTAGTGACAGTAACTGCAGGGCTCCCTGCTTTGACTTCCTGCCCACTCTCCCTGGAGACTTTATCCACCTCATCTCTCACAGCCTGCAGCGCATCTGGATGCTTCAGCAGATACAAGAGGAGCCAGAAGGCAGTTGGGCCTGTGTTGCCTTGGGATGCCCAGAGGAGCATGAACATGAAACGATCCCGCATGTACTCGGGGACACTGTTTTCTGCCAGAAGTTGGTCTTGATCACTTATCCAGCCACTGATATTGTCCTTCTGCCAGACCTTCTTCACAGACAGCATGTTCCAGAAGTGTCTCTTCAGCCGCTCAGCTTCTCTTTTGTCCTTGGGAGGCAACAGACCAAAGGCCAGGCGAGGGAAGAGGCGGTCGTACTTCCGAAACTCCCGGAACAGCTGGTTGGAGTGGAGGCGATCCTGCTCTTCAGCCTTCTCCTTGTTCCCTGCCCCTCGGGGTGGCTCGGTGCCATACAGAGCCAGATACCCAGCCCTGAAGACGATGTTGTAGCAGTAGTGGAAGAGGTTTTCCTCCTGCCACACTCTCTTCTCTCCTGAGCTCAGTTTGAAAAGCAGCAGCTTCTGAAAGCTCTTCATGGTGGCTTGTGTGAGGACAGTGAGGCCATCTCCCATCAGGTGCTTTGTGCTTGATGCATGAACGATGCTGTGACTGGCTTCGATGGGCTTGTAGCCAAAAACCCGCAGGACCAGCTCAGTTGCATTAGTCCTAAAGTCCAGTTTAGATCGTGACTCCTTCACAATGGTGCCAAAGCAGAAGGGATCCATCACAAAGGTGAAGTAACAGCCACCGATCAGCACTGTGAAAACATCCCCGTGTTTCCTCTGCATCCTTTTGAGAAACTCTGAGCTGTCCTTTTGGAATTCCAGCAGATAGCCCAGCCAGGGAACGGTACCTTTGTCCAAAGGTGGCTCATTGGGTCTCCGTCTCCGAAACACACCCAGGACATAGAGCCCACCGAGCAGTGATGACACCAAGGCACAGAGCAGAATCACCCAGAACACCATGAGAGCTCTGTGCCTGTCCAGGAGCTGGCACTGGAGACAGGTTGGGGCAGGAATGTGCATTTTATCCCCACCCAGCAGCTGATGGGCAGATCCAGAGCTGACAGCCTCTGCCCTCATTGGCTGTGAGTGTTTGCCTTGGCCCTGCTCCAGAGTGAACTCGTCCCTGGATGAACTGAAGGTTTTTAAGGTGGAAGGTATGTTGGAATCCTATTGGATATTAGGGGGATGGGTTTTGGCATGAGGCAAATTTCACTAGGCTGCATGGAGCCCAGATTTTGTAAGGAAAAGGTTTGGAGAATCCCACTCTGTGATTTCTGCCTTTAAGACCAAGCTATGGACACCCACTGAAAAAAATGAAACCAAGAGTGGATGTTGGAAATAAGCACAGGACCAAGGGAAGGGGGTCACAGCTGAGCTGATCAAGTCTCAAAAGCCAAGAGAAGGAAAAGTCTCTGACATTTTGGTGCTCTCCACAGCACGTGGTGTGCCAGGAGTGCTTTGCCAATGAACAGTTCAAGTGCTACTGCTCTGTCTGAGTGCAAAGCAAAGCAGCTGAGCTGCCCACGAGTGAGGAGAGCTTGAGTCACTGCATCTGGCAGCAGAGGAGTCCAGGGTCTCCAAATGTCCCACCGAGCCCCTGGCTGGGGAGCAGTGCCCATAGGGACCACAGCACTTCTGCTTTACACACTTTCCCTTCTGCTTCTCAAACTCCCATTACCTCTCTCCAGATGGGGTTTGGGGACAATGCCAGGGACCCCTGTCCCACCTGACACTGCTCCTCTGGGTGCTGCCACCCTGATCTACCCAGACTGTCACCACAGCCTGTCCCAGCTGCTGGTGCTTGAACCTCTTCTCATGCAGGATGAAGAGTGACATTAACTCCCCTCCATTTCCTCACCTTTGCTCTTCCCTAGAGCATCCCATCATAACTCTGCCACAGTCCCAAGAGCCTTCCTCTGTCTGAGATCACAATCTTCATCTTCTTTTTAGCTTCCCAGCTGCTGTCCCTTTCCATATTCCCTCCAGTGACCTGACCCATGGAGTGAAGGCCATATCATAGCATCAGCTAAATATTTATTCTGGCTTCATTTTTTTTTAGGAAAGCTCCCAACCTTACAATTTTGGAAAAACATTGTAACAATGCTGGGAAGAAAAATAACAGCAGTGATCAACTCAAAGCCCTTCTCAGTCCTGTAATCTTATGTAGTAATAAAATAAAGGTGATGAGTGCTTTTTCTTAAATTAATAATTTTATTTGTACAACTCTAGGCAACTTCCAGACTTAATAGGTTTTCAGGATGGAAAGAGACCATTTCAGATTCAGGAGTATTTGGGGTGAATAATGCTTTATAGAAAAGTCAGCAAACTCAGAAGATTGAACTCCAAAGCTGCACTGGGTAATAAGGATTGACCATCAGCTCTCTGTGCTCTTCTGTGCAGGCCATGCTCTCAGTCTGTGGTGTTTCAAAGCCAATATTTACAAGTAGTAGCCACGGATCTTTTTATCTTGTCAAACTGGATCTTGGAAGGCAAATACCTCCACCACTGTTCTGAGCACACTCTTTATCTCTTTCTCACTGATGGTTACTGGTCTGGACTTTGTTCTGATCAAACTAATCTCAAACCAGCTGATGATTGAATTGATCTCTAACCCAGGCTCTACCCCTTGGAAACTCAGCTCCCTGCCCAGCAGGTCCCAGTGTGGCACAGCTCATCATGACAGAGAACAACTCAGCTGAAAGGTATCCAGTTCTTTCTGTCGTATGTCCTTGTAGAAAGTGAGATTATCCTGGTTAAATCACCTGGGAAATGGTAAGAGCCAGGAGAAGCAAAGCCATCCCCTGGCAGTGTTTCTGGCCTGATGGATGAGCATGGAAATCCATTCCTCAGCCCATGCCAGGGAGAAGGAGAATCTCAAGTTTCAGTTTGCATTTTTAAGGCACAACATTGAGAAATCTGCTTCTTTACTTGCTATTGCTCACATACTCCAGATGGAGACTGGGTTTCTTCCACTAGTGTAAATCCAGGACAATCTCTTCATAATAATTCCACTTGCAACAGAAACAGATCCCACACGTACTTTTCCAATCCCAGTATGGAAAGTCCTCATCTCGAGGCTGTTGCTAGGATGAACTATCTGGTTACACAGTGCTGGGGGCTCACACCAACTCCATCATGGGCAGGACTGGTAAAATACAGCACAGAGGGCACACACACAATGTAAATAATGTCAACATTTATGATGCATTTGTGATGCTCAACATTTCTATCTGAGCTGTGTATCTGCTGCAAGACGGGCTCGTCTGGGAGTCTTGGATGGAAAAGAAAGCTCCTCTCCTGAAAATGGCCTGAGGGATCTTCCACAAATATGCCCTGAATCGTTTCTTCACAAAAGCATAGAGCAAGGGGTTGAGGCAGCAGTGGACAAAGGACAAGCTCTCTGTGATCTGCACGGCATAGTCCAGTTTCCTACTGCTTTCACAGCTCCTGATCACACCGACATCTTGCAGGGAGTGGAGGATGAGCACAACGTTGTAAGGACACCACAGCACAAAGAAGACCCCCACCAGAGTAAGGACTAAGCAGAGAGCTCTCCTGGAGCCAGGTATCTGAGAGGTCTTGAGGACACACATGATGCGGGAGTAGCAGAACGTCATGAAGAGGAAGGGGAGAAGGAACCCCAGGGTGTTTTGAATCACCCGAAACACAACTTTCCAAAATAAGTGTTCCTGGCCATAATCCTGGGTGCACATGATGGTTTTGTTGCGAACCTGCCTTGTGCTGGTGAAGAGGCCATCAGGAATGGAGAGAGCTATGGAAAGGATCCACATCACCAACAAGACGAGGATGGAATTCCTCCATACCATGGAGCTGTGAGGAGAGCAAGCATGAACTATCTGCAGATACATGTCCAGGCTCATGCAGCTCACAAAGAAGATGCCACTGTAGAAGTTCAGAGTGTACATGGCATTTAAGAATGGGCACAAGATGTCCCAGGTGACCCACTGAGAAATGTGCAGAGCCCAGAAAGGAAGGGTCAGTAGCAGGAAGAAGTCTGAAACCACTAGGTTCAGCAGATACAGCTCAGTCATCTTCTTTTTCTTCTTGATGTACATGAGGAGGACAGTAAAGAGGAGGGCATTCCCAGCCATTCCAACCAGGAAGATCACGGTGTAAAATGATGGCAAGAACATCCTGCTGAAGGAGAGCACCTCCTCCTTTGTGCAGAGGCCATAGAGCTCATAATCCTCCTCATCCAGGTACTCATATGGGTACTCACTCGAATTGGCAGCACCCAGCCACGTGTCTGTGGTTGTGTTTGACCAGTGGCTGCCTAGGAGTAAGAGAAAGGGATCAAAGTGTTGTTCCAATTCACACAGGAAACAAACATCACATCACAGAGGGTTTTTCTTTAGTTCATAGAGTCACAGAATGGTTTGGGTTGGAAGGGACCTTCAAGATCATCTTCCACTATCCCAGGTTGCCCCAGGCTCTGTCAAAACTGGCCTTGGACACTTCCAGGGATCCAGGGGCAGCCACAGCTTCTCTGGGCACCCTGTGCTAGGGCCTCACAGCAAAAAACTTCCTCCCAATATTTGATCCAAACCCACCCTCTTTCAGTTTGAAGGCATTCCCCCTTGTCCTGCCACTCCATGCTCTTGTAAAAAGCCCCTCTTTGTCTTTCTTGTAGGCTCCCTTCAGGTACTGGAATTTCATGAGTTTAAATTTCTGCCACTGTCTGGTGAGTATTTTGTGTCCTGAACAACTTGGCCTTTGCCTAAGCATGGGGATAGCTGTCTACATGTACATATAAAAAACAACAACAAAAACAAATAAACAAAAACAACAAAAAGAAATGAAACCAAAACTCAAAATTAGTTCTGCTTTCTTTATTCAGACACATAAAAATGAAGGAGCATGGTTTCCTCTGACATAAGTCACTGCTTCCTCCTGACACACCACAAGCTTTTAGCAAATTTTTTGCTCTAAATTACAGGAAATCCAGCACCACAGCTCACTGTGAGCTGCTTATATTCACCTGGGTCACTACTGAGAAAGCAGCATCTCAATTATTGGTAAAGAAGAACCTGCCACCAGCACCTTTATGTCAGTGGGGCTGTTCCCAGAGGGGAAATGCTGAATATCTCCCTGCTCCTGGGAGGACACTGACCTCTCTCCATGCCAACTCTAGGACAACAAGACATGGATTCTGGTAAAAGGCATTAGCAAGTGGAAAATATAGAATTCATAGGATCCCAGATGGGTTTGGGTTGGAAGGGACCTTGAAGATCATCCTGTTCCAACCCTCCTGCCCTGGGCAGGGACACTTTCCATTATCCCAGGCTGCTCAAAGACTCATCCAAGGTGAGGACATGTAGGCACCAGAATTCAGTCCTGAATTATGGTGAGAGGGAGAGATTCAGCTGGAAAAACATTGCTGGAATCAACTCTGCATGAGACGAGGCATGAGACAGCCCTGCAGTGGTCACTCCCTGGAATGTGGGTGTCAGTGTTTAGATAGCTGCAGCCCAGATTTCAGGAAATGGTGAGTGACTGGGAGCCTCCTACTTCTGGAATCTGAATTTCAGAGAAAAGCTTTCACTGAGGAGCCCATTTCACACAGTAGAAGATGGGATTTGCCTGGTGCTGTTGGCACTTTGAGTAGTTTAAAAATCAAGGTTAATCTTCAGATTCTGACAGCAAAACAAAAAAACAGTTTTGCAAAAATCGTGTAAACACCCCTCCACCCCTAACCACATATTTTTTTCAGCCATGGCCAAAGCTACCCATCTTCTCCCTGGGGTTCATTTTCCAGCAATCCCAAACAGGCCTGGCTGTGTAGCTCCAGTCTCTCCTTGGGATCTGTTTCTCCCTGCAGAGATCTGCAGCCACTCAGAAATAAGAACATGGAGCTGTTGGTCCCTGGCTGTGCTCTGCATCCCAACAAGGACATATCCCATGGTGGATCTGAGGGTTTTAGGGATGGCTGCCTCCCCACAAACACCCAAGGAAAGGGGAGCCCCTCCACCCCACAGGCTCAGAGTGGGTGTGCAGCTGTAAGGGGTGAAGCTCTGGACGTACCTGCTATGGTCTCATTGCTTAAATATCCATTCCAGCCAGTTCCAGGCAGCTGAAAAGAAAAGGAAAATAGGTTTGAGCTGGATTGAAATGTTTTCGTGCTGTTCTTTGGCAAGTGCTGCAGAGCACTTCAGATAGAGCAGTGGGAGAGCAGAGATCTGCCATGGGAAAGTGCCACAAAAAGACTTGTCTAGGAATGAGCTTTTTAAAATTTCTTTTCTGTATCATATTTTAGAGAAAATTCACCCTCAGCTGCAGGCCTTTGGGAGGAAACCAAAGCTGCCCACCCTGCTGATCACAGCAATACCCAAGACTCCTAAATACCTTCCCCCTCACACCCCCTCTGCCCACACCAAGACAAACCATTCCCAAAATTTGCATTTGGGATCTCTTCCAGCCCACAGAGATTCCTTTTCTCCCTCTGCCACATCCTTCTGCATCCACATCAGCCTGGCCCTGGTGTCCACACCCCCATCCCGTAGCTCAGAGTGGAAGGGAGGGCTGAGCTCAGGAATTAATCCCAATCCCAAACTGACTACCTTTCAAAAGCAAAAGAGGACCTTGCCAGGTTTTTTTTTTTTTTTGTATGTGGCTTTGTCTACAAGCAAGAAACAGAAAAGGCACTTACAGGAGCTGCTTCTCCTGCTTCCATCCTGCCAGGGGCTTCAACCAGGCTTTTAGGAACTTCTGCTTGTGTGGGAGGACAGTCAGGAAATGTGAGCTCAGCGTAACCTCCCTGGTTTTGTTTAGCTTTTCCTGGTGTTCATCACTCTCTGGCAGCACTGGAAGAATAATCTCCACCCTGTATTTGAGCACAACATCTACAACAGCTCCCTGCTGTAAGAATCCATGTGTTTTCCAGGAAATCTGAACACCCTGGGTGCTGCAGGATCCTCATCCCCTGCCAGAGCAGAAATGGCCTCTGCCAAAGGTGTTTCTGATTAAGTGGTTTATTGGAGGAGTTTTTGGGCATCAGCATGGGTGAGTGGTCACACTCCTGCTTGTTTCCTCATCTCACCAACAAACAGGGCCATGGGAGCACCCTGACTATGCCAAGGCTTCCCCTGTGCCAAACCCAGTGTGATTTCTACACCCTAAACCACCCTGGTAAAAACAGGAGAGCAGAGCAGCAGTGATGCCACAGCTCCACATCTAACCCACCCCATGGCAGGTGGATTCACAGAGAGAAACTTGTGTTATTTTTACCCACTTCCATGTTTGCCACCATCTGCTGCTGCACTTGAAATACACCCTATAATAAATACATATTATTATAATGTGTGTGCAACACACACAACAGCAGAGAGCAAGAAGCCAGTTGCAGAACTGAGACACTGGACACGCACACAAGGAAGCTGCAGGTGACAGAGGTTTCATTAGGCCAGCAATTAAAATGAAATAAGTTTTTGTTTTTAATTGAGTTTCTGCCCCCAAGCAGAGAATTAAACGTGCCTCTGAGAGCCACTGGAGAAAGTGGCCCTCACTGTAATTTATTACAAGATTTTAACTCAATTTCAGGGCTGGTAATTGCATAGATTTTTTGTTTCCTTCCAGACTGCAGGGCCCTAATGGCTTTGGCAATTAAGGTAACCAGATTAGGGGTAATGGGCAGCACATTTAGAGAGATGCAGTGCTTGTCTGAGCCACTTTATTTTGTGCCTCATGTCGGTGGCAGTGACCCTGCAGGAGCAGCAGCTCTGTCTTCCCCCAGCTCGGAGATGGGGAGGTACAAACACCACACAGGAGCACTGGGCTTAGAGACAAAAGGATTTATCTTTGATGTTTTGCTCTGACAATCTGTTCTCAGATTTAGGAAAAGGTTTTAGGCACCTTTGTGATCCCAGCAGATTATTCTTCCTCTTCCAGAGTGCAGTTTAAGTCAGGAGCAATTTCTAGGTTGTCTTTGGGCGTCAAAATCCTGGCACACAATGGGGGCAAAATGAGGTCTGCTTGAAAGCTGAAATCTGGGAAAACATAGTCAATGACATAATTCAGCAGCAAGAAAATCAGACTGAGAGAAAGCCAGAGAAGCTGTGGCTGCCCTGGAAGTGTTCCAAGTTGGACAGGACTTAGAGCAACCGGGTCTGGTGGAAGGACCTTGCCCATGGCAGGGGTGGAATGGGATGAACTATAAGGACCCTTCCAGCCCAAACCATTCTATGATTCTGACATCAGGTGGAAGCTCTTCAGCAAAGGAAAAAGTAAGAGCCTAAATTTCAGAGAATCTCAGAAGGGTTTGGGTTGGAAGGGACCTTAAAGATTACCACAACAATAGGGAAGATATGTGCTGATGTCTCTACAAACAATTCCAAGGTGAAGGGATGGGTGTGAACAGCTTTGAAATGGGGTTAATGTCTGTATCAACTTTGGGCAGCAGGTTTGTTACAGAGCCTGGACAGTGACTCCTGAAACAGCCAAATGGGGCTGCACAACCCTGAACTTCTGAACTTTGGGGTAAAATGACAGGTTCAAGGGGGAATATGTGGCAGGAAGTTCAGGAAGATTGCACCTTCCTGGTACCTTGGCCAGGTGGGGGAAAGAAGCTTGGGATAAAAGGAATTTGGGATAAAAGGCGGCTGTGCCCTCCAAAACCGAGAGAGAGAGAGAGATAAAACCCCACGGGCTGTGCCCAGTGGCCTCTCTCCCTTTATCCCAATAAAGCTGCAGAGCTCCTCTGTCTCCTTCGTGGACACCGGCTTTTCCCAGCGGGATTTCCCCACACACATCCCATCCCCATCCATGGCCAGGGGTACCCTCCACTATCCCAGGTTGCTCCAAGCCTCATCCAGCCTGGCCTTGGACACTTCCAGGGATGCAGGGGCAGCCACAGCTTCTCTGTGCCAGGGCCTCCCCACCCTCACAGGGAACAATTTCTTCCCAATATCTAATCTAAAGCTCTTCCCTTTTAATTTGAAACTGCTCGCCCCCGTCCTCTCGGTTCCGCGAACGCGCGCGGGCCCGACTGAGGCAGGGCCCCGCAGCGCCCCCTGCCGGCCGCCCCGCGCCACCGCCGCCCCGCCGCAATGCGGCGCGCCGCGCGCTGACGTCACCGCCCGCCCCGCCCCCGCGCCCGTATAAGGAAGCGATGGCCGCTGTCACGCTCCGGATTGGCTACTGGCGGGCGCGCGGGCGCGCGGCACGCTGGGAGTTGTAGTCCCGGCGGAGGGGCGGGGCGGAAGCTGCCAATAAGAGGCGAGGGGCGGGGCCTGGTGCGGCAGACGCCGGCCGGTATCGGATCAGCGCGGTGAGAGCCGGGCTGGGGCGGGCGGACCCGCGGCACAGCCGGGGCCACAGCCAGAGCTTTGCGGGGGGGTGCGAGTGCTGCGGCTGGAGCGAGGAAGGGCTCCCATGTGGGATGGAAGTGACTGGGGCAGGAGTGCAGCAGAGGCCCCATGTGGGGTTGTGGGGACGTGGGGCAGAAGGCCGCAGTGCGGTGAAGGTGCCTCGGGCCGCAGTGGGGAAGAGTCCCCGTGTGGGGTGCGGGGGCCTGGGGCTGGAGTGGGGAAGGATCGCCATGTGGAGCTGGGCAGGCGGAAAGCAGCCTAGGGGTGCCCAGGGCCTCCCCTTGCCGGGAGGGATGCTGGGACCGTCACCTTCCTACCCATGGTCCTCCCGCAGTGTCCCCCGCGGGTGACACCGGTCACGCAGGTGCCCTGGCCTCCCTGCTCGGTGTCGGCAAGGTCAGGGCTGAAGGTCACAGAAACCTATCGTGGTGGATGAATTGTTTCATTTTTAATATAATTTTCCTGTGTAAATCTCACTTTTGGCTGTTTTCTCCTTTGCTGAGTGACAGGGAGCTCTTGTTCCCTTCTCTGAATGACTCAGGCTAAAATAATTATTTACATTAAGCAAATAAGATTGGTTGTAGCAGGCGCAGAGAGACCAAATCCTTTGGCCTATCAGAGGAAATGGTTTCAGAAGCAGTCAGTCTGCTCACATGGGTGCGCACGAAATGCTGCATAAGCAGGAGCACGGCCACCTTTGAAATGTCTCTTCTTTCCTGTGGTTACTGGCACCTGCTTAATGAAATTCCTCTTGGTTTATTCCGAGAGCTTGGAGCGTTTCCATGCGCCCCTGAGCTGTGTTTTGCTGTCGGTGGTAAAGCTGAACAATAGCAGTAGAGATTTTTCTAGCAGGACCCTCTGTGGTGTCACCGGCAGAAGTTGTCATGAACTGAATGATGCTTATGCCGAGCACTAAGGAGGGAACGGGTCTTGGTGTAATCCATGCGATTCCCAACACAAAAGGCTGGGAAGTTCTGGAGGATGGTGTCAGTTTGGTGATGATGGTTCTGCGGGTGGAGCCCTTCTCAGGGCTGTTTATTTTCCTTGGAGGAAGGTGAGAAATCACCTGCGGGTGACTTCTGATGCGACCCCACACGAGTCTGCACCTATTGAGGGCTTCAGGATTTGCTCCAGCTCCTCAGCAGTGGCTGTTCTCCATCCCTGTGTTCTCCATCAGGAATCTGGAGTTATGTTGATGTGGGATAGGCTGTAATGACTGAGGAGCTTCCAGGCAGTGCTGACCTTGTGCAGCAGCTCGTGCTTCCCAACCCGACTGCTGTAGCTGCTGCTCTTGGCAAGGAATGAGGGAGGAGAGGTGAACTTTGCTGAGGTCAGAACTGCCATAAAGGACCAGCCTGCGAAAGCCAAGCGGAGTGGTGAGCCATAGAATTCCTAAAAAGAAAGGCCAAAGCTTTCTGTGGCTGCCTGTGAGCTTGGGGGGCTCACTGGGATCTGTAATGTAGTAAAAACAGATGGTAGAAATTTGTTGCTTTCCTACTTTTGTTGGTTTTGTTGTGTTCTTACCCCTCCTAGTAACAATCCTGCTTCCCAAGGCTTATCTTGAATTAAACCATCTGTCTATGGCACCAGTTCTTATATCTCACTACCTGGATATTTGTGTCTGGTGGAATACACGAGGGATTTTCTTTTCCTAAAGATTCTCTATATTTGGGGTTTCCAAAACCTGAAGAGAGGCTCTTTGTCTTCACAGCCACCATGTCACCCAGCCAGGAACCTGTTTTCCCTGAGTATGAGACAGAGACCAGCCAGACCTCGAGGCTGATAAAAAAATTTAAGGAGACGCCGTTTGTGCCCATCGGTGAGTTCAGAGTGTTTGCACAATCGATGTGGGAAAGACCATTACTGTTCACCTTTTTCTGTGAACAGGAAATCACTTAGGAATTACTTCCCCATAACAGCTGTTCTACAAGAAAGAGGGAAATGAATGAGGTCTGTTACCTTAAATAAAAAACTTAGAACCTACAAGTATAAGGAAAAAAAACCCAAATTAACAAACCCTGAAAGGCTTTTTAGGTGAGGTTAGAAAACATGTGAAGGTGATGCTGTCAAGTGGTTAAGGAGTGTGTTGTGCAGCTGTTCTGGAGCAGTTTCTGGGAATTACGTGACCACTACAAAGTGACTTAAAAGCTATCAGAATACAAACTGGAAGGGTTTAAATTACAGCCTGTCAGGTAAACGTTTCAGCCCTTTGCTGCCCTTGCTTAGTTTAAAATGTATTTTTTAAGTAACTTTTATGTTACTAAAAGTAACATAACCCGAGCTTGAGGAAGTTCTTAACGTTTTCAGCCTCTGTTGAGACTCAGCTTCTGAGGAGAGCAGGGATCAGCTTTTGTCTGACACAAGACACGTTTTGATTTGAGCTACCTTAAGTGGAGAGCAGCGGGGTTACTCGGGGTGAAGTGTTCAAGCGTTTGCCAGCACATTTCTGTCACTGCTTCTGTGGTCACTGGCCTTTGTCTCCACCTTGCTGGGCTGTACCATGAACGCCAGGAGTTCCAGTTCCCCGAAGCAGATTGACAGAACTCACCTTTGACCTGTGTCAGAGCTGGGTTGAAGGCCCTAAAACTCTTAATTGGTATTTAATGAGTGAATTAAGTGTTTACAGTTTCCTGGTGGCACTGGTAATGCTGCAGCTCAGGGAAGACAAACTGCTTGTGCTCTGCTCAGTAAAATATACACAGCACTTAAAACTTGGCATCCACCTATGAACTGTGCAAATAATCCTAAAAATGGAATGAATTAGATGGAATTGGAAAAGCTTGTGCATTTCTGCTGTGTATTCTGTGACAGCATCAGTGCTGGAGCTGGCAAAGCTAGGGCTGTTTGCTCTGCTAAGGACTATCAGAGAATTCTGGCCCTGGGAAAGAGACCTAGCAGAGCCTCCCTCCTCACAGCTTGGGGACAATAACACGTGACTTGTGCTGTCCTGGTGGCACCTGGCCAAATGTGACAACACCCAAAATAGCAACTGCAGCAGGCCAGTGGATACATCAGAGAGCATGCAGACACTGAGAGTCTGAGCATCAGCAGAGTTGGGGTGTTGGGTGTGAGTGTCTGTGCAGGAAAGGAGATGTGAGGAGCCCTGGTTCTGTCTGAAAAATATCCAGGGAATTCTGACACCTTGAGCTGCTCCTTTGACATTTTAGTGCTGGTGGAAATCTCTTGCACTTCCCTGCACTGACTTGTGCATTGAATGAGGTGGCACTGGAATGAAACCAGGGCTAGGATTTACCACTACACAAAACCAGAGTGATTAGACCATAAAAGGCTTAGTTTAGGATGAGAGGGAATGGCCTCAAGTTGTGCCAGGGGAGGTTTAGACTGGATATTAGGAAAAATTCCTTCAAGGAAAGGGCTGCCCAGGGCAGTGGTGGAATCACCACCCATGTAGGGATTGAAAAACTGTATAGATGTGACATTTGGGGACATGGCTTAACAGTGGCCTCGACAGTTGTGGGGAAAAGGTTGGACTCAGTGATCTTAAGGGTCTTTTCCAACCTCAAAGCTGAGTGACTCACAGGCCATTTAGTTTAGGTGGGTCTCTTCACTCCTCCCAGGGATCTCCACTCAGAGGGATGCTCTCCTTGCCTTGCAGGGATGGGTGGCTTTTTCGCCGTGGTCGCCTACGGGCTGTACAAGCTGAAGCACAGAGGTGACATGAAAATGTCCCTCCACCTGATCCACATGCGCGTGGCAGCGCAGGGCTTCGCCGTGGGAGCCCTGACGTGTGGTACGTACAGAATGGCAGCTGTCCCTGCCAGTGGCAAACCATGGACAGCCTCCTGTGCCCCTCCCACTGGATAATATGGCTGGGTGGAAGCATCCAGAACATTTATTTCAGGCTCTTTGTGCTCCTTACTGGTGCCTTTCTGGAGTAATCTGATTTTATGTACTTAAGTATCTAATTTCAGAGTAGCAGTTTTGATTATGTCTAGACATGGAATGTGAGGTTCTGCATCTCTGCCTCTTACAGGCCAAAAAAAGAAAACATTCATCTGACATTATTTCCCTTGTAAATATGTTGCTGTTTCTGAATTTAATGCAATGAAGATCTACAGTGTCTGTAGACCGTGGCATTATATATATTTATATGTATATATTTTTTTCAGGCCTGAACCTGTGTCTCTAAATGTACAGGGACACCGTGCTCCTGGTCTGTACATCCCATCTGTGTGTAAATGTACATCCCATGAAACACTGTTTGTCCATGCTGTATTCTCAGCAGGAACAACAGAAAAACTTGACTATGGCCACAAAATCAAGTAGAATTAGCTCAGGGTATAAATCGTATATTTTGAGGACCAGTTTCTCTGTATATGAAGAATTATATATATATATAATATATACTATATATAGTATATACTAAAACTATAATATATACTATATATATATACATGCTGGTATATATATATGCCTAATTTCTCTGTATATGAAGAATGTTTCCATCACTGCTATTAAAAATGCAGCTGAGGAGGGAGGGAAATTCTGTCTTGCTGAGAACTGTTCAGATTTTGAAACCCATTATTTCTTACTTCACACAGTTCCTTTAAATGTGGTTTTTTTCTATCTTGCAGGCGTGGCGTATTCCATGTTCCGGGAATACATGGGGAATTCCAAGGAATAGTGGGAAGCTGTCTGAAATCCCTGTTCCTGCTGGTGGCCTGTACACTGCAGCTCCAAACCTCCTGTCGAGGGGTTCTTGGGGAAAACAAATAATACATGGCATTAGAGAATTGTTCTATTTTGTGTATGGTACACCGTGCTGAAGCTGGCAGCCTCAATGTGCCCTGGGGGAGCGGGTCTGGGTCTCTGATTGACACCACCACATCCCAGTTTTTAGGGGATATCGTGGAGTGCAATCCCTCTATTTTTCCCTTCAACTCAGTCTAAAACTGATGAATTCTTTTGCTGTTGTTGCCCAAAACCACGATGTCTGAACTGGCTCCTGTCAGGGAATGTCAGGAACGCCTTGCTGTCATTTTCTATCCTCTGCCTCCAAGTTTGTAATTTAGAAGCTTCCAGTAGTTTCTAAAATATTGAGAGAGATATATAGACATCTATATTTTTTATTTAAGGCATTAGATAAGTATGTTGCAGCTATTTAAATGTTATATTTATTCATTGTTAACGAAGGCACAGGCTCCCTATTTTTGCTATATCAGACCCTCGGATTATATTTTGTAACTTTATTTACGGTGTTCTTCTGAGTAACATCTAAATGTAACATTTAAAATACATACTGTGAAAACGAATTAATTTGGTGGTTTAATGCTTTTAAAGTGTATAATCTAGCTGATTTCTGCAGTACTGTTCCCCACAGAAAATTTTAAAACATTTAAATCTGAAAAGCACCCCTCATCACCTTTCAGGTATTAAAATCCTTGTCTGTGAGTTATTTTACACTCAAACTCCTTGTACCTCCAACAGCAGTCACGAAAATAAAAGCCAATTTCTAAAAAAGCACATATTCTCCTGTTAGCTGCCATTCCATGGTTACAGCCTCAGAGGTACAAACTGCAGGGGGAGATGAAACACGAATTAAAGCGAGGAGAGCAGGTAACAATTCTTTGCCTTTTTGTTGGGCCCCATCCCATTGCAGAGGGACGGCGTCAGCTGAATAAGAATCACCTGAGGAGGGTGCAGCGCTCCTGGAAGTCCCAGCCGCCGCTCTCCTTGATCGCCAGCTGCTCCCACACGGACGGAGATGTTTTTACCCCATCGAATGGGGGAGAAGGAGCCGGGCTCGGTGCGGGAATCGCAGGAAGGGCGGTGGGGCACGGCGGTGAGGGGAGCCATCATGGCGGCGGCGCTGAGGGGAAGCGCGCGCTGCCGTTGCCATGGGCACCGCGTGGGGCCCGGCGCGGGGAGCGGCACCGGGAGCGGCACCGAGGCCGCAGCTCCGGCCCCGCCGCTGCCCAGGAGGGAACCGGGACAGCGGGGACACCCTCCCGGTGCCACCCTCCCGGTGCCCTCGGGAACGCCACTCCGGTAGGCGCGGGGACGTGCGGGAAGCGCGGGCAGCAGTTCCCGGGATGGGGGAACAGCGCGGCGCTGCCAGCACCCAGCAGGTCCTGGCAGGTCACAGGGCGAGGCGGGAGGGAGACACTCACAGTTACGGGTTTGCAGTCAAAATATATAAATATAAACACAATAAATTCTTTTGGCAGAGCGCTGGGAAGGGCTGGTCATGGAGGGCGTGGAGTCTCCTCTCTGGAGACTTTCCAACCTTTCCTGTGTCACCTTTCCAGGTGACCCCGCCTTGGAGCCCTCCTGCCTGAGTCAGGGGTGCTTTAGATGAGATACTCGCCAATATTTCTTCACCCTGTGAGAAACGAGATTTGCAATTTGGAAGTTTCTTTTTAGAAGTTTCATAAGGGATTAAAAAAATCAACCGGCGCTGGGGCGCCCTTGGCTTTTGGCCAAAAAGCACCCGTGTTCTATAAGATAATATATATATTATTTTTTATATCTTATATAATATATATATCTTATATTTAAGATATATAGGAGTGTGATCTATATAATACACTATATCTAGTGTGTGTATATATATATATATAGACAATAGATATATATCTACTATTATATACTATATATACTGTTCCATTACTGAGGTACATACATATTCAAGTGCTTCATGCATTATTCAGACATTCTTGTGAGTTTTTGGTGTTTCAGCAACACTTAGGTTTGTTTTCTTTACAGTCCAGCTTTTCTGCACAGCATCCTGTGAGATGCGTTTTATTTCTTTTTGTGTCTCCATCCTGTTGTTCCACATCCTCTGATAAAGGGTTAACAAACTCTTCTAGGATTTTTCTCCGGTGCTCTGCTTTTTTTCACTGTTTTCTTATCTCCTGGAGAGGGTGGTCAGCAGATGTGGGAACCAACAGAATTATTTCTCACCATTCTTTCAGTCACACAGAAGCATTCTAAACATTTTGTGTTTGTTATAAATGCATATTATGGTATTGGCTTTTCTCAAATATTAAAGTGGATACTCTATGTGTAGTGTTAGAATAGTTTTTAAGATGTAGTTTTCTTTAAGAGTAATATAAGCTAATAACGTGTCTTTATAATAAATAAACTACCTGCTTAGTTAAATAACACCCAGTAAAAACACCTACTACTAATATACCAACACCAACCATCTGTAAAAATTTAAAACCACAGTTAAAACTAAAAAAATAAAAAAAGAAAACCACTATAGTCAATATTAGCATGCATAGATTAATACATAAATGCAAAAGCCAATATTACATTGTAATTTTTAACAATCCAAAGGGTGGTTGGACACTGGAAAAGGCTGCTCATCCCTGGAAGTGTTCAAATCCCACGTGGATGTGGCACTTGGGGACAAGGTTTGGTGGTGGTGCTGGGTTAGTGGTTGGACTTGAGGGTCTGAGAAGGTTTTTTCCATTATAGCATTGTGGAATTCAGCTGCACCTTGAGTACCGTGCACATTTCTGGCCTATAGATAAGTAAATAACTCAATAAGTTATAAAATAATAAATTAGTCAGTCTAATGCTGACTAAGTAAAGAAATTTCTGAGAAAAATCATGAAGATGATTTAAGACCTAAAATAGTTCTCTACTGAGAATTCTGGGATATTTTCACAACAGAAGATGCTCTTTCTCATCTTTGCTAACTTTAGTGGCTAAAGCTGTCAAGAGGTCCAATCTTATTATAAATTTAGTTATCAACCCACAGATTACTGAAACCAGAAAAACTATCTAAATTCTATATCCAGTTTGCTTAAGTAAATGGAATGGACTCTTTATCTATGCAGGCTTTTTCCAAGTCTCAGAATCAACTTGAATCAATTAAAATTGATTTTTCAGCCTCACTGATTCAGTAATTCTTTGATCCCTTATGCTCTGTGGGCTGTGCAGAGGCACCGGACTCTGCTCTTTGCACTTGTCAATCCTCAGTGCACCTTGTCCAGGTGACTCTCTGCCCATAAGGCACACAAAGGGACATGCTGCATTTTGGAGCATTAATCAGGATAATTGATTTCCATAAGTGTGGGAAAGGCCCTGTGTTAATTACTCAGTGCAGGGCGTGCCTTTGGAGGTATTTATGTATTGGTTTTCCTAGACCAAAGGTGCAGTAGAGTTTTTGCTGATCAAAAATGTCAAACAGAAGGAGAAACAGGCTGCAGCTTATCAGAAAACTGTCTTTAGTCATCCTAAGAAAATGTTTGGGTAGCAATATTATTATTTTTATAATCTATTGATAACATATTTTATAATTAAGTATACTTAATAATTAATTCATTATTACTTAGTTATGTAATGTTATCACTCAGTGATTAGAAATTTGGGGGAAAGGTGTACGCCACACTTTTGTCTTGCCCAAAGGGAGCATAAGGAAAAAAAAATAATTTTCTTCCTCTCTCAGTCCCCCCTTAACCCAAAAATGGGGGGGATTTGCAGCTTTTCTGGACGTGGGCAGGGAGGCTGGATAGACCCAAACACTCTGTGCTCCTTTTAGCCAATGTGACCATGGAATTGGCCCCAACCTGCTCCTCTGTTTATTTAAACAAATCTGTTTAAGAACATTTGGAAACATTGCTTTTTGAATTCTGTAGTGAAAAAGACCCGACAACTTTTTTTTAAAGGGCTGTTTAAAAGCCTTTTATGGAAAAAGGTGCTTGAAGCAAGGCCTTGGGGCTGGAGAGGAGGAGGAGGTGGAAGGCTGGTAGAGGTTATGGAGGAAAAGCTGCAGAGCAGCTGCCAGAAGGGGATGTTTTTCAGAGCAGTGCTGATCTCTGCTCTCTGTCAACTTTTTATTTTCCTCTTGTTATGCTTTTAGTAAACAATGGAGCCAGAGGTAAAAGTGAATGAAGATTTCAGAAGCCAGTTTAAGGCTTATCAGGAGCAACAGCAAAGGCGGCTGCAAAATTTGATGGAGAGGAAGAAGGAAAAGCAGAACAGCCAGAAGAACACAGGCAGCACCAAGGAGACTGTAAGAGCCCTGAGTGATCTAAACCTGTTTAAAAAAGGACCTCCTGCGAAGGAAGATGCCAGCAAAAGGTAAAGGTCTGGCAGCACCATTCCTTCAGGAGATCACTTGGAGTATATCTTGCTTATGATCTCATGAAACTCAGTATTATTAAGTTAACAGGACACTTTCTGTCTTCACACGCTGGGCTTTCATTATCCTGAGGAGATTCTCCCTTAATATAATCCCCTAATTATCCTCAGGGCTTTGTGCTGTGTCTTAAATATCAGTATTTTACAAATGAAGGGGCAGACAGGTACTACCTGACAAAATCCAGCCTTTTGGGATCACTGGCCTCCTCTGAATTACTGGTTAATTCCTGCCTAGCTTTAAGCAAATAGATTCCTTAAATGAATAATTTCCAAAGATGGACAGAGGCAAAGCAGCTAATGGGAGTGAGCCACAGGCCTGCAGTGCAGAAGAGTGTTCCCTGGGATTTCTTTGCAATATATCCTGATTTGGTGGACCACAAGATTACCAGGGCATTGGGCATTTTGGTATGGATCTCCCTTAATCTTGTTTTTTTCTTTTGAGCTGAGTACTGGAGCAGATATTTAAAGCCCCAGAGCAGATAATTCTCTTCCTCCAAGGATATAGTAAACCTTTCCTAATACTTCTTTTCCTGACTAGAACAGGTCTGGTGTTGGATGTTGGACACACCCTGAAGGTGTCTGCAGTGCTGGCTGTTCAGGACTTTGCTCTGTGGTAGTGGTGAAGAAAGTCCTTCACACACTGATGCCTCACCAGAGCTGTCTGTTTGCCAAATTACACCCCCAATCTCACATCTACTAGCTGTCCTCTTCCCTTCAACATTTTTTTCTGATAATCTGTGGAATATTATAATGGAAATCTGATTTTTAAAAAATTTTTGTGAGGCTGATTCCCATAGTTCAGATGTTTGGCAGAGGAAGGGGATTTAGGTGCTCCTGTGGCACATCATGGGCAGTGTGCAGAGTACAGAAAAGTTCAGTAGTTCTCTGCTATTTAGAGTTCAGTACTTTAGGCCTGAGTAATCCCAGATTTTTTTATTTACCTCTGTTTCTGTGTCATTGACTGTCAAAAGTCCCCATTTGACATGGCAGGTGTGCCAGATATATCTGGGCTGTCTTTTGCCTGTGTACATTCAGCAGAGGAGTGGTTGTGAGTGATCAAATCCAGGCAGGATTTGTTTCTGGAAGGGATTCACCAGGATGTTCTCTGCACTATTCCCATGACAACACATCAGAGGGTTGTTCCAGGATCACAGGACTCCACATGGCCTGCAGTGGCAGTGATTTCAGCTTGTCACTGTTGTTTATAGCAGCAGTTGGAAAACATTCTCTCAGAAGTTTCCCTTCCTCCGAACCTTGGGAATTCTTTTTTCCTTCCTCCCATCCTACTCCCAAATCTTGTTTAGACAAGTGTTAAGCTGATATTTCTGCCTTTCTGTTATGCTCTCTCTGTATCTTTATCCTCCCTTCTCTGTTTGGTGTACTTGAATGTATCTAAGTGACTCTTCCCATCCTGTGGAGAATCTCTAACAAGAGTTGGGAAAGACACAATTTGATAAAAGTTACATTCCTTGCTTTTTGGCCTGAACAGGGCATGCAATTTGGGAAACCACTTGAATTCCAGTCAGATCCCTGCTCATAAGCTCCACCTGGCTGTGATTCCTTGAAGGAGAGTGAAAAGGGGCACCTTTTGCAGCCCATTTCTTTTGGCTCCTTTTCTGTAGCTGAGGCACTCGGGTGGATCTGCTGCGTCTGTAACAGGGAGAGTCACTCTGGGATGGGGAGGGAAGTTCCTCAGAGGACACTCCAGCTCTGTGCACTTGGGATTTCTGTCCATCCTCCTCTAAGTGCTTTCCTCAAGACTGGGACTCCAGCTCTGAGAAGACTTCCCTGCTCGGGTCTGTTAAGCTTAGAACCATTTTTCCATGTTAATCCCCCACTGTTCAGAATCTTTTGGTTCAGGTTTCCAACTGGATCTGAGTTTTGTTGCTCTCTCCTCTGGGTGGTTCATGTGGGAATAACTCAGTTCTGCCTCTGCTCTGCTCACTTTGCTCCTTGCTTTCTTCTCCTTTGTGAACAGCTGCCTTTGATCTCCCTTTGATTTGCAGCTTTGAAACACAAGTGCATTTCTTAATTATGCATTGTGAATCCTCTCCTAAACTGGCTGTGCTGTTTATGGCATTGCCTTAAGGGGTTATTTATTCTGACATGGCCATATGGAGGGTGCATTTAAAAGCTCTCAAGTCCAATGGGTGCTAAGAGCTTGCTAAAACTTTGGAGTAAAAAACTGAGATGATTATTGAGACGTCTGGCTTGGCTGTGTCTACAGGTACATACTGTAACAACTGGGCTTTATTCCAAGTGCAAACATTTTGGGTTACCCTGTAGAAAATAAGAATTTAAGAGTCAATTCATCCTGCTGATTTAGGTGTCTGGATAACTGAGATGCTGTAGACTATCAGGAACTTCCACATAGGAATCACAGGGCACTGAGACCTTCATCTCCCAGCAGCAGCAGCTGGGGTGAGGTGGGCAGCCCAGATGTCACCTGTGTGTGGTTAATTGTATTGATTCCCAAGTCTTCTCAAGGACCCTGTGTCAGGGAGCTCAGATAATTCTGAACTCCCACAATTGAATTGAGCCACTGAGGCCACAGTTCTTGGATTTTTATATTTGAAGGACCCATCACATCAGGGCAGTAAAGAGATTAAAGTTATTAATTCTCTGGATGTCTTAGAGAGATGAAACATTTAAATGTTGCTAAATGTCCTGAAGAATAGGAGAAGCAGGGCTATTTCTTTCCATTCACAGGGCTTTTTTTTTTTTATTATTCTCTGTTTCTAAAAGAATTCCAAAAGGCACCATTAACAATACGAACTGGTGCTCACGGGATTCCAAGAGAATCAGCTGAGGACACAGGAAATTGTTTTTTTATGAATTGCTCTAAAACATTGATTTTTAAAGGACCCCAGGGGCAGCTTTGTAGTCGTTGCTCTGTTGGCTTCTCTTGGCTTTGTCAAGTATAGAAAAGAGAGCCTGAATATCCCACACATGCTGAATGCTGCCTGCTTTCCTCTGAAGAACCAGGTAAGTAACACTGAGATGACACTATTTGGTAACCTCACTACACCTGTTCTGTGATGCTTTGCCCCAGACAGCTCAAAGAAGTGCAGATTTATTTTTTTTTTTAATAAGATATTAACTGAATAAATCAGATAATCAGTTTATATTCTTATCTGAGGTTTAGGATATTCTGCCTAATTCAATAAACTAACTCCTGGTAAGCTCAGCCCATCTTTCATGCAGTTGTTTCATTATTTTATTTCTAGGAGCACCTATTTGTACATTATTTGTACATTATTTGCCATTGTGGCTTATTTTTTCCCAGTTTGCTTGAGGCTGAGAATGAGCAGCTGCAGAATCAGCTCCGAGAGGTCCGGGATGAGAACTGCAGGCTCTACAAACTGGTGTCAGAGAAAGATTTTGAAATAAAGCAGCTCCAGAAAAGAGTGCAGGAGGAGAGGTTGGCTCTCTCAGGTAAACACAACAACTTCATATTCTCACCATGTTGGTTTGCTTGTTGCTGATGACAGAAAAATGTCCCTGGAAAGAATTGTGCTCGTTTAGGGTACACAGTGGTTTCTGTTCCTCACAGAACTGTAAACTTGCTATTATTGGCATAAAAATAATGATGTTCAATAGAAATAATATTTTGGAAAACTTCCTCATAGTGTCTAAGAGCTGTGATGCAACTTTCTCTGCTCTGCAGGGTTAAATTTCTTGTTCAGGCTCCTTTTTTCTGTCTGAACAGGGCACAGGCAGGATGCTGGATGAAAGCAAAATTCATCTTCTAAAGTGATATTGGTGTCTTTTGAAAATTGAGCTGTGCAGGCTTCACCTCTTCCACTGGGTGCCACTGTTGGTCAGGACAGCAGTGATGACCAGGCTTGAAGAGAAGGGGGAAACCAGCAACCAAGAGAACTAAGTAACATGAAGTTACACCTTAATCCTTGAAAAGCAGGTGTAGTTTGGGTGTAGCAGAGGTGATAAGCTTTTCCTGGTCAGGACCACGAGCCAGATGTGCTCTTGCAGCTTCTCTGGCTGATGCCAATCCCTTGCCTCTGCTTTTCCTGTCTGCATTGTGGCAATCCCCACACAGCTTGGGAATGAAAAGCCTTGGTTGAGTGTGTGCAATGCATTTGAAGACCATCAATTCAACATGGAAGCAGCAACCTGGCTTTGGTTAATTTAATATTTACTGTGATTCTCAGCAGCCATTATTTATCCTGAAAACTGAGGTAAAAGTAGCTCCTACGTGGGAGGGGTAACACAAGCCACATCAAAGAGTTAGAACAATGGAAATGCTTTTAAAAATAATGGATTGGTTTTAAGTGCTTTTTAAAAGGCATTTGAAATGCTTTTAAGATAAATTCCTTTAAGACAATAAATTTTGTTTTTTACTAGTTTTTTAAATAGTGGTATAGGAACAAATTCTGTTCTCAGCTGTATTCTGTGTAGCCCCACTAATGTCTCTGGGGTTATATGGACCTCAGCATTCACCCCGTTCATAGATATCAGAAAAAAATGATTACTGCAGAGCTCTGAGAGGATGAAAGAGTTAAGAGGAATGGCAGCAGCCAAGTTCAGCCTTCACACCAAGGGTTTGTTGTTGCAGGCTCACGTTCCTTGCTGAGCTGGAAGTTCCTGTTGACATTGTTTGCCATGACATTGATTTTGTACAAGAGCTTTCCTTCACCTGAGCCAGGTGACACAGCAGCCAGGCCTGGGGTTTGCTTTGTTTGTGGCACTAATCAAACCCTCCCTGATGAGGGAGCCAGAGATGTGCTGTTTGAAAAAGCAATTAAAAGAGTCATCAAGCAAAGCTCCCTGTGTAATCCCAAGGGAGTTATAAATAGGCACAATGAAATTTCCTGGACCTTGTCCAGGACCCAGCTGTAATACTGTGCCTGACCTTTGAGGACTGATGTCTAGAAATGTTCACACCTCTGTTCCAGCAACTCCTCCAGTAGTAAACAACCAAGCAAAGCAGAGCGTTGCATTTTTCTGTGATAATGCCAAAAAAATCCTGTTCCCAGCTGTCCTTCCCAGCAGTGAGGGAAACACCACTGCCCTCTCTAGGTGATAATGTTGCTACAACCACTGTTGTGGCCTTGTGACACATGGCTGTTGCCACAGTGTGAAATGTGGCCGTGGTGAGCTGCTGAATCAAAGGACCAACCCATCCAGCTGGCACCTCTGACATCTCTTCCCTCACTTGTTCATTTAAGTGCCTGGCACAGCTCTGGGAGGAAGGGATGGGACAATGAAAGTACAGAATTGTGACAGAGAACAAAAGCATGGTCTGTTCTGAATCCTGCCTGGAAGATGTGCCCCCTGCTTTCATTTCTCTTTGCAGGGGTGTCTGGTTTAGCTGGAGACGTGGCAGCCACCAAAATAGTTGAGTTGGCCAAAAAGAACCGTGAGATGACTGCTGAGTTTGAGAGTGAGAGAGCCAGAGTGAAGCAGCTGAATCACAAAGTCAAGGAGCTGGAGAGAGAAGTGAGGAGTTTTCTTGTTCTCTTTTTATACTCTAACCCATGGAAATCCAGCCTTTGATTCATGTTCCCATGTTGAATTTGCTCTTAAATCCATGTTTGCTTTGGGTTGTGGTCATTTCTGTCCATGATGTGTTCCCTCAGCTGTTTCACCTCTGCAGGCAGGAGGAGCTAGGAAAGGATATCCCCAAGTTATAATGAGCCAAGGATTTATTAAACAGCAATTAGGAATGTTCATTTGTAGAAGCACTGAGGCTTTTCTACCAGTTTGGCAATGATATTTCTCATATTATTTATTTTTTTGTGAGGAGAAGCAAATTTCACACCTTTGTCTTACATTCTCACCTTGTTAATACCAGTCAGTAATTAGTTCTTTATTCTTCCAAGCTTTTGTCATCCCTGTAATGAAAGCTGTTTTTTGGAATAGGTACTTACAGAACTGAGACAACACCAAACTATATCATATAAAACAGCAAATCTTCACTCAGGCAGATTAAATTTTCTGGTTTACTGTGACTTTTTGCCAATCTTTCACAGGAGTAATTTTACTCAGGTGGCTGCTGAATTGAAAATGTGATGTCCTGATGTCAATATTTGCTTTGTCCTTTGGCTGCTGTTCCTCTTCCTTACACAGTATTGGTGATTTTTTTTAATATAATTTTAATTTTTTTCTGAACTTTGCTTTCTTAGAAGACATCAGTTAAATGAATCAATAATGCTGACAGATGCATTTTGACTCAGTCTTTCACCATCACTTATTATCATGAGCCATGCATCTACCTGAATTGCACCCCAGCTACCTGAAAGATCAAGAAGTCATGGATTAAATTAAATTTTTGGAGAACTCCTGCATAAATCCACAGTGTTCTGGTCAGAGGGGTCTTGTCAAACAGTTGGCAGGTTGGCAAACAAGTATCAGGTGTAGTTTGGGACCTACAAAATCACACAAGTAGTGGAGCAATTCATGAATAATTTAAGGCAAAATCAACTTGGTTCTGCTCCCCTACTGCAGAAGTGTAATGACCTTTATTCAAACAGAAATTTGAAATATTCTCAGATTTTAACCTAAAAAGAAAAGAGCACAGACATTTCAGGAAGAAGACTAAGATGTAAATTATGTGTAAAATGAAACCTGTGTTTAACACTAGGAGATCTATCAAAAATATGGAGTGATAGATAGAAAACATTATTATTTTACATATTTTTAGCTCTTTTTTTCCATGAAAACTGAAAAATCTGGAAATCAGAAGTATTCTACCATGATTATATTCCCCAAACAGAATGGACAGTGTGGCCACTGAAGAATCACTTGGCAAAGGGTGGGCCATGTAAGCAAAGGAATGTTTGCAGAAAATTTCCTCAGAACTTGAGCCAGCAGCTGCCAGCTCCAGCTGAAATTCCTCATTCTCAGTCCATTGACTACAAAACTTTTTGAACTGGGTAGAAAGAGTGGCCCTAAGCCATGAAAAGGGGTGAAATTAGAGCTGCCTCTGAGTTAGTTTTTCCCCAGATGCCCCTTTAATAGAGGAGTTATCCTTAAAGCCTTCTTTAATTAATGCAAATAAACAAGATTTCCCACCCACCTCAAAGAATGAAGTCTCAAACTTTTAAAGCAACACTTCCTGGCTTTTCCAACCCCAGATTCCTGCACTCTCATCCATTTAGAAATCTTTGCAACAGCAACATAGGGTATGATTCAGAGAGCTTGTATTTCTGTTTTCTTTTGCTGTGGCAAGCAAGAGGAGACAGAGTCTTTATTCTTCATGGGTTAAAAAATGCTGCTTTAGAGCTCCCAGCTAAAGAAAAAGAGCCTTAACACCATTAAATCTCAGTTATAGGGTGTCAGGTAGATTTCTCCTTCTACATTCCTCTAGTGAGTAGAACTATTTGGTTTTTATGAAATATTCTGGGCTGAGCAGAATTAGGATTTATGTATATGAACATTAATTTGAGGTACTTTTGGTGATAAAATGCCTTAGAAGTCTCCATACTTAAAATTTGATCCCATCTTGGCAAGTCAGAGACATCTTCTGAAGTTATTTCACAGTAAAACATAACATGATTCTTTGGGAAGCATTTAGAAAAAAATAATTATGCTTTCCTACCAATTGTGTTGAAAAACAAGGGAAAATTAAGGGTTTTTTTTGTTGTTTTTTAGAGAACATAAACATCCAAATTATACTTTTTTGCTAATTAATACTCCATGGAATGATGCTGTTCTCTGCATCCATTCTACACTAACAGTGGGGTTCTTTTCCAGCTACAGGCAGCCACAGACCAAATCCATTCCCTTGGTGGTGATGCTGCAGGAATCAAGGAATCAACTCTGAAAATGCTGCAAGGAAACTTGGTAGGAATTGTAATTGAAATGAGGAAATCAGCAGCTGATACTCAACTCCTTTGTAGAACAAGGATGTATCCCTGTCACCAGTTTTGGGACCAAATTCCCCTGTACCTCCTCTATGCCCTAAAAATTAGGTCTGGAAAAAAATAATTCAGTGATCCTGATGGATCCATGGATCTTAATCACTTCATTTTTTTCCCTGAGGGTTCTGTTCTCACCAAGTACATTCCTCTCCTCAAAGGCTGAAAGTCCAGAGGTGAAAGCACTGCAAGAAAAATTGAGCACAGCCAACATAAAAGTGACAGAATATCGGAACCAGCTCCAGAATGTGAAACAGGAACTGAAGCTGACCCAAAAGGTACCACTGCAGGGAGCAGGCTGGGGCTGGGACCCCTGCAGGAGGTTCAGTCTTGGGAAATGAGAGGCTTTTGGCCTTTGCTTGGCCCCCAAGAGCTATTCCAGTAGAGCAGGGAGGTGAGGAAGACACGAGGGGAGGGGTTGGAATTGAAATTGTGCTCCTGGACACAGGGATCTTGTGTTTTTCCCCACTGTGTCCAGCATTCCCACTGTCCAATGGACACAAATCTTTTTCAGTTTCAAAGTCCCAGATCAGCAGAACTGTTTGTGCTGTACATCCAGGTTCATTCCTCCTTTCTCATACATTTAATTATGTGTTTACTTTTAATGTAGGTTCCAGTCCCATGAGAATCAATGGGATTAAAGGCCATGGTTGTACTAAAGCATGTGTTTAAAGACTTTGTTGGAATGACATCCAGAATAACCTTTTCCTCTCATTCATGATGGATTTAAGTGTTATTATGTGCTCTGATTCTCTCTGGTTTCCCTACTTTGTGTAGGAGACCTGCAATGCAGATCAGAGTAGAGAATATGGTCCTAAAAATAGAACTCTGCTGACCTTTTTATAAATAATTTAAATGCTCTTCATACTAAGTTTAGCTGTGTCAGAATTTTGCAAGGGAGATTGGCTCAATTCCTGGTGTGTATGAAAACAATATCTCTTATAGTTATAGGTAAATGTTCATCATGTCAAAAATTATTGTGTATATTGAAAACTACTTGTGCTCCCTGTTAGAGGGAGCAGCTTTCCTTCTCCTTCCCCAGCAACTCCTTTTAAGCCTTATTGTTGATGTTAATCCCTTTTCCCAGGTTTTAGCCAAAGAAGTTGGGGAAGATGTGAATATCCAGAGTCTCTTGACCAATTCTGGCAGCTGGCGTGGACGAGCTCAGCAAATTCTTCTTCTCCAAACCAGGGTGAGTTCTGACCCTGCACGCTGCCATTTCAGCTGGAATTCTCTTTCTAAGTAGAGATATCACCTCAATTAAAGGTAAAAGTGCTGTTAGTTCTTCATTAATTCTTACCATCTCTGTGTTGTTGTGGGCACACCATGTTAATGACTCTGTGGCAGCCGTGCAAGCTTTGGTGTCTCAGCTGGGAATCTTTCACATCTGTGTCAAAGGAAGGAGTTCAGTGACCTTGGAGAGCTGTGGCAGCCTAGTTCAAGTCCCAGGGTGTTTTGAAGGTGCCTCTCTCCACTGAGAACAGAAGGAGCCCTGTCAGTGTCTGTGCTCTGACTTAGACACCTTTGTTCAGTGCTTGGAGTCAGATGGGAAGAATTGAGGCCAGATCAGGTTTTCAAGTTGTTCCCTCAGGAGCTTCAGTAAAATCTTTAAGTCTTGAGTCTTCTGAAGGGCAGAGTTTAGCTGAAATGTCAGCTGGAGGCAGAGAGGCAGTTTTGTCTGCATCTAAATAAAACTTCTCTCAGGCAATTTGACACGTAATTTTCCCATTTTTCTGCTATTCAATTATATGCCATCAAACTATGATTTTTTGCACTCTGACTGAGATTTTTAACCTCTGCTTTCCCTTGAGCAAATTCCATTTCCCCCTGTTATATCCCCTGCCTGGGGTTCATCTGAACACTGTTCCTACTGTTCTCTGCTCTAATGTGCAGATTTCTTTCTGATCCAGACTCCTCAGGCCCCTTCTGTAGTCAGTGGGGATCTTGTAAATGCAGTCACTGGATCAAAAGTGAGGCAGGTTCCTCCAAAGCAGGGCAGAAGAACTGAGCTGTGGCAGTGCCCAGTTCCTTCCACTGACTATGGAAGCAGCCTGCAGTGAGCAGGTGATCAGCTGAGTTCACTTGGATTCACACAAGAGCAATTCCAAATGCTCTGGAGTGCCTGTCTGGCCTCCACGTGTGGCTCCACAAAGGCACAGATCTCCCATGTGTCCCAGATCTCCTTCCTGCACAGATGCCCTGAAATCTGCATGTTTATTAGCACCTAAATCTCAGTTTTAAAGAGCAAACACTGCTCTGTGTTAGTTAACCATGACAGTATCAAGAAATAATCTGAGCTGTCTTCTTTGCTCTGTACCCCTGGTAAAACTCTGGGTGAGTTGTCATTATTGTGCCATAGGTTCAAGAGCTGGAGCATAAATTGAGTCAAAACAAGATCAGAACTTCACTGCTTGAGACAGATGAGGGATTCCTGGAATTTGCTGATCCAAGGAAGTTGTCAGTCCAAGAGAAGAACTTGCTGAAGATTCGCAGCTTGGAAAAAGAAAAGAAGGAATCTTTGGAGGTAAAATCCTGTGAGCTGACAGAGTCCTCTTAGGGTGTGGAGCAGTGTGTAATAACTTGTCCTGCCTTCAGGGTGTGTTACACCCTACCTAAAACCATTTCACAAACCCAATCTGCTGGAGGAAGCTCTGCCCCACTTCACAGCCAAGCCCTGCTGCTGCTGCACCCAAACTCCTTAGCACCCCTCTCACCCCTTGGCCAGGTGTGCATTCTTCATCCTAAATACAGACAACCCCTCACACCTCCTGTATCTGTAGGGCTCTGTGCTTCTCCATTTGAACAGAATAATGGAGAATCAGAATCCAGAATAATGGAGAATCAACCCAGACCACCTGGGTTCCTGAGCAGACAGACCCTTTTTGGATGCTGGCAAGCAGGCAGCAAGTAGCATTTATCATTTCTACTTCCTTAGCAGTAATACAGTATTCCAGCCCCATTTTTTAGATTCTACCAGGTAATGTGTGATTCTTTCTACTCACCACAGCACCTGGGGCTTGGTGATGAGTTATAACTTTCATTTCCTTTTACATCACTGCAGAAACTCACTGAGCAACACAACACTCTCCAAAAAAACCATGAGGAATTGAAAAAAAGGCTTGATGCTTCAAGAGCCAGGAACCAAATGCTGTGTAGAGAAGTGAAGATGCTGAAGGAACAGATTGGAACCTTGCTGCAGAAAGGGAAACACGATGATGAGCTCATTGATGCCTTGCTGGTACAGTCTGTGTCTGTTGGTCCCAGCCCTGTTTCTATAGGTGATAAAACATGATGTCATTTCATGGCACACACAGCCTTAGGGTGTACAGGAGCCTGATGGATCCAGCTGTGACAGCCAGAGGTTTTCTTGTCAGCTGAAATCCTCCTGCATTTTGGATCAGTCATGTAAGGGCTGTGAGACAGCAGCAGGTGTGACAGTTACAGTCAATGGCCCTGAGCTGCAGGGACTGGCAGAAGCATTTTGCAGAAGGATTGAAGCAGATAGAGGAAGGACTTCAGTCCTAACCCAAGGTGCTGGCCTGTGTTCTTTGCTCTGCTTTCAGCTCCACTGGTAGATTTTTTTTTCTTAGAATGCTTGCAGTCCTGCAGGAATTTTTTTATCTGTAACAAAACTTCCATTTATTTTTTTTTGCACAGCCCACAACACACAAGCTGAACCACAAGTGTTCACACCATGTTCACACTCACTTGCAGTAGCTGGAACTGAGAGGATTTGGCCTCTTGAAAACCAAGAATTTTAGCAAAGGCTCAAAGATGCTGAGAAAGAAATAAATGGCTGCTGTCATGGTCCTGCCATGGTTCCAAACAGCCTTCCTCAATTAAAATAGCAAATATATTAGAGAGTATGCCACCTCCTAGCAGGGTTAATTCTGTGTTTCCTGATCCAGCTCCTCACTAGTTTCTAACTACTCCTCACTAGTTCCAAACTAGTTTCAAACTGATTTCCCTGCTGCTGTAGGTAGGTTTTAGCTCAGCTGGCATTCACCCTTCTCCCACCAGGCACCGTGGGTGGTGACCATCAGATTAGGGGAGCCAAAGAACACTTGTCACTTCTTCTGAGTATTCCCACTAAAATTAGTGCAGAAAGATGCAAGTTTATTTGGGAAGGGATGGTTAATCTCTTTTATCCATTCTATCACAAAAGCACTTTACTTGCAGATTGTTGGCCTGACAGGTAGTAGATTTGTCAGTGTGGGAAAAAACCTCCAAAACCACTGGTGAAGCAGCCTGGCTTCGTATCTGTCATCCCATAGTACCCTCAGCTTTTCATATCACTATCACACGATCTGATCATGTTCTAATTCCACAAAAAGCACATTGAAATCTTGAGTTTCATTCCATTTATGGAAAAAGTCACTTCTTTATCAAAGGCCAGCCTTTCTTGCTCTGGTTTCTGCTACACTGAGCAGCAGAGCTGGCAGCAATTTCAACCTGACCATTGCTCAGGTCAACATAACAAATCAAATTGCATAAGTGGCACCAGTGACACCAGTGTGCTCCCACCAAGGAATGGGCTTGGCAGGGAAGGGGCTTGTCCTACCATTCCTAAATGGACATTTGTCTTGGGGGCATTTAAAATAATCATTGTGTACAAAATAAAGATCTCACCTGTTTCTCTTTTACCAGAACCAGCAGAAGCAAATGCAGGAGATCTTAAAGGGCCTGAGCCAGAAGGAGGATGAGAACAAGGGGCCTCAGCAGATGGTGGAGCACAACTTGAACAATGAGCTTCAGAAACAGTACACCCTGATAGGCCAGCTCAGGGAGTTGGTGGTTGATCCAGAAGCAAAGTTTCAAACACTGGTGAGGGAGATTGGGAAACTCACACTTGGGGTAAGCAGAACAAAGTAATTAGAGGAGCACACTTGGTAATCACTGGAGATCTGCTCTTCCACTTCCTTGTCCCTCATTGTCTGAGATGGTTGCTGCCTCCAGACAGTGATCTCTGTCCTGCTGACAGACTTTCCTGATGGAATGATAAAGCAGGAATTCTCTTTTGTAGCTCCTCAGTTCCTTTGTGCATAACTTCAGGCTGTTTCAGCAGCAGCAAACACAGAAATACCAATCACATTCCCATGTGGGCCCAGTCAGGACTGTCCCTGACTGACAGCAGGACTTGGGGCTGCACTGGGGGCTCCTCAGTGTTCAGCACCTTTGGCTGCTGGAAGGAGGAAGCAAACAAATGTGTCACACCAACAGCAGCAGGTACCCAGCTACTGCTGTCTCAAGTCAGGATTTGTGAAGAGTATTTAAGCTTCCCATTCCCATGGATGCAAAACCCTCCTGGGGTTATGGTGAGGTTGTGGATCTGCCAGATACCTCAGGAATGGGGGCTGGAGCACTGAACCCAGGATCAAACCTGGGTTAGGGACACAAACCAGCTGTGCTGGCAGTGATGGTGCACTCTGATTTCATATGAAACTGCCCTTTTTACTGGTTTGTGCTTTGTTTGCATCCTGCAATGGATAGGAATGAAAGCAGAGCTTCTGAGGAGGTCCTGTAAATCAAAAGTTCTGGCTTGCTTGCAGCAATAATCAAAAGCTGCTGATTTGGCATTGGTGCAGCTGTTTTCCTCTGAACTATGTAGTTGTTTTATAACATGCTCCACCATTAACAGAAGAAATCTGCCCATCCATAGGACAAGTCAGGAGCTGCTCATCCAGAGCACTCAGGATTACCTGAGGGATCAGACAGCAGCAAGGCTGGAAGGACAGAATCTCCCTGGTAAGAAGAGCAGAAAGTCAATATTTCAAGTTGTTTGAGTAATCCAGGAGCCTGGTTTTCCCAGGGAGTTTCATCAAACCACAAGTGCTTTGTGCCAACAGCTGTGGCAGCCTGTTTGCAATATATGGGAATCTCTAATCACATTATCTCTTGGACTTCTGTCCTGGAACTGAGAAGGATGTTCAGACTTGCAGACATGACTAGATTTGGCATGGTGGGTAGTGCAGCTATTTCTCCTGCTGCAGCTCAGATAATGTTTATGTGGTCAGCTTTAAGTGCCTGGGAGTCTTTTCCCTTATGAGACATGGGGCTTCTGAGGAGCAGATTTCTGTGAGCAGGGTGAGGAATGAATGCAAAGTGCCATTTTAGGCAAGCACTAAATCACTGGTGCATTATTTAAATCAATAAATGCTCTTTGAGTAGGATTTCCATGCAGAAATGTTGAAAACACACCACATCATTTGTTCTTACCAAACACCCTCTTTAAAGCCTCACTAAGGACTGTGTAAATTACACTAATCTTAGTGCAGCAATAAATCTGATTTCTGTTTACTCTGATGTGACTCTGGATCACTCTGGCTGTGTAAAGGGACCATGGCACCACAGCAAGTTAAATCCTTTCTTGTTAAATTGCTGCTGAGTTTGTTGCTAAAGAGTTCATGGTCTAATTGATAGTGGGGGTTTGAGACTGGTCTGATGGGGATGGGGGAAATTTTTCATCAAGGTAAGGTTACAACCAATCTCTTCTGTGTAATTTCCTACCTCATTATTTTAGACACCAAATTTGGCTTTAAAATCAGCTGAGTATCCCTGAATCTAAGTAGAGCATTACTATAAACTTTAAGAAAAATTCTGTGGTTTTGAGTTAGTGTCAAAACATCCTTAATTTGAAAGTTTCTGCACCCTTCTGCCTGTTTTAATTCTCCCTTCTAACTCTGCAGAGGTTGTTGTGCTCTCCTGGAGCAAACCTATATTTTATCCTCTTTTTTTTTTTTTTTTTTTTTTGCCTCCCATGTCTGCTGATGGTAAGCAGGAACCAAAGCTGGGTAATGGCTTTGTGAAAACCACTAAGTGCAATGCATAAATTATTGCTTGTGTACAGGACCAAGGGCTCTGTCGTGGAAAGAGCTGACGTGTCAGGTGGGCAATGAATGATCCTGAAAAACTGAGAGCTGTTAATAACTTGGTCAGCAAGGCTCACTCCTTCCATTAACTTTAATATGCTGATGAACTCTCAATTCTGTCTCGCTGTAGTGAATCATCTTTTCCTATCAGAAAAGGTGAAATGAAAAACCCTATAAATAGATGCTAAACCCTTTGGAGATGGCAGAGTAAAAATCTGCATTTTTAGACTGGGCCAAGGCTGTCAGTGTCAGCCTTAACTTGATTTTAGGATTAACCACTCCTAGCCTAGAAGGCACATCTGTCACTTCCACAATATTAAGGCTTTATTTTCTTGTTAGCTACAGCTAAAGGAAGGAAACATGGGGTAAGTCTGCAGGGACTTGGCTTTGGGCAGCTGAACTCATGTTGAAGGAACAAACACACACTGAAATGGGGATGTCCCAAATAACCACACACTGAAATGGGGATGTCCCAAACAAACACACACCTAAATGGGATGTCCCAAGCACCTGTCATTATACATAAAACTCATCCATGCTGGCAGTGGTACTCCAGTGTTATCAGCTGGCTCCTCCTCTTACAGCAGTGAACCTGACAGATCTTCCTGAGGGTTTTAAAAAGCAGATTTCATAAAGCTATGTAAAATATCATTTTAAAGGGCATTGGGAAATGCAAGCTGTGCACTGTGCTGCAGAGCAGGGGTCACTTGGTTAGGAGAATCTGTGATGTGCAAACACCACCAAACTGCCCAGAGCTGGGATTGCCTTTCCCAGTGCTGGGTGAAGGTGTGGGGTGAGGGAACTCTTCCCTACAAAACACAGACATTGGGAAAGGACTGGAATTGTGGGAAGACTGCCCTATGTGAAGCTTTCCTCTCCCCAGCACAGTGTCCACGATGGGCCACATGCTCGTGGAGTCAGCAGCCACGGAGCCTTTCCTCCTCAGGGATACCATCCCATCTGAAAGGTGAGGATTTCAACTTCATTATCAGCAAGGGAGGTGCTCTGTCATACTCTGCAAGCTGCTGGAAATCCTTGTCCTGCCTGCCTTGTTTCTGTAATTGAAGCTTCTTGCACCATCCCTCCTAGCTGAAGCTGTCCAAGAGCTCCAACATCTGATTTCTCTCTTAATTTCATAATTGATTGCTTGTTTGACACCAATCTTTCCCATTTTTACTCCCAACCACCAAGATTTCTCCTGCCTTTTTTTTTTTTTTTTTTTTTTTTTATTCCAAAGAAGATCTTCCTGAATGCAGAGAGGTCAGAGAAATAATGAAGTACATAATAATGGGCTACGTGGGAAAACTGCCCCTTCCTTTCAGCACACATTGGACACAAGAACAGCCATTGTGCAAGTGCTGCCTGGAGCCTTTCAGAGGGAGAAAATCAATAGCAGGCCATTTAATAGTTTAGTGTAGCACTTGGGAGATACAATCTCCTTTTACTTTGGCAGTAGCAGTGGGAGGAGAGTCAGGGAAAATGAATTGATCAGAGGTGAAAGTTTGTTTTTGGGGGTGGTGGGGAGGGGAAGCATCCTGGAAGCAGCTTTCTAATGATGCTCCCTGTGACTTTATACCCAAATGTTTCTGTTCTCTTTATTGTAGTCTAGAGCTGGGTGCTGGGGGGAGGTACTGAGCCTGACTGTATTCTGCCTTCACCTTCAGACAAGTGTATTGGAGATGGTGCTCAAATCCTGCCTTTGTTTCATTTCTTGCATTTAAGAAGTGGCCAACAGAGTCTCTGTGCTTGTGCTTTCCTCAGGTTTGATGGCACAGACAGCTTGAGCTGGGCAATGCTGGAGAGAGAGCTCACAGAGCAAAAGGCTCAGTGCCAGGCTGCTGAAATGGAGAGGAACAAGCTCCTGGAGATGGTGACTGTGCTGCAGCAAAGGTACAGCCTCATGCCAGCAGCATCCTTGCTGGGGTGCTGGGATCAGGGAACACTGCAGAGTCTGGGACAGCACTACAGTGCATCACACACTGCCATCCTTGCCTTAAATAGGGGCTTTTCAATTGTTTTTTCTGCTCAATTTCCCTGCCTGGCTGATGATTCATTCTTTTTATTATTCTTTTAGAACAAAGGGCAGAAAAAATGGAGCCATCTTTCAGCTTGCTGCACCTAGATAAAGCCAGAATTGCTGTATTTATATATGCATGGCCTTACTGAGGCAGCAATATTATTCATCAGTAGTAAATACTGTAATTATTGTTATAATATTATCTTCCAAAGCTTTTCACATTCTTTTAAAGTTTCATTGTATCCTTTTCTAAATGAATTTATTCTGATTTAACTGAGGCATAGTAGTGGGGTTTTTTTTAATTTTATTTTCTATGATTCAGTTCAGTGTAAGATGAGATTAAATGCCAGCTATGTCTTAAGAGAGAAGGGAAAGCAAAGTAAGTTTTTGGCCACCTCTCAGCTACTCTTTTTTTCCCAGTATGTGTTATTTGATTCCCAAATCTGCATTCCAATATTGGAAGTATATTCCTGTCTGTGTGCTTGTCAATACAATAAGCACTGTTTGCTCACTTGCTTTAATTTATCACAGTTATCATTCTCACTTGTATAAATTTTGTCCTGCATGATTAATCACAGTCAGAAAAAAATAGATTTTTCTTTTAGAATTGTGGAAAAGGTGCTTTTAAAGCTAAATTCTGGAAATACATGCTGGGAAAAATCTTTCTCATGTTTGTAAGCCCAGTGACTTTAATAGAGCTGTGCAGTCAGATGAGGATGGGGCTGTGAGTGGTAACTGAAGTGTGGCCACCACCAATATGGGATAATGAAAAACAGAGTCAATGAAATGCACAGTTGCTTGTAAAACGTGCCATAAACTGATGATTCAGCAGCTCCACAGTTATCACACATTCATCAAGCAGGTAACATAAATTTTGTGAGGCTGTGTGCAATAACTCTTGGAAGACCTCAGGGTAATATAGCACCAGACAGATTTCAACTTGAATCTATTTTTAAAAATCAGCTTTTCCTTCTCTTCCCTCCACTGCTGGGGAGTAACAAAGCTCAGGTAACAGAGATAATGCTTAAATCAAGAGGAGCCCTGGGATTTGTTACAAATGGGATTTTTCTACAGCATTTTAGTTTAAATTATTCCTATTGGCAGATGATTCCATTAAAAAAATCCCACAGATCTTGCCATTTTCCTTCACTTTTTGTGTAAAGTGGATGCCAGAGGAACACCAGGGTCAAATGAAAGTTTAGTGAATGCAGAACCACTGAGAGGAATTAAATGTCTCAGAGCACATCAGCAGCTGGGAATGCACTGCCACTGGAGGTTGAGTCTTGCCTGTAGCTACATTTTTAAGCCAGTGATATAATTTTATTAGAGTTGTAATTTTTTTTTTATGCCAGCTAGAAGGGAAATAAACTAATCAAGTCTCTTGATTCAGACAATAACCAGCTTCCACCCGTGGGGTCAGGAGGGAAATTCTCTTACTCAGTCCAATCCAGTGAGTCAATCTGTGTTTCCTTTTAGCTTTAAATTCCTTGGAATCACTTGTGTCAGTCACTGCCCCACTGGCAGCATCTGTGGGTGCACATCAGATTTTTGCAGTTAATTTTCTGAGAGTTTATGCAGAATGGAGAGAGGCAATTTGCTTTTTTGTGATGTAACCATCAGTTTCTTTTCCACCCTCTCCCATCCATGGTCATGTCTAATGGCCAAGTTTATTAAAAACAGCCTCAAGTTTCTTTTCTTCCTCTCACACAACTGATGCAAATGTTAGACTGTGTTTTTATAAACTATTTGCCTTCCAAGCTTTCCCAGAGTGTCTAAAAAATGCAGTTTATTATTCCTGTAATAAAATATCTCTCCTCTGCAATCTGCAGCTTCCCAGCTCATCTGAGGGCTGAATTCACACAGGGAGCCAGAATTAAGGGATCTGAGCAACCTCCATTAACAAACCCATTGTTTCCAACTGTACTCATTAGTTAATTCTCTTTTGCATATTTAGATGTCACCTGATACAATTTCACTGAGATTTCTGCCTTTGGATACATGGAAAATTCTTTCCCTTCTTTTGGGAGCTCTGCAGGAAGAAACAGGATTCAGTACCAAGATTGATTTGACATAGCCATGACACAAATGAGCTGAACTCCTTTTTATTTATTTATATTAATTTTTTTTGCCTGTCAGGATGAGTGAAAGCAGCAACAAATTCTTGGAAGCTGAGAAGCAGCTTGAGGAAGAGCGGCAGCAGAGTGACTTCTTGGAACAGCAGCTTGAAAAGCTGCAGGTGGATCCAGGGAGCAGCAAAGCTGCACAGAAACCTGCCCTGAGGAAAAAAAAAGGTGAGGGGGAGCCCTCAGCCACAGCCACATCCTCTATTTCACCTCTGGGCTTTACAGACAGCAACAACATTCGGGCTCCACCTGCCAAACCCAGCAGTGCTTGACCTTGTGGTGATGAGACCTGCTCAGACCCAGGAGCAAAGCAGGAGGAAAAATCCTGGCTCTTCCTAATTGAAGAGGATTTTCCCACAGCTCTGAGTGGGACCAGGAGTTTTGCAGTGTGTTTTCCATGGGGTAACTCCAGGACAAAAAGGTTTCCCCTGCTCTGTGTTGCCCCCAGAGCTCCCTTTGCACTGGTGCCTGAGGGATTCAGCTGAAGGTTAAGAGCAGAATTAAAGGACACATCCCAATTTAAGGCCTGTCAGTGCCTATGAAAAACTATTGCTGGTGATGAAGTAATTAGATCTGGTGTAATTTATTATCCCATGAACGTGATAATCTCCTGCTATAAATATGAAAACCTCCCTGGCGTAGTTAAAGAAGAAGAATTCATGGTGGATGTTAAATTTTTATTTCCCTGATCAGATCCTTTTATTGCTTAAGGACTCTGATTCTGTAAAATGTCTAAACCAATAAAATGACACATATTCTTAAGGAAATTTTTCCAGTGGTTTCCCTTTTTATGTCTATTTTTGTAAAGTAAAAAGACTTCAAATGGCAGAAGATGACCAGCAGGGAGGGGAATTTCAATTTGGCAGATGTTGAGGTGGTGTCAGGCTGAGTTAGGGTGACAGAGGGACCACAGGGCTCATCAGAGGTTCCTTCAGATGAACCCTTATTCTGAATGGGGCTGAATGGGTGCTTCAAACCTACTCCTCTCTGTAAAACATGGATTTGTTCCTTAGAGCAGCATTGCTGTGTCCTTGCAAGGGGCTCCAATTCTTACAGTTGTCTCACCTGTATTAACTGAGAGCAGAAAAATTTAGATCCCAATAGTGTGGGAGCATTCTGGTGCTGATTTGTACAGAATTTAACCGAGTTTCTGAGCACTCAGATTTTTACACAACCTGGTGAAGTGTTGATGTGTTCTGTTATCAAAGATTCCCCTTGCAAGCTCCAAGAGAGACAAACTCTCCAGGTCCTGAGGCTTTTTGGTCAAGTTTTGTTGTGCTGTAGTAAAGTTGTAGTAACTCCCCTCTGGCAGCTGGCATTTCATAGCCAGAGGAAGAAGCTGTTTTCACCAGTGTGACAGATCCCTTCTTACTAAATATTTAGTTCATTAATCTCCTCTGCTTAAGGACTAAAAGCAAAAGTAGAAAAGGATTGCCAGTAAAGCTAATAAGGAGAAATCCTCTCCAAATCCACGAGATGAGTAGGTAACAATCTATTTCACTCTCCTGCTTTGATGAGAGCTTTGTGATGTGCCAAAAGTGGAGTTAGTACAAGCACCAAGTCTACAAGTCTGTATTACACCTCTTCAGCAGAGCATGGAGGTTATCTCAATGCTTTCATGCCAATGGTTGAGGAAATAAGAAATGAAAAGCCTGAATACAAAATAGAGACTGGAGAACCTGCTAATTAACATAGTATTTTCCTTTCTTTCTCACAGTGCAAAATTGGAGAGAGCTGATCTAATTGCTAATCTAATGTTTCTGGTCTCTTCAATTCAAGGGAAGTAGATAATGGTGCTAAGGGGCTGGAAACAACCCAGTTGTGTTTTAAAATTATTCATGCTTTTCATTTGCTGTGCTTTTTTCCTGTTTTATCCAAATTCCAAATTATCAAAGAATAATCCCAGAGGAGGGATAGGTAAGTAACAGCAGGTTTTCCTCAGCCCTGTAAAGCACAGCCTCAAGATCAAAAACATTTTTTAGTTAGACAATGCAGCCTTTTCTTCTCATTTGTTTTTGTCAGAGTTCAGTACTCTCCAACCAGGTTCTTTCAGATAATTCCACACAAGGAGGATTTAGTGTTTTAATACCAAATGTACTTACTTGAAGATATTTGATATTGTGAGGGATATGAATTGGGAAAAGGGATACAGAAATGTGCCAACATGACAACACAAGCACAAACCAGAAATTTCAATTTGCAGTAGGAGCACAACAGAGGTGCCAGCCTGGCTGTTCACTGTCCTGGTGCTCTATTCCCAGCTATAGGAACTGCAGCCAGCTCCAGCCTGTTGTTTTCTTCATTTAGCAGGTTTTTCTATTTTTATAATTTATTTAGGGCTGAACCACACAAATCCTTCCCTTATGTTACCTGGCTCCAGGTAGGTAGTGCTGGCTCACTTCCTGCCCTCCTTTCTGAGCTCCCTGCACCCTCCTCTGCTCCTCCTTCCACTGTAGTGAAAACTGGTCACAGGTTTTGCTTCTCCACTTCCAATTGGAAATTTGAATTACATTTTCTCTATAACCCTGAAAAAAGTTTCTGAGTTGTTTTTTTTTTTTGTTTTGTTTTGTTTTTTTTTTTTTTAATGACCAGAGCTGCATGTTGGGGGTAGACCTTTATTTAGGAAAGCATTCCTGAGTTAGAACCTTGGTCTGAAGTACACCTTGAAGTACATTTAACCTACATTTTGTTGATGCTGAGGATCAAAGTGCTTTACAAAAGTTGTTTCAATGAGTGCCATGTGCAAGCTTTGTCCCAGACATTCAGGAAGCAACAGCTGTCATAATCTGAAACAGAATTACAAGATTAACATCAAATTAATCCTTTTCAGCTGTTTGTCACCAATTGTTTGTATCACTTCAATATTTTGGATTCATTGTTTTCCTCCCTAAATATGTAAGCACATATTTAGCCCTGAAATGCAAACTCATCATGTTTTCACTTTGCTGGAAGGAAATGAAAATAAATCTGTCATGTATTTATGATATGTTATGGATGTAACATAGAATTTAGGAGCTTAAATATTTATTTAAGAGATTAAGTATATTATTTGAGAGAATATTTATTCTGTGTTTCTTGATATTGACTCAGTGTGCTGCCAAAAAACTGATTTGCTGTTTTACTAAAACCCCATTCTGTGGTTGAATCTGCAGCCCAGCCAAGCCTCCCCTTGCATGTGAGTGACAGAGAGGAGCTCCCTGCAGCCCTGCCCCAGCTGCCCCTGGAATCTCAGGTGGAGGAGCTGAGTATGAGGTGTGTTCTCCCTTTCTCCATGCTGGGATTACTCTGTCCTAGCTCAGGGAGAGGAGGAGCAGGTGCTCAGTCTGCTCTTTCTCACCAAATCACAGCTCCTGGGTTTCAGTGTTTCTTCTCCAGAACAGAGGCAACTGTTCTAAATTTGCTTTGAAGTTCCCCAGCTCACAGAGAAGTTTTTTTCCTTTTGTTTCCTTGCAGGCCTGGCATCCAGCTGGATGAGAACAAAGGATGAAGGCTGCTCTGGAGGTGACTGTGAGAAAGAAGAGGAAGATTTTAAGCTGTATCAAGTGATAGTGGAGAAGTGAAGGATAGCTTTTCACAGGCCATTCAGCAGCACACACAAGGGATGAGTAAAGCCAGATATTCCCTGTCCTTTGGGCTGCAGAGCAGGGAGACAGCCCAGGCACCAGTGTCATTCTGCAGCCTCAGATCGTGTCATTTCTTTAGCATTTGCAAGAGAGGATAAGAAACAGAGATGAAATACAAAAAGTGAAGGTTTTAAGTGTCAGCAATTTCTGTCTGTGAGGGTTGGCAAGCAGGGCTGGTTGGTGCAGTTTGTGAAGCTGCAGTTCTGCAGGGGGTTTTGGGCAAAACCTCCCAGGTTTCAGTACAGTGTTCCCTGAGAGGGCTTGATATTTAATCTGCTGCTGCCTTTATCAGCTCAGGAAGGAATTTGCTGTATGAAAGTTAGGCCAGCCCCCTTCCTTAGAACAAAACAAGCTCTGTTTTTTATCCCCACATTGCTACCTGCCTGTCTCAGGCTTTCTGTGGCACTTCAGTGCTGAGGCACAGGGTTAGCCTGGCCTGGGACTATCTGCAGATCAGCTTTGGGTGGGCTCCTCTCATCATTCCAACCTCTTTCTTTGCTTGAACATACTGGCAGCAGTTTCCTGAAACTCCAGTGAGTTTCCACTAAAAAGCTGTGCAGATTACCCCTGCAATGAGTCAACCTACCTTAAATTCAGCTCATTCCATACAAAACTTGCCATCCAGATTATGAAATCCCTGTTTCTGGGACTCTGTATTCATCCATCCATCAGGCAGATCTTGTTCTCTCTGGAAAGAAATGCTACAAAAGGCAGGCAGGTCTTCACTGCAGCAGTGCTGGGACTTCTGGAGCTGCTGCAAACCCTGCCAGCCCTGTCCTTCTCTCCTGCAGCACAGTGAGGACACAGAGTGCAAGCTAATCAGGCATTGCCATGCAGCCTGCCAGTGCAGAGCAGCCTTGGGGATTCCAGGCAAATGGAGAGCCAGGCATTTTTGTACACTGCTGCTTTGTTTCTCACTTGAAAGTCTTGAAAGCTTTTCTTTTTCTCCTTTACTTTGTCAGCCTCTTTTTATGAGTTCGTCAGGCTTTAACCCCAGCCAGCACCACCAGTGCAAAGTGGATTTTTGGCCATGAAAACCACTGCTCCCTTCCCCAGCATGGGGAATTCATCCTGACTCCCCTGTGCAGAGTGGAAAAAAGCAGAGCAGGAGTCACTCCAGATGTGTTGTCCCTGTCTTTTTTCCTGTTTAGGTTCAGAAATGTCTCTCTTCATGAAATGCCTCTTTTCAAACCATTCCTGGAGTCCCTGATGGAGGAAGTCAGGGAGCTGGGGATAAGCTCAGCACCTGGGAGTTAGCAGGGAATTAACCCTCCCTGTGCTCACAAGGCTGCTCCACTCCCCCAGCACTGCCCTAGAGCTCAGCCCAGCTCTCAGAAGCCTCTCTCACAAAAAGCAGGACCATTCATTGCAATATTTTTCCTGCCAGTAGCATCAGAGGAAAAAGCATCCTGCAACCCTCAATCATCTCAGGACAACTTGAGGAATAAATCCTGGGCTGAGAGTGAGCCACAGCTTTGGTTTCAGTTCAGCTCCATCCTGATGTCTCTGTAGAGGGGAGGGATCCTCTGATAGGGATTTGAAGGACCTGCAGGAGTGAGCAGATCCCTTGGAAAAGCTGCCTGAGCAGGAGCAGGGCTGTGGGGACTGTGCTGTGCAGTGGCTGCTAAATTCAGGCTGTAACTCGGAGCTGCAGGTTCTGATTTCACTGACACAGGAGTGTGAATCAGTGATATTTTCCCAGGAGCAGAGCAGAGGCATCTGCTGCCTTTCCCTGTGCCCTGTCCCAGGGAAGCTGTGGAGATCAAACCTCTCTCCAGGAAAAGGGCTCTGAAGCACAGGGAAGAAAAAAAAAACTGGGATGTCACAGAACACACACACATGGCTCTCCTGCAAGCCTCTTCTGCAACACTCATTTCTCTAACCTTGTGCTTGTTTGGGGCTGCACACAAGCATTTTCTCCTTTTTTTTTCTAGACCACTGGGTGCCTTATCAAAGAAAGAATCCAACCACTATAAACCAGTTTATTTAGGCAGCCTGTACCTGTAAGCAGCTGCTTCTCATGGAAATGTGCAATCTGTCTCCTGTCACACAGTGGGGGGGGACAGAATGTCCAGGGCTTCTCAGTATTTTGAAATACACTCCCCCTGCACTTCCACAGTGACCTGCCTTGAATTCTCCCTGTGCTAGCTCTTGCTGGCTCCCAGTTTTCAAAGGATGAGACCAATTTTCTTGCAGCATTTTGCTAAATATGAGAAACCCTGGGAGACCTTGGGAGCAGGAGCCCCCTGTACCCCAACCCATCACTCAGAGAACAAAATCAATGACAATATTTTTCTCTCTGCCTGAAAAATCCCCACACTGGAAATCCTCAGCCCCAGGATCTCTCCAGCACCCTTGTGCTGCTTGAGCTGCAACATTTCTTTCAGGGGTGCAGCTGATATGAAATCACCACAACCCTCTGCTTCCCTTGGAACTTTCAGTGGGTTTGGGTTTTTTCCCTCATGGATAACCACCAGCCTGTTAAAATTCCCATGTTTCAATTCTAATTTGAATTTCTCTGGCTCTAGTTTGCAGCCAGCCATTGTTTTGCCTCTCTCAGATAAAAGCATTTCCTCACTGGGACAACCCTCATCCAGTGAGAAGTCATGTCCCAGGCAGCTTTTTGATAAGCTCTGAGATTTTTCAGTCTCTCACTGCAGCTGGTGGTGGTGACAGGCTAAAGGTGACAATGCTGGCATGGGCTGGTGGGTACAGTTAAGGTTAATTTTGCTGCCAGTATTTAGTTATGGGCACTCCTTGTTAGGATTTGGCCAGTTCTTAACTCCAAATATGAGTTCTCCAAACACTTGGGCTGAGCCAAAATTTGTTTCCTACCCTGGAGCTGGGCAGAGCTGTTCCATGGAGCAGCCATAAAGTGCCTGATGGGTTCATCCCTTTTTAAAGTACAGCTGAACTGCTGAGAATAAATGATCTTTGATGAATTGTCCTTCTTTCCTTTGGGCCTGTTGCCAGGATTTTACCTGCAAAGAGCTTTCCAAAGTGGCTGTAACATGAATTAAATTGCATTAGGGTGGTTAAACCTACAGGTTAAACCTGTATTGACACAGGAGAGCTCTCCCTGCCCTGGGATCTGCTTGGACAAGCTGAGGGTCCAAGCCCATCCCACAGGAATTTAGAGCTGTGGATTGGGGCTGTGGGTGGCTCCTGCCCTCCCTGGGAGGAACAGCAGGAGAGGGACAGGAGGAAGAGACAGATTTCAATTCTTTAGGTGGAAGAAGTGGGGAAGGAGCTGGTGGCAAAGGGGAACTGAGTTGGAAACTGCTTTACTGACCCCCCCAGCAGCCCCAGCCAGCAGCTGCCACTGCCCTGCAAGGCACAGTGCAGGACAAAAGGGAAGAGGTTCAGCTTTAAATGGAAAAACACTCTGGCAGTGCCCCTGTGCTCTAAATTAAGCCATGACAGAGCCAAGATGGGTATTGGGTTTCTCATTTTTCCCTTCACCCTCTCCCCTCCAGGCCCAGCTCCTGAGCTGGCTGCTCCCATGGGACAGGATGGCCTCACTCAACAAATGCCACCTAAATCCCTGGGAGTCTCCACTTACAGCTCCAAAACCATCCCAGGCAGGGGCTGAGTCCTGGGCTGGGAGCAGCTCATTGATCAGGGAGCAGAGGGATCTGTGGGATGCAGTGTGGAACAGAGGGGTTATTCCAGGCTGTCACTGAGCTAATCAGGGCTTTTTGGGGAGTGGGAGGGGATGGTGAGGAGAGGAGCTGGAGACAATGGGGTTTGACCTGGTGCTGGCTGGGGGGAGGTGGTGGGAGCCTCCTTCAGAGCCCTTCCCTGGGGTTTGGCTGCAGGTTTGGGGTCACTGATGGGGTCAGTGGGTGCCATGGGGGATGGGTAGAGCCATTCTGGGGGTGCTGAGAGGGGCCCTGGATGGATGGATGGATGATTGACATGTCTCTCTCTCTCTCCTGAGCCATCCTGGTGGGATGGCATGCTCCCAGTGATGTTTGCATGAGGAACCCAATGGGACAACCTCAGGCAGTAAAAACAATCCATGTGGGCCCTATGAAAACAGGAGAGGGACTCTGGACAAGGACATGGAGTGCAGGAAAAGGGGAATGGCTTCAAACTGACAAAAGAGAGTAGGTTTAGGAGAGATATTGGGAAGGAATTCCTGGCACCCTGGGAGGGTGGGAAGGCACAGGGTGCCCAGAGAAGCTGTGGCTGCCCCTGGATTCCTGGCAGTGCCCAAAGCCAGGTTGGATGGGCTTAGAGCACCCTGGGACAGTGGAAGATGTCCCTGCCCATGGCAGGGGGTGGAATTAGAGGAACTTTAATGTCCCTCCCAACCCAAACCATTCCAGGATTCTGTGATTAAACCTTTTGTGCTTCCCATTCAAATTTCTGCTCCAGCAGCAGGAGCACAGCAGCCAAGGAGTTTCTTTGGTGTCCCCATTAATGTCCCCAGTTTGTCCCAAGAGGCAGAGACAAGCACCTTTCCTGGAACCCCCATAACCTTTCCCAGGCACTAAAGAGGGGCCTGGCCTCAAATTGTGTGCCACAACTTCCAGCAACCCCCCAAATATTTGAAAAAATATCACTTGAAGCAGCTCAAAGCCATAAACACTGGGGCAATAAAACACAGAAATGTCCCCAGTGCTGAGGAACACAACCCAGTCACACTAAAAATAAATCCTTTCATATTAGAAGTTATTATATATTAGATATAATAAATCTATTCTATTAGAAATCAAGAGCAAGGGGGGATAATTTTTTATCATATCTATAAATTAAAGCTAAATTATTTTTATCACCACAGCTCCCAGTGCCTCATGAATAACCACTGCCTGGGCCCTTTACCTGTGTTGAACTTTGAATTTAGCAGGATCATGAACTTCTCAGGATTAAAAAAACACAAAGAAGGTGAAAATCTACCATCTGCCTGAAACTGCCCAGGAGGAGTGGCATAATGGGGATATTAAAAAAAAAAAAAAAAAAAAAAAAAAAAAAAAAAAAGAGAGGGGGGGATTTGAGGGCTGTTTTTGCTTTCTGTGTGGATTGGGATGAGGAGTGAGTGAGTTTGGGAGCCAGAGGGGTGACACTGATCTGCTTTTCCTTGTTGCCTCCCCACAACCACACCGAGCTGGTGTCCATCCATGTCCACAGACTCATTTTCCCTCTTGCTGAGGCTCCTTGATATAAAACCTCTGCCTGCCACAGGCTCCAAGAGAGCGAGGAATTGTGAGGAATTGTGAGGAATTGTGTCCCGTGCTTATCTGCACCGATCTCTTAATTACCTCTCCTCCCTACACCCAGTCAATTATTGCGAGCTCTGCCAGCCGAGTCCCCGGGCAGGGCTGCAGCTCCGGGGCTGAACCCTGCCCAGATTAAAGCTGGAAACGTGGCCACACAGCCCTGGCCAGGGAGAGCCTCTCTCTGTGGGCACCAGGTGAAAATCGATGCTAAAAAAGCCTTTTTGTTCACAGCAGAGTGAGATGATCCTCCCTGCAGAGCCCAGAATGCAGCATCTCACCCCAAAACAAACCAACCATGGAGGGATTTATAAAACCCAGGGTTCTCTGCCTTGTTTCTGCATGCTGACCCCTCAGGCAGCCCAGAGATGCTCAGGGAGTTTATTGATTAGAGGCTTGTAACTGGAATTATTTTGGAGAAGAGTTACTTTGGAATTTGCATAATTACAGCTACTCGACATAACACGTTTGCTAGAACAGTTTGCAGACCCCAGATGTGTCCCTTGCAGACATGACTTCACAACCAAATATTTATTTATATATTTATTTATTTATTGAGGTGAGCTGTGCCCAGATCTCACAGATGTGCTGACAGGTGTCACAGGCCTGACCCTGAGGCTGTGCTGACTTTTCCCCTTGGCTGAGCTGTGTTTGCCCACCCTGAAGCCACAACTCAACCCTGCCCCTTCCTATCCCTGCTGGGGATGCTGGAAGCTGGGAAGGAGACCTCAAATGTGTTTTGTAGAGATCCCAGGATCATTCAGGTTGGAAAAGAACTCTGAGATCATCAAATCCAAGTGCTAACCCAGCACTGCCAAACCCAGCACTAAGCCATGTCCCCAGAGTGCCACATCTACGATTTTTGGAACACTTCAGGGATGGTGATTCCACCACCTCCCTGCACAGCCTGTTCCAGTGCCTGACAACGCTTTCAGTGAAGAGATTTTCAATAACATCCAACTTAAATCTCCTCTGGCACATCTTGAGGCCGTTTCCTCTTGTCCTGACACTTCTTACCTGCGAGCAGGAGATGCTGCAGCCTCTGAGCCTCACTTGGATTTAAACACAGCCCAAGCTGAGTAGCAATGACACTTCCTTTTGGCTCTGTGCCTCAGTTTCCCCATCCCCACGCAGTGATACCTTCCTTTGGAACAAGGTGATGGGGGCAACCCCCTCCCTTTCAGAGCTAGAAGTGGGGACCCAAAATCCCCCTGGGGCTGCCAGGGCCGGCTCCCCTGGCTCGGGGTGAGCTTTGGCAGCCAGCACAGGTCCTCTCAGCAGCTGCCGTGACAGACAGCTCCCGAGCCACCCCCCTCTGCAGTGCTGCTCTAAAATAAAAATACCTCCCGCCTGCTCCGCTCCACTCCCAGCCAAACTTCCTCCAGGGGCAAGGTGGGGGACGGCAGCCCAAAAATACCCCTGCCCCCCTCCCCGAGCCGGGCTGAGAGATGCTGTAGGGCAAATCAACCCTCGGGAGTTGCTCCCTGTCCCTTTCCCCCTCCTCTCCCCATCGCGGTGCCGGACGCTGGATCCCCGACCCTCGCCCGCCTCCCCCCGGGGCTCAAGGTCAGTAGCGGGGAGCGATGCGGGGTTCAGGGGTCACGTTCGGGGTGGTGACACCTCCGGGGATTTCTGTCACCTCTGCCTGTCCCCAGCGCCCGGCCGGGGTCTGCAGAGGGGAGCGGGGGGGATGAGGATGATGAGGATGATGAGGATGATGAGGATGATGAGGATGATGAGGATGATGAGGCTGATGAGGCTGAAGAGGAGGAGGCTGATGAGGCTGATGAGGCTGAAGAGGAGAAGGAGGAGGCTGATGGGGATGAGGATGATGAGGATGATGAGGCTCAGGATGATGAGGCTGATGAGGA
>JAOTQP010001286.1:2460621-2498593 GCA_026413545.1 Cichladusa arquata
GGGGTGGCCTCACTAAAAAAAAAAAAAAAAAAAAAAAAAAAAAAAAAGAAGCTTTGGAAAGCGTGGAAAAGAGAAAGAAAAGCTTTTTAAAGGCACCTCCGTGCGCGCCCTGCCGCCGCAGGGGCACCGCAGCGCCCGCCCGCAGCGGCCCCGCACCCGCACTGACCGCGGGGCGACCCCGAAATTCCCCCGGGATGAACCCTCAATTTCCCCTCGGGATGAACCCTCAATCTTCCCCGGGATGAACCCTCAATTTCCCCTCGGGATGAACCCTCAATTTCCCCCGGGATGAACCCTTAATTTCCCCTCGGGATGAACCCGCAATTCCCCCGTGAAACGCCTTTGGCGCACGCCGGGGGGAGATGGGGTCAAGGACCTCCTCCTCCTCCACCCCCCTTAAAAACCTCGGCCACCAAACAAAAAATAAACGCTTAAACTCAAACCAGTAATTTTAATATTATTTTAATTTTTACGTTGAATTATTTTAATTTTTGTACGGAATTATTTTAATAACGGCAGAAGCTCTGCAGGGCGGGTGCCAGAGCAGATACAGGGTGACCGCGGCGCCTTTTACGCCTTAATCCCTTGAGCGCTCTCGGGGATGGAGGGGGGTGCCAGGGTGGGCTGTCCCTGTCCCCAGCGTCCCCATCCCTTGCTCCAGCCCCGCGTTTTGGCAGCTGCCGGACCCTGCAAGGCACGTCTCGCCGAGGTTAATTAGCCTCGGCAGGAGTAATTAGCCCAGGGCTAATAGCAGGGCTGGGTGTCGCCATCCCCCGAGCGCTGCTGATGCTCCTGGCTGAGCAAATTTGGGATCGCGGGGCTTTGGGACCCCCCAAGAGCAGAAGGTGAGCGGGGCGGTGGGAAAAACCATCCCCTCCACCAGCGCTCTATCCTAAATCCCCTCCACGGATCCAGCTAGGAGTTAAAGGTGGGGACGGAGGAGCCCCATCCTGCACAGCTGGAGCACTCTGAGCACCGGGATAGATGGGAATAGCCTCTCCTCGGGAACACCTGGCCCCAAATCCCGGCTCCCGGGTGGGGTTTGAACCTCTCTGCACCTGAGTTGTGCCCCGGGGGCTCAGCCCCAGGTGTGACCCTCTTCTCCTTCCTTTCAGCCTTTAGGGGACCCATAAAGCAGAGCAGCAGGAATTTAGGGTGTTGGAGGGCAGGTGAGCTCTCATCCCCGGTTTTCATCTCTCTCCTTTTTCCCTTTCCCAGGTGTGGATTCCCTCCCTGGTGCCGGCCGGGGCTGTGAGCTCCCACCATGGGGGTTAAAGCGATGCTCCCCAGCTACGAGCTGGGTTTTTACGCTCTCGTGGTGACCTGTGCTGTGCTCTACAGCGGCAGCGGCATCTTCGAGGCATCCCGAGGTAACGCTGCCACCACCTCCATCCCCTGGGAGGGGCCATGGGTGTCAGCTGCCTGCTTTCACAGCTCTTGATACCAGCAGCAGATTCCCCGGCTTTGACTTTTGCAGAGAACAGCTTGGAAATCCTTTTTAAAGGGATTTTTGGCTTTTTGTCCCTGTTTCCTCTGCTTAGGGCAAAAGGCTGTGAGATGTCACAGGTCTCCAGGCAGTGCCACCAGCACCTTGCCTATGCAGGGCTGCTTCCCTTCTTGGTTGTTTTGGTTTGGGGGTTTTTGTTCCTTTGGTGTTTTTGTTTGTTTTGGGGGTTTTTTATGTGTGTGTGTTTGTGTTTTTTTGTTTGTGTTTGGAAACCCACAAACCTGAAACTTTTATGGGATCAGCCAGGGAATGTGTAATGAGAAAAAGGCTTTGCTGATAATTCCTGCACAAACCTGCAGTCACTGACTCCTTTGGCTGTCCATGGCAATCAGGCACTTTTGGGATGGGGTATATGAGCCCTGATGGCTCTTTATCATAACCATGGAGGTTCTTGGCCTGGATCAAACCCCAATCCCATTTCCCAGAGCTGTTTCTCTCCCTGTAACTCTGGTTCTTTTGCAGACAGCATGAACAGAAAAGCTTTTCGGGATGGCATAAAGCCGGGCTGGCACTACTTTGGCAGGAAGATGGTGAGTGAGGAAGGGCTTGGGATTTTCCAGCTACAGGCAAGCTGCTCAGGGGAGAAACAGAGCTGGCTCTTCTGCTAGTGACACACTTTTTGCAAAGTCCACATGACTCCTATTTTTCTCCCTGAAATAGCAGGGAAAATGCCAGCCCTGAGGGGCTGTGGACGCTCTGCTTTGTGTGTGACCTCTGCACGTCCCTCCTGGGGTTTTATGTCTGAGCTAAAGTGCTCAGGAGCCCCTGGGTGGAAAATGGGAAGAAAAAGCTGTAAAAATTGTGGGGCTGGGGGCAGTGAAGTGCCTGTGCTGCTCCTGCAGGATGTGGCTGATTTCGAGTGGGTGATGTGGTTCACCTCGTTCAGGAACTTCATCATCTTCGCCCTCTCAGGACACGTCCTCTTCGGCAAGATCTGCTCCATGGTTGTGCCACAGGTGAGCAGGTGTAACTTGGTGCTTACACCACTTAATTAGTGGTTTGTTAGATGTTTGTTCTGTTTCCACTCAGAGCCAGGATTAAAAAACACACAAAGGAGATGAATTTTCTCGTGTTCGGGCTTGGTTGTTTATTAAATCTTATCTAAAGTACAGTAAGTTCAGCAACACTTCTAGATAAAAGTGAGCAAAATGGAGAGAGATCCAGCTGCTACAAGGTCTCTTAAAGCTCAGCAGTCCAATAGAGAATTAACACCTATATTATTTATACTTTTAACCAAATAACCAAATTCCCGTGACCCTCAGTGTGGTACTAACTGACCAGTCAGAAACTACTGCCTGAAATCAGGAAGAAGAATGAGGAAGGACACCAAAAAGAGACACCACCCAAAATCCTTTATCTTGTCCCGTACCTTTTACTATATTATAAAAACTTCAAATTCCAAACCCTTCACCATGTGAAATCACACACTTCTATTTAACTGTACACCTGTGATTAACTCCATCACTCAAATCTGGAAGCTTCTCCAAGGCCTCAGGTCTAAAGCAGTGTTCTCCAGGGGGTCAGTGCCAGAAAGCACAGAAATCTCAAAACCCCCCAGGTTTCTGGGATCCAACAAGCAGGGCTGTGGTGCCATGGGTTTGGGAGCACCAGGGGTGGGCTGGGATCAGTGGGTGGGCTTTTTGGGGATGCTCTGGGGTTGGGGCTCTCACCAGGGCTGCTCTCCCCGCAGCACCGGGCTGTGATGTACATGATCTACGGGCTGCTGGCTGTGCTGGCCAGCATGGGGCTGCTCTACCTGATGATCATCCTGTCCCACTGCCTGCTCCTCTACTCGGTGGCCCTGGCCAAGCAGAAGTGGCTCTGCTACGTGGCCGGGCTCTGCTGCCTCGCCTCCTTCAAGGTGGAGCCCTTTGGCTCGTGGCAGGTGGGTGCTGTCCTGGCTGTGTGTCTGCCTTGTTTCCAGCCCACTGCTGTCCATCTCCTCGGGGTTATCCCCAGGGAGGGCAGACCCAGGCCTGGCCATTTGTCCTGTTGGCATCAGCATTTCACAGGGAAGGGACTGCTTGGGAATAATCCCACAGTGCTTATGTCATGTTTTGGTGGCTTCATGCTGCTTTAGAATAAAGCACATCTGAGTCCTTCTTGCTCTCCAGGCAGCAATTTGTCAGCCTGTTGCTGCCCTGTGCCTCAGTTTCTCCAGGTGTAACACAGAGCTGGGATGGATTCAGTGATGCCCTTCTCTTAGGTCACAGCCTAGCTAAGATTTTGTCTCACTGGTGGGTGGAGAGAAGCCCAGAAAGGACCTTATCAAAATATTCAGTCCCTCAGCAGGACAGTGCTGTCTCTCCCTGCCTCCAAAGATGTGCTCCCTTCCTCTCCACCAGCCCCATGCTGGCTCTGCTTTGCTCTGTGGAGACACCTGTGACAGGATGACATCACCACCCCAGACCAAAGCCTGTGTCACCAACAGCTGCTTGGTGACCTGGCCAAGAGGATTTACCTCTATCTACCCATTCCTGACTGCTCTCAGCTGCAGGAGCCAGCTGGGAAATCAAGCCCCAGTTTTCTCTTTCTAGCTCATTAACTTCAGAGACAATTGGTGTCAGAGCATAATTAGAGGTTTTCCTTGAACTGAAAACTAAACTGACAGAGGTCAGGCTTAGAGGAGATGTTAGGAAAAAATTCCTCCTTGTGAGGGAGGTGAGGCCCTGGCACAGGGTGCCCAGGAAGCTGTGGCTGATCCCTGGAAATATTCAAGGCCAGGCTGGACAGGGCTTGGATCACCCTGGGACAGTGGAAATGTCCCTGCCCATGGCAGGAGTGACACTGGATGAGCTTTAGGGTCCCCCCAACCCAAACCATTCTCTGGTGTCCCCACAAAGTGAGACAGCACAGAAGTGACACCACATTCCAGGTATTCTGTTTCTTGTGCAGAGTGGGTTTGTAACAGGAGCTTTTGACCTCCAAGATGTTCTTTTCTTCGGGGGCTGCACCTTCACCATCATGCGCTGCATGAGCTTCGCCCTCGAGAGCTCCGAGAGGGACGAGGGCATCTACTCCATCTTCGACCTCCTCAAGTACAACTTCTACCTCCCTTTCTTCTTCTTCGGGCCTGTCATGACCTTTGACCAGTTCCACGCCCAGGTGAGTGATGCTGGGGCCAGGCTGGAGCAGGATTTCTCCCCAGAATTTGTTTGCTTGGGGTGAAGGTCTGCAAAACCCCCAACTTTTGTCACAGTGAAGATGCAAATGGTTGTAGAATTTCTTGTGGTCACCTCTAGCCTGTGGCTGTGCATTTTTGTGGGGAAGGGCATAAACTGATGGATTTTTAGCCTTCTTTTTTTGGTTTTTTTGGGCCATTTTCACTGACCAATTCCCCATGGAAGATCTTGCTGTGATGTCCTTGTTCCCTGGGCATCTGCAGTGCCTCAGTTTCCTTGTGTTGTCACCTCAGCACCTTTGTGGTGAGGGTCACAGATGTGGTGCCCAGCTGTGGGACTCTGTGACAGCCAGGACATTTCTTGTCCTTTTCCATCCAGCTGCTTCACCCAGGGAGCAGGAGCTTCCAGGGATGGCCTGTGTGTCTTTTGATCAAGTTATTTCTCAGGAAATAAATAAGACTGGGTGGAAGGCTGAGTTCCAGCAATTGGGGGCTCCATGAAATACCCTGATTCCACACAACTAAGAGAGCTTTTGCATGAGCAGACTCCAAACAGAACTGGAAAACACCAGCAGAAGCTGGGCTGGGACCCCTGGGGCTGTTCCACAGTGCAAGATGAAGGAAACCAGCAGTGCTGTGTCCCCCCTCACTCTTCCCACCTCAACCTCCTCCTGCCCCAGGGATCAGCCTCGGCCACCAAAGCAAACTGGTGATGCTGGCAGAGGGAGGTGTTTGGTCAGCAGTGATGCTGGGGAGGATTCCCACCACCAACCCAGGTTCCTTTTGCAGAAGAACAGCTGCACTGAGATTTTGGACCCAATCTGATGGCTGGCTACAAGAATACTTTGGAAAACAGTTGTGAATTCAGAAGAAAAGCCAGTCCAGGACAGGGGAGAGCAGCCAGAGCCTCGTGGTGAGGAGAAGAGCCAAGACTCAGCAGCCCAGCACCTTCTCTCACACGTGGGGCTGGTTCTGGTTGCCTAAGAAAGGGTTTGCACTGGGATGTTTCCTCCAGGATGAACCATGATCCCAGTCCCTGCTCTTCACCTCTGGAATTAACAACTTCTTAAAAGGAACAAGAGCCCTTGGGTCTTACTGGACATATTAAAAATTATTTTTACAGCATTTATCCCTGAAGACCATGAGGTCAGCTCTGGTGTCCCTGTCAGGGATGCAGCCAGGTACCTACAAATGGGGACATGAAACTCCTCATGTCTCCAACACCTGAGCTCCCCCTGCTCCTGCAGAGCTGGATCCAGGGGAGTTTCATTTCCTGTTCCTTTGCACAGCCCCAAACCAGGATGTCCGAAGACAATTAATGAGCAATTCCCCTCTCTGCTGCTCCCAACGCTCACCCCAAAGGCACAAGGATTAAGTCCCCTGCCCTGGCCAGAGGTCCTGGCTTGGCCTGGCCACCACTGCCATCTCCTGGCTACATCCCCCTGCACTGCTGGAGCTGAGCCTGGTGCAGAGGTGAATTCTTAATTGCCCAAGAGCAATTAGGACAATAGGCAGATAGAACTCTTCCCCAGGGTAGGACGTATGGCCCAGTTAGAGATTGGATCTGTCCCTTTGGATCCTACTGGTCCTACATCCTGGTGGAGCTCTTGCATCCCTACGTGAGATGGCAACTCATCTGTACCAGGGCTTGGCCTGCCAAATTTGGGTGGAGAAGAGTCTTTTTCACTGAGATCAAGGGAACAAATATTCTTATTTAGGGCTGGGAATGTGGAGGACACAGCCCTGATGCCAAGGGGGTGGTGGCCAAGTGCTGGCACCACACACAGTTGTGAGGACAGCCTCAAGTTGCCCCAGGGGAGGCTTAAACAGGATATTAACAATAATTTCTCCAAGGAAATGGTTGTTAAGCATTGGAACAGGCTTTCCAGGGCAGTGCTAGAGTCACCATCCCTGGAGGTCTTTCAAAGATGTGTAGATGTGGCACGTGGTGACAGGGTTTAGTGGTGGGCTTGGCAGTATTGGGTTAGTGGTTGGACTTTATCATCCTAATGGATTTTTCCAGCCTAAACCATTCTGTGATTCTATGGAAGGAGGATTCTGTGTCCTCCCACAGGTCTCCATGCCAGACCCTGCCCTCCCTTAGCTCGGGATCCAGCGACCTCTCTGTATCCTCAAAGCACCTGGTGCTTAACAGACACAAAAAGAATCTGGCAAAGGCTTTAATTCTCAGGAATCATCTGGATTTGACAACAGGGCTGGTGCAGCAGCATGTGGATTATGCAGGGAGAGCTCCCACCTCTCACAGGGAATAAAGGGGAAGTAATAAACATAAGAGGATTTTGAATACAGCAGCAATTTTACAGCGATGCGGGGAAGCAAGGACATCGCTCTGCCCCGTGTAATCCTGAGAGCTCACTCTGGTGATATTTCTATGACAATGAGCAGAGATGTGACAGCTCCTGGAGGCAAACCCCAGCCCCTGTTCGTGCAAGACACAGTAGAGATGAAACCCCCATCAGTCAGGTCCCACCGATCCAGGGTGGCCTCTCGAGCAAATCTCCCTCTCGTTCACAGCAGGACTCTGCAGCATCAGACATCATCAGCTCTCCTCCCAGATGACCCTGGACAAAAATACCAGGCTCTGGCAGAGCTGTCAGATTGGGGTTCCAACCCTGGGATCCATAAGGGGCTGTCCTTAAGCAAAGTTGATTTTCTGAGCGTGTTGCTGCAGGAAGAACATGAAACCCTGGGAGCTCCCTGGTCAGAGTGGGTTTCACCCCACCTGGAGTCCCTGAGTACAGCCAGATCTTTGTGTGACCACATGCCTGCTCTGCTGGGAAATCCCTGGGAGCAGCAGGAGGATGCAGCAGGGACATCCCTGCTGTCCTCAGTGCTGCTGTGGGGGGGACACATCCTATTCCTTGTGGATGAGCCCACCTGAGCCAGCCCTTGTGTCTTCCTTAATCAGTGGAAATTTGGGCCACGCTGTGATTTCTGAAGGAGAATGATGAATCAATCCCTATCTGGACCTTGACCATCCTTCTGGGTGAAGGAACCATGCCCTGGGCTCAGCCCTGCCCTGGTTTGTCCCTCCCTGCAGGTCAGCACCCGAGAGCTGCGGCGCAAGGACGACGAGATGAAGAGCATCCGTGTCAATGCCCTGCTGCACGTGGGGGCCATCGTGGCTGTGGACATCTTCTTCCACTTCTTCTACATCCTCACCCTCCCTTCTGACCTGAAGTTCGTGACCCGCCTCTCGGACTGGTCCTTGGGTGAGTGGCCGTGCTCGGGCACGTTCACCCCTTGCTTAGCTCCAAGGCAGTGGTGAGTGACCCAGATCTCCACCCACCCTCCTTGAGAGGCTTTGGGAATGCCTGTGTTTGGACAGTATTGAGTGAAAACCCCTCATCCTCCTGCTGGCCACGCACAGAGCTGGGGTTGGAAAGGACATAGTGCTGGTCTGATCTTTTCACAGTGAAAATTGTTTAGTTTGGGGTTTAGGAAGCAGATCACCAAGATGTTTTTGTTATCTTTGGACTGGAAGGGAGCTCAGCACCTCTGAAAAATCAGCAGGACACAGCAAACCACAGGCAGCAACCCAAAGCCTGATTGCATGTAAGGAAAGTTGTCCATGGAGTAGTCAAACACTGGGAGAGGTGCCCAGAGAAGTTATGGATTGTCCCAAAAGAGTCCTATTCAGCACTTAAATGGACAATGTCCAGAGCAATGTAATCTCTACCTAAATTTGGGTCTTCTCCAAACACAGCTGGACTAGAGACCTCCAGAAGGCAAATTCCCATGTGTCCTGGTTTGGAGGACAGGTGTCTGCTAAGGAAGGCAGAAACCTCTCTTGAAATGGAAAATGTAAACCACTTCCCTCCAAATTATTATAATTTTGAAATTAAGGGGCTCTAGGCAAGGAAATGGGAATAGGAATAACAGGTCTTTACTAGGGAAATTAAAATAAAAATACAATAATACAAAAAAACAGGACACTGAAAGAGTCAGAATCCAAGCTGACACCCCGTCAGTCAGTCAGGGTGTTGGCAGCAGTCCCATTAAATGGTGGCTGCATCCTCCTGCAGTGACAGATGTGGTTTAGCTGGAGCAGTGCTCCTGTAGAAGATGGGTATAGTTTTTGATGGTCCAGCGGTGATGAAGATGGGCCTGGTCTTTCCCTGGGAATCCAGTGGAATAGGCTGCTTTGGAGTTCCAAATCTCAGTTTTTATCTAGGTAGGAAAGGCTCCTCCCCCTGGCTGGAGCATCTCCCAATGGGATGATGTAATTTTATCAGTCATGCACTGGGACTTAATGGCCCATTAACAGGAGATATCTCCCTGGAGGAAGGATGGGTTGTGGAAAAAATAAAGAACACTGCCCTATCTGATTTTAACAGAAGATATCCCCCTGCAGTTATGAGGGATGGGTCATGGAAGAGATAAAGAGCACTGCCCCACCTGGTTTTAACAGCTGTGATAGAATACATACTGCTGGTTACATCTTGCACTGCAGCCTAAGACCCCAGGATAAGTGATGGAAGCAGCACTGACCTTCAGCTGGCAGCTGGGTGGAGGATTCCAGATGATCAAATCCATGTCTGAGGGCAGCATTTCAGACACCACCACACAGCAGAGACCAAGCAAGGGCTGGAGGAGCCTCATGTCTCTCCAGAGTGGCAGCTTGAGGCCAGGGTAAAATCCTAATGCAGCTGGAGTGGCACTGACATGGCTTTAGGGTGTCCCAAGAGCCCTGGCTAGATGGATCCCAGAGAGATCTGAGCTCTTCTGACTGTACTGACCATGGTGGGAGCATCCCTTAATCTGGGAGCTGGATCCCACCAGACAGGGGCATTTTAGCAGCCCTTTGCAGAGGCATTTGAAATCTTTAGTAGCTGTCCCTGCAGGGTTTGTTTCCCAGTGTCAGACACCTCTTTAAGTCAGAGGTTCTGACCCTGGCTCTGCTGTGGCATGGACATCTGTGGCCAGAGGGAGCTGGGGTGGGGGGAATTTTGATGGAGGTACCAATAAAACCTCAGAGGCCAGACCTGAGAACTGTGATGAGTTCATCACAGCTTAACAAGCCTCAGAGAGAAGGCACAATGATGGAATAAATGACTGTATAAACAGAATTCCTTGGACTACTAAGACCAATAAGCAGTTTGTTCCCTAATACCCTGAGAAGAAATTGTCCTTTGGTTCAAGCCTCTTAAAAAACTTAGTTTTAGAAGATTTGCTCTGCAGAAATCCTGATGCATTCCTGTTCTTTTTTTCCCTGTTTGACTCCCATTTTTGCTCCAGCTGGCTTGGCCTACTCCAATTTGGTGTATGACTGGGTGAAAGCTGCTGTCATGTTTGGGGTCATCAACACCATCGCCAGACTGGACCACCTGGACCCACCCCAGCCCCCAAAATGCATCACCATGCTCTACATCTTTGCTGAAACGTGAGTACCAGGAGCAGGGTGTTTGAGCTGGACAGGACCTGCGTGGAAGGGAGGACACCTGGGCTGTGCTGGGCAGTCTGGGAGTTGGAGACCACCTGAAATCATAGTCTAGACCTGGCCAGAGCACAGGGAAATATTCTTAGGTGGGGAGAAATAGATAAGGAGAAAAGTTAAACCACGTCTCTGGTGGCATCTGTCCAAGGAAGGAGCCTGGAGGACTTCTGTGAGCAAGTCCAAGATGTGCCTTGCCAGGGGATTGGGTGTTTTCTCTGTTTCAACAGGGTTTTTTTTTTACTGTCTTTGTGTGTTTTAACACGTTCTTATCATCTTATTGTAGGCATTTTGACAGAGGGATTAATGATTGGCTGTGCAAGTAAGTGTCCTGTCGACCACCTCTAGTCTGGTTTAGGATCTTCTCTTCCATCCCAGAGCAATGAGGCACCACATGCTGCTCATCCCAAAGCTGGGGTGTCCTGTCTTCTGGATAAATCTCACTATTTTTTCTGTTTAGCCCCAAACCTGTTGAATTAATTGCACAAAGAGCAACAGCCCCTTCCTCCAAAGCTGGGAATAAAAGAGGGCTGTCCCAAAATCCCTTTAAATCTGGTGGGTTCCCTCAGAGGAGGAAGAGCCAGCTTTCTATTTCTCCAGGAGGAAGAGGGAACTGTAGCTCCATCTGCATCTTCCTCAGCCCTTCATCCATGAGTTCACACCAGCAAACCTCTCCTGATGAGGGTGGTGGCTGCTTTGTGATAAAATCCTGAGCACCAACAAGTCTGAGAGAGCCTCCAGCTCTAGAGACCCCAAGTTTTACCTGCCAGAGGAGGAAAGATGGATATTTTGCCCTTGAGTATTTACAGGTTCATAGGAACACAAGTCACAAGCTGTGGGGGCCAAAAATCAGTTTATAGCCAGAACATCCCTCCTGTTTTACTGGGATGTTCTGCACTGACCTGTCTGTGAGGAGAAACTCCAGAGGGGTCTCCTGGAGTACAGGGAGCACCAACCACCTTCCCTGGCTTTTAGATACGTGTATGACCACCTTGGGGAGAACCATGACAACATCCTGAAGGAGCTGGTGGCCAGCACCACCACGTTTGCCATCACCACGCTCTGGCTGGGGCCCTGCCAGCTCGTTTACATCTGGTCCCTCCTCAACTGCTTCGGCCTCAACTTCGAGCTCTGGGTGCAGAAGTTCTTCCAGCTGGGGCCCTTTGCCAAACTGGAGGTGAGGAGCTGCACAGGGGATGGATGGGGAGGGGTCAAGGGGGCTGGGGACAAGCTCTGGTGCTGGAGGGAGCTCACACTGGTTGGTAGGAGTCAGATTTTTGGCTGAGGGTGGAGAGCAGAATCCCTGAGGATGCCATGGGGCTCTGAGGGGTTAATATCTCTGGTGCTCTAGGCACCAACTTTGTTGGGTTATCTTCTTAAATGAGCAAAGCAGCCAATAGTTGCTAAAAGGTTATTTATTGCAGAAGCACATCAGTCTCAAAAGGCACAGTCACAGATGTCACAGTCCATGCTGAGTTTTGGTATAAAGTCCCAAATAGAAGCAGAAGCTGCTCTTGTCAAAGGTCCCAGGAAGCTGATGGTGCTGCAGCAGCTCCTGTCTTCTTCTTGAGTGTTGATGATGGTGGTGAGCAAAAGCAAGAAGAAAAGCAATGGCAGAAAGGCAGAAAAGCACCAACTCTCCCCAGTACATATTCTTATATAGAGTCTTCCCAACAAGCTAAGACACAAGCTCAGACCAACACTCCTTAACCTATTACAATTCCCAGTTTCTTAGCATGCCAGGTTATGTATAGAACTACACATACGACCCATCTTGTTCTATCTGAAAAATGTAAGCAATATTCTTACTACAGCTCCATTATGTCTAAGCACTGTCTAAAACTATGTTCCTGGAGCCTCAACTGAAAACACCAGTGTGTTTTTCAACCTTCACTAGAACTTGCACTGCTACTCTGGCATCTAAACCTTTCACTCTAAAAGCATTAGAGCTCATACTAAAACTTACTGACTGACTTATTCTAAAACTTAAACTTACAACTCTACCTTATCTGTGAGTGTCTTAACATCAGTCCATCCACAGGCTTTAACTCAATCCCTGCACTCTGATTTCTCTCTGAAGGATTCAGAGACTCCTGACTCACTGACTCCAACAAGGCTCCATGCTCTCCTGCACGGAAACCTGAATTCTTTCCTGTGCCCTTTAAAATCATGGAATCATTAAGGCAGGAAAAGACCAAGTCCAGCTGTCCAGCACCACCACCATGTCCACCACTAAACCACATCCTTAAGTGCCATATCCACACTTTTTTTTTTTTTTTGACATTTCCAGGATGGTAACGTCCCTGGACAATCTTTGGGATCAGCTACTGAGCTGTGCAAGGGAAACACAGTCCTGGTGCTCTGTGTCCCCTCCTTTTGTGCACTTTGTCACCCACCCATAGTAAACAAACTCCTGCCCCTGTGATGCTTCACAGGAAATTTAGATTGGGGTGGAAATTCCAGAGGTCCATGAGAAGCAGGGATGCATCTCCAATGAGGCATCAAAGTGCCACAGATGGACACAAAACAAGAGGTCTGTCCTTGGGAATATGCATATGGGGAATATCCAGATTCCATGATCCTAGGGGGAAATGTTTATATATTTCCTTATGGGAATAATTTGTTCTTCTTGTTCTACAAAGCATCTTGGCATTCTCAGTGGTTTTGATCTGATTTCTTTTGAAAGCAAGTGTTTGAATGCTAGAACAAATTATTTTTTAAACGCTTCAAAGCTTAGTGCCTTGTCTCTGTTTGGGATCAAGGTGTCTCAGGGTCATACTGGAAAAAATATCTTTAAAACTTCCACCCAGCAAACAATTATATTCCCAATTTATTTTTCCCAATTTAAAGTCTGGAGGTCCTAAATTGGTTAAGTAAAGATCTATTTTGGATAAAAACCATGGAGAGCAATCCTCCCATTTTGCTCTCCTTGTTGAACTCCTGATCAGATTAAAGCTCTCACAGGCAGTGAAATCTCCTTCCCTGAGGCACCACAATTCCCAGCACTCAGTGGCCTGGGGATTCACGGTGCTCTTTGAAGGCTGCTATAAACTCCTTCCCTTCACAGCAGCTGATCCTGGAGATTATGTGCCAGTGACAACTCCACTCTGCTGCTGTCATTACTTTTGAGCAGATTTTTCTTTTTTAATTCCTAAGAAACTATTTTTACCAGGACTCAGGAATGATTTGCATGTAGGGCTAATAATAATCCTGGGATACAACAGATTCTTCTGCCTTGGGGAGTGGCTTATCCAAGGTAAGAGGTGGAGAAAGCAGAACTCAACCATTTCATTTTGAAGAGGCTCTGAGAGAGCTGGAGAAGGACTTGTGACAAGGATGTGGAGGAACAGGACAAGGAGTAATAGATTTAAACTGATGGAGGGAAGGGTTAGATGGGATCCTGAGAAAGAATTCTTCCCTGTGAGGGTGGTGGGGCTCTGGCTCAGGGTGCCAGAGGAGCTGTGGCTGCTCCTGGATGTGTCCAAGGCCAGGTTGGATGGGGCTTGGAGCAGCCTGGGACAGTGGAAGGTGTCCCTACCAGGCAGGGAGTGGAATGGCTGACCTTTAAGATCCCTTCCATGTGTCTGTGATTCTACAATTATCATTAAACTGTGTCTAATACCTTACCCATGGGACCCAGAATCCCTAAAGCAGCGGAGCAGTTTTGCCTTGTCCTTTTATTTCTTCATTCCAGAGTTACTAAAAGCTGCTCTGATTTTTGCCTCCTCCCTGGGATCCCAGCTGGAGTTTGCTGGGTTGCACCAGCCACCCCTTTTCCTTCCAGACCCTTTTCCCTCTGCTCCTCTCTCCTGCCAGGCCAAGCTCTCTGGGGCCATGTCCCGGCGGATCAGGGCAGCTTTTGGGGCACTGAACTTCTGGGCCATCGTCCTCTACAACATCCTGGCCCTCAACAGCCTGGAGTTTGCACTGCTGGTGACCAAGAGGCTCCTTGTGATGGGTAAGGTGCTGCCTGCCAGCCTTCCCCTTTGAGACACCCCTGTCTTCATGGGGGGACATTGGTACGGGACCTGACCACTGGGATTTTGAATCATTTGGGGTCCAAAGTGCCCTGGCCACTGGCTTGTGATGTGGCTACTCCAAATGTCCTTAATTACTGTGCAAAAAGTGCAGGCAGTGTTTTCTCAGCTCTGCCAGCTCCTCAGTGAGTGCTCTGGGGGACCAGCTGCCTTCCAGGTGTGCTTGGGCTGATGCCTGGAGAGGCTGACCTGGAACAGAGGCTGGGCAGGGTCAAAGGAGTAAAGCAGGGATTTATTTAAAAAAGCCTTCAAAGGATTCACCTTGGGCAGTACAAGAGCCCAGGCATGGCTACATCTTAGATGGACCCAACTCGAGTTTTCACACTTTTATAAGTTTTGATCCATTCACATATTGGGGTTAATTGTCCGATTCCAGCTCCAGGTTCTGCAGTCCCACCCTCCCAGATTCTCTCCTCAATTCACTGCTGTTTGCACTTTTTGGGGCTGAAGCTGCAGTGATGTCCTTGGTTCTGGGCTGGAAAAGGATTGTTTTGTCTCACTGAGCTGTGGAGAGAACTTGTTACACTTTATATGAAGTTCAGAGTCACTAAGGCAAAGCAGAATCTGAAAAATATGAAAGCTAAAACTTAAGGCATCAGCACAGCTCCTGGCACAGCCTGACCCTGGTTTAGATTCTGCAAGGGTCACATTAACCTCACCAAGCAGGGCTGAGCCCCTGCCTGTGAGATGCTCCCCTTGCTGGAGAAAGGGCTTGGCTTGTCCTGCCCCATTTCCTCAGCTCCTGCAGATGTTCCTGCATCATCCCAAAGGTGACAGGTACAAATCCTCATCCTGTACATTTCTCATCAGTGGGTTGAGGACTGTTTTGAAGCCTCCTTGTTTTGCCCAGGGTATAAATAGCCATCAGGAGTCCTGCAGCCTGTCTGGGATGGGGCTGGTGTGGGGGATGGATAATGTCACACTCAGTGTGCCAGGAGTGCCTGCCTGCTGAGCTCGCTGGCTTTTGCTGGTTCCATTATTCATTGCAGAGCTCCTGTTTTAGCAGGAGCAAGCCCTGGATCCACCCCTCTGCTGTGGATACCAGATTTGTGACTGCAAACATTGTCAGACCCTTCTGAAGAAGAGGGAGAGCTTCAGGCTCTGCCACTGACGTAGGTGACAAAAATATGTATTTTCCTGGGTGGACACTGTGTCCCTACTAAGAACAGGACAAGGCTGGGGTTGATCCTCAGCATCAGTGGGGCCCAAAGCTTCCAGAAGGTCACAGTGTTGAGCAAGGATGGACAAGGGCAGGTTCAATGGGCAGAAAGTCAGCCATGATTTCTGAACTCGGGGAGCAGATGGATTTTTGGGGGTAAGAGGGGCTCGAAGCATCTCCCCCCATTAACTGCAGCCCATAGTGCCTTGGTGGGCTTAGGCACAGCTTCATCTAAAATCCAATACTGAGGATTTCCCTGTTCTCTCAGTGAAGCTGCAGGGCTGGATCTACCACAAAAAAAATATCATTGGCCACCACGAGCTGGTGGGACCCCCCAAACCCAGCTGAGAACAGCTGTGCTGGTGAAGAACTGTCCTTGCTGGGCGAGGATGACCATGGGTGACCATGCCTCCCTCCCTGCTCTAGGTTTCCCTGTGAGCACCTTGTCCATCTGGTTCATCACCTACTGCGGCGTGCAGCTGATCAAGGAGCGCGAGCGCGTCCTGGCCATCGAGGAGGAGCTCAAGGCTGACAAGGCAAAGCTGGAGTAGGGGAGGCACCACAGGCTTGTCCCCAAAGCCTTGTCCCCCTTCCAGCCACTGGCCAGGGCTCTGCAAGCCCTCCTGACAATCAGACTGCTGTAGATCCACGTAGAAGTCACCTGGAAGGCACAGGTCACCCTCCTGCTGCACGAAGGATTTTCCATCAGGCACAGTGGGCGTTTCACAGTCTCCCCAGGATGCTGAGGCAGCTCCCAGGATGTTTCTTTCACACCAGAGCCATCCCCATTGTTTTTGTGACCCTCTGAGATTGTGCAGGCTCAGAGATTTCGCCCCCTGCTTCCCACAGCGCTTGGTCCACCAGCACTGGGCTCCCCACAGCCCCTGTCTCCCAGAGGAGACCCTCCAGGTCCCATGGCTGGGAGTTTTAGAGCCCTGCAGTGCTGGATCTGAGACTGATGTGACCACCACGACCCCCCCACTGGGACTCAAACCAAAGCCCACCTCAGTTGTTTTATATGCCATGGACAAAGGTCTAAGCTCACATTCCTGCCCATGGCTGAGGGACAGAACGTTCTGTAGCTAAGCCTTGCTCATCTCCAGCCACCCATCCCTTTCCTCAGCTGCCTCTGGTGTGCACAGCCCACAGCTGTAGGGTGGATAGGATCAAAGGAGAAAAAACCCAGATGAAGGTGCTGGGTGGTGGAGGGGCAGCCCATGGGAGACTCCTTGGAGAATCAGACTTTGGGAGTGTGTGAAACACAGTGCCTTGGGGGAAAGGTGGGTTTGTAACAGGAAAATAGCTCTGGCTCTCTTGCACTTTAGAGTAACTCTCGTGGCCTTATGTCTGAGTCATGTCCCTGCTTGGTGAGGGCAGGATCCACACCCCTCTGCAACAGGGCTTGGGACACTTGGTGCATCCCTGTGGATGAAGCAGGATGGGCTCCTAGCCAGCTTTCTGCCAAAGTAATTTGTGAAGTTCCTGGTAAATGTCACTTGTTTATGTAGCCAATAAATGTTGGATAACTCTGGCACCACTGCTCCTCCCTGTTGTGCTGCTGGGCTGCAGGTGACACCCCTGGCCACTGGAGCTGAGAGGACAAAAATCTGTGTGCAGGTCCTCACCTGCACCCCAAAAGAGTGACACAGGACATTTCTGACTTCAGCAGAACCCCACTGTGGTGTCATCACCAGGCTGAAGGCTGGGCTGCAGCTGGATTCATCTTCACCTTTATTTTGACTCTGCTTCTGTATGTATCTTGAGCCTGTGCCCATCAAACTGTCACCCCTGTGGGTTTTGGGTTAGAAGCAGGTTGGTTTTACTTTTGGGAGCCTGACCAACAATGTTGGGAGTAAGTGCAGATGTTGTGCCTTGGTGGCATCACACCACATCCCTTTGTGACACATCTGTCACCGCTGGACTTTCCATGGGTGTTTCTTGGCATCTCCATTATTTCAGATTTCCTTCTTCCATCAAACCAGCTTTGCCACCGTGTGCTTCCTGCAGGGTGAAATTCATCTCCTGCCCTCCACAGGGGTGTCCTCACACAGCCTGGGGTGCTGACAGCAAGGGCTCTGTCACTCTGGGCTCAGCTCAGCTCTGTGCCTGGCAGGACAGAGTCACCTCCCAGTGCCCAGGTGGGTGACTCACATGGCAAAGCCCAGTGACTCTGCACTGCCCTCCTGACTTGAATACTCCAGGAGAGAAAATAGCCCATTCACTAAGGGTCTATATTTACCCAGCAGCTGCATCTGCTGAAGCTGCCAGAAGGAGCTAATCTTAGACACCAACCCAAGAGTGATCTGTTAGAGACAGTGCATGGGAGAATTTGGGCTTTGCCCTTCTTTTCCAGGAGTTATCCCTTCAGCTTTTGCTGCTCTGACAAGCCCAGGAGCACCCTGGTACTGTCTCAGCCTTGCACAGGACACCCTCAGCCTCACTGAATGCCTCTCTAGGATGGGATTTATCCACTGCTCATCTCTCTGAAGAAGAGCATCTCATCTGCTCTGGTTATTGCCTGCCCCTTCATAAAACTCTACCAAAAAGCCAAGAAAAACAATTTTTTATTGTTATTATAAATCCTAGTTAATAGCCCTACACTGGGCACTTTCTTGTTCAGCTTGACATGGCTAAAATTCCTCCATCCATCCTTTGTGTTCTAACATTTTGTATGGGTGGGAGTGATCCTGGAACACTGCATCCCTTTGGGATGTATCCTCACTGTCGTGGTTTAATCCCACACAGTTTCTCACTTCTCACTCCCCCTCACCCCATAAGGAGGAGAATCAGAAAGAAAAGGTAAACAGGTAAATCTGTAAATTTGTAAAATTTACATCTGTAAAATTTACAAAATCTGTAAATCTGTAAATTTGCTATCCCCAGACAGCAAATTAGCTCCCTTCTGGGTAATTTCCACAGTGTATATCCTGGAAATTATGTTCTGTGGTCTGGAATACCCCTCTGGCCAGTTTGGGTTAGCTCTCCTGGCCATGCTGCTCCCCAGGTTTAGGTGCAGCTCCCCTCTGGCAGAGTGTGAGGGATGGAAAATCCTTGACTCAGGATGTGAACAACTCAGCAAGAGCCAAAACTCACCAGTTATCAACATTATCCTCATCTTAAATCAGGAAAAACAGAGTAGTGTGGGAGGAAAATGAACTCTCCCAGATAAAACCAAAAACATTCACCCCCTCCCATGTCCTGGGGGATTATTCCCCACTTGGGGACACACTGATGACTGTGAGAGTCCACTGGTGTTTGGAAATCCCTGGCTGTGGCCCTGTCAGATTTAGGGAACAGTGCACCCAGGCTTTTAGAAAAGCAGATCTGCTTCCCCAAGCCTTGGAGCTGCTCCAGCTGCTGGGCAAAGGGCATGGAGTCCCCAGGGCAGGTTTGGCACCAGCTCAGTGCCCTTTCCCTGGGTGAGCCACCAAGCTGGGAGATGCCAGAGACCCACCAGCTCCCAGAGCTCCTCTAAGAGATGGGCTGCAGCTGCATTTTGGCAGTGGCACCTCGTGGGCTGGGGTGTAAGGAAGGAAAACTCAGCAGCAAAACAAAGAGGAAAAAAACACATGGCTCAGGGGAGATTAGAGGCAGAGGGAGGGGGGAAAATCCCAGCTGGTGGCACCACAGCAACACAGGATTAAATTTGGTATGGCACAGAGCTAATGCAGAGGGAGCAGAGAGGGGAGGGTGGGGTGTCCAGCCCCAGATGTCAGGGAGCAAAAATTCCTAAAGTTCGACCCAGTTCAAAGATCAGCACTCAGAGCTTGATCCCGTCACAGATGAGCAGCACAAAGAGCTTATGTGAGCTCTGAAAACAGCTTGTGATGATTTCCCTGCTATATTGGTACTTCCCAGATGCTGCTGGAACCACACCAGTGCAGAAAGGATTCATACTGGTACAGCTCCCTCCCTCTTCCCACCTCTAGAGACAATTTTTATAAATACATCCCTGCCAGGGTAAGGGGTTGTGTGGCTTTAAATGCACCAAGAATAATGACTGACATTTTTTCATAGACTTAATTAAATTGTTAATTAAATCTGTGCCATCACTGAGTGTCAGACAGCCCAGAGGATCCACAGTAAGAGATAAAACAAATTCATGCACAAGTTTTACTATGGGTATAAATAATTATAGCTACTCTGCTCACCCATGTCTGTCAAAACTAATTTGCTTCTTTGTGACCTCCGTGGGAATAGCTGGACCTGGACTGGCCATTTGAGGGCCCAAGGGATTTCCTAATCATCCATGGGTAGGCAAGCAGGACACAGAGAGGCTCCAGACCAGGCAGGTTGTCCTGCTGTGGATCTAGGTTTCATCATGGGGGTGGTGAACCAGAAGGCCTGAGCAGGAGACCTTCAATTTATTACAAGGTATTTGTGTTCAGATATCTTAATCTGTGAGTTGAAGCCCACCATTGCATTTCAGACTCTCTCTCTGTCACCAGGAACTGGAAAGGATGGATTTATTGGTGCTAAGGTGTCCAGAGTCCACTGTGGTCCATTTGCATGTGTGACAGAGTCACAGAATTAGTGAGGCTGGAAAAGGGCTCTGGCAGTGACTCCAACCTATGATTGAACCAGACCATGGCCCTGAGTGCCACGTCCAGTCCTTCCTTAACACCTCCAGGGATGGTGACCCCACCACCTACTGCAGGGAAAAAGATCCATCCCTCTCCCACAGTCCTCAAATCTCCTGCTTTAGTGAGAGTTTTAAAGGAACTTCCAGCACAGATCTCACATCCCATAGAGAGCTGTAAATAAACAGCTCTATCTCCATTTCCCACCCCCTTCCAGACCCCAGAAAAGTGACTCTAGAGGAGAATAAAGGACAAACCTTAGCAGCAAAGCAGCCCTGGGTGGGAGCTGGGGATGCCACAAAGCCCACACAAGATTCTCTCTTAGCACATCTTTCCAGCTTTGACTTCATGGTCTATTTTTAACACAGCTGAAGGCCCAGCACTTTCAGAGCAGCCCATTTAGCACCATCAGGAGGAAACCCCAGCCTTGCCAGCCATGACCCAAAAGGCAGATTGGGCAGTCAGATTCATCCAAGCCCGTGGGTCACACGTGTCCCCTGTGGTGTCACAGCAGCGAAACCTCCTGCTCCTGCCACAGTGACTCACAAGCTGACAGACCCTTCCTGAATTACTGAGGCTGGAATTACAGCTGTTCCCCCAGCCCCCTCCCTTTCTCCTTGTCCAGTGTGTCATATTAAAGGGTGATCGGCTTACACATGCTGCACTATGGATTCCTTAAGCTCTGCAGTGCTGTGTCTATATATAAAGCCCCGAGCTGGAAGCTGAAGTGCACAGACAGCTGGGAGCTGGTTCACATTCCCGCTGTGCCCGAGGTCTGGAAGCCTGTGAGGCTGTGAGCTCTGCTTTGAGCAAGTTTCTTTACTCAGGTACAGGTACAGCCACCAATATTTACCCATAAGAGAAGGACTGGGGTGAAGAACGAGCTGTTACTCCTCACCATGGGTTTGCCTCTTGATCAAGTGGAAGAATTGCGTCTCTACCAGCAAACCCTTCTCCAGGACGGACTCAAAGACATGCTGGACCACAATAAGTTTCTGGACTGTGTCTTAAAAGTGAAAGGGAAGGAGTTTCCCTGCCATCGGCTGGTGCTGGCAGCCTGCAGCCCCTATTTCCGGGCCATGTTCCTCTCAGACATGGAAGAGAGCAAGAAGAGGGAGGTCAGCTTGGAGGACGTCGATCCCGATGTCATGGGCAAGATCCTGCACTACATCTACACCTCGGAGCTGGAGCTCACCGAGCAGAACGTGCAGGACATCTTCTCCGTGGCCAACATGTTCCAGATCCCCTCCATCTTCACCGTGTGCGTGTCCTTCCTGCAGAAGCGGCTCTGCCTCAGCAACTGCCTGGCCATCTTCCGCCTGGGGCTGATGCTGGATTGTGCCAGGCTGGCCGTGGCTGCCCGGGATTTCATCTGTGACCGCTTCACTCTGGTCTCGCGGGACGAGGAGTTCTACCAGCTCTCCCCCGACGAGCTGATCGCCATCATCTCCAGCGACTCCCTCAACGTGGAGAAGGAGGAGAGCGTCTTCGAGGTGGTGATGAAGTGGGTGGGCACCAAGGAGCGGGAGAGCAGGCAGAAGGCCTTGCCTGTCATCTTTGAGAGCGTCCGCTTCCGCCTCATGCCCCACGACTACATCACGGAGCACGTGGAGAAGCACAGCGTGGTCAAGTCCAGCCCCGAGCTGCTCAAGAAGCTGCAGATGGTGAAGGACGCCCAGAAAGGCAAATTCACTGTGGTAAAGAAGAAGAAAGTGAAGAAGAACAGTGAGAATCAAGCGAAGGAGAGTGTTGTCAATGGAGCAGTAGATGAAGGGGAGGACACAGAGGAGGATGCTCTGCCTGGGATCTTGAATGACACCATGCGCTTTGGGATGTTCCTGCAGGACCTCATTTTCATGGTGAGCGACAGTGGAGCGGTGGCCTACGACCCCAATGCCAACGAGTGCTATTTTGCCTCCCTGTCTACTCAAATCCCAAAGAACCACGTCAGTCTGGTGACCAAAGAGAATCAGATCTTCATTGTTGGAGGACTGTACTACAACGAGGACAGCAAAGAGGATCCCATGAGCTCCTACTTCCTACAGGTACTACCTCCATCTTTCTTTTATTTCTTTGACCGCTTGGGAGCATCACCAAGCTTTAGCTTCCACGCAAAGCCCATAAAATTTGTTGTCATGTGATGTTAAATTGAAAGTTGAAACAAAGGAGAATGATTTGGGTTGCTTTACTGGACATTCTTCTCCCTTTATTTTTAAGGCAGATGCCTTAAGACCTTCTGCACCCTTACACAGTCAATTCCACCCAGCTTAAGTTCCCAGATGTGGGAGCTTAAGTTCCCAGATGCCTCTGAGGGGTGGCTGTGGTAGTTGAGGAAGAAGGTTTGAAGGAGTAGGAAATAGGAATGAGCCTTCCTGATCCAAATCCTGAGGAGAGGATTGTTTAGAACAGTGAATTTGGCCCAACCCTGGCTGCCATAGGGTTCACAGACTGGGAGGTTCGTGGCATCAGACCCAGGTTCTGCTTTGCTTCCCCTGGTTGTAAACCTCAGGAAAACCCAAGGGTGACACTGCCAGGTGCCAAAAAAGGAGCAGCAGCAGCTGCAGCCACAGGGCAAACACCCCAAGGACACAGGACATGCCCCTGGCTCCCAGCACGTGCCCCATTCCCGGTGCTGCTCCTGCCCCTGGAGATGGGTTTGGTCCAGCTCAGAGTCTCTGCCTCAGCCTCTGGGGGGGAAACCACCATGGGGTGTGTTTGGGGATATTCCTCAGGGGAAGTGGCTGCTGTAACTCAGCAGTGACCAAGCTGTGACTGGATTGAGCTGTGCAGGCAATCTGAGCCCCAGCCTGGGCTGCAGCCCAGATTTCTTTCCCTGTAGACAGCTAACACAAGGCGCCTTCCCTTCCTGCTGACCCTGAGGAATCCAGTAAATCCTCTGCTCTTCCTCCCATACCCAGAAATCCATTTTTTTTGTTCCTCTCCATGGCTCAAATCTTCTGGGAAGAAACAATAATGTGTCCCAGGCTCACATCTTCTGGGGAAAACAATAACATCTCCAGGCAGAAAGGATAAAATGAGGGTGGCTGCCAAGCTGAGACACAGAGCCCTGATCCCTCCCTTGACTCACTGCCCTCATCAGTAGGACTGCACATCGTGCAGGGACCATGCTTGTCCTCACCTCAAAGGGCAGGGGGTTGTGCAGGCCAGGTGAAGTCCAAGGAATGAGAACCCAGGAGGAAAAACCCCAGCCCCATAAAGCAGGAGGGAGTGGGAAGGCTGAGAAAGTGCTGGGCGTGTCCTGTTTGGGATGCAGCCTTTCACACTGGACAATCCATGATGGCAGAGGTGTGGCCAGCCCCATCAGTTACCTGTGAAGAGCAGGATGATGCATTCAGCCCAAACCTGTGGCTAAAGATCAATCTTCCCAGCAGAGGTGGAGCAGGGCCCAGAGAGGTCACAGAACCTTCATAGAATCATAGAATGGCCTGGGTTGAGAGGGACCTTGAAGATCACCTAGTTCCCAGTCCCTGCCATGAGCAGGGACACCTTCCACTTAGACCAGGTTGTTCAGAGCTCCATCCAACTTGGCCTTGAACACTTCCAGGGATGGGGCAACATCCTTGGAACCATTGAATATTTGACTGTACAAAGCCCTGGGAAACTGCTCTGACTCCAAATCTGTGCCCCTTTGAACACGTGGGTTGGATGAACAACCTCTGGAGGTCCTTCCCCCCAGAGTACTCTGTGATTCTAAGCTGCAAACAGCAAGATTTCTCTATCCAGCTCCCAGTTTGCCACTGACTCAGTGGCAAATGAGCATCGTGGGGCCACTTTTAGCTCTTCCCCACAAGAAGAGTCTCTTCACACACCATGTCACTTGTGCTTGGGAGAATCAGACAAATCCTGGGACTGGAGAGTGCCATCAGTTTGCAAATGTTTAATTTATTACATCAGCATGGTTATGTAGCTCACAGTTACTGTATGAGCAAGAGAGGTTTGGAGCCCTTTTTTACAGTTCAAATATATTTAGATAGGCAGCTTTATGATAAGCCACTGTGCCACAGCTCCTTACACCTTCTGACTCTTTCTATCCTCCCAAATTTCACATTCCCCCTGCTGAAGCCAGGGGCATTAGGTCAGGGATAATTTAGATTTAAGGACAGGCACCAAAATATAAAAATGCTGATAAATCCCAGGGGCCTTGCAGATTTTGGCAGGAGCAAAATGATTCCATTGACATTTTGAGTGGAAAAGGGTATCCTTTCTTTGTCACTTGCAAGATTTATGGCTCGAAAACAATGCTGAATCCATCAAGAAGCAGGAACTATCCTGATGACTGAACTGCTCAGGGTTGCACTATAAATAACACATGTGTGGACCACAGCTTACAAAGAGACAGAAACCACAGGCACCCAGCTGAGGCTGAGTCTTTGGAGCCAGGCTGAAGCTCCTTGGCCTGAGCCCATGGCAAACAATGCTCCAGGCAGTGCTGCGTCACAGCTTCATCCTGCAGTCCCACAAAACTGCCTGCAAGACCCCTCCCTCCTCTGTCAAGCTACATTACATTTTTTCCCCAGTTCCCAGTGCTCAGTCTCCACTCTAAGAATTTTTTTTTTTCTCCTGGTGGGAGATGAGGCAATGCCTTGATCTACAGATGTCCAAGGGTTTGGTGATCTGATGCAGCAGATGAGTCTGGCACCCTTTACCTGTGTAAATTATTATTATTTATCTGTGTAACATTGCTGACAGCACCCTGTGTTACTTGACAGAGATGGAAAATATGAGGATAAAATACTGTGAGGTGTTCTATGCATTAAAAGGTTGAGGAAAATTTCTAGGATTGAAATGCTTCCATTCCTCCAGTCCCAGGAATGATCCATTATAAGTGAAGCAGTCTTTCACCTAAAGATGACCAAGCTTGTTCCAAGTTGGAAGAGGAGACTCAGGAGAGAGTTTATCACTCTACAATTCCCTAAAAGGAGGGTGTAGCCAGGTGAGGGTTGGCCTCTTCTTCCAGGCAACCAGTGGCAGGATGAGAGGACAAGGCTCAAGCAGCACCAGGGGAGGTTCAGGTTGGACATCATGGAGAATGTTTTTACTGAAAAGGTGTCCAGGCATTGAGATGGGCTGCCCAGGGAAGTGGTGGAGTCACCACCCCTGGAGGTGTCCAAGAGATGACCTGATGTGCCTTGGAACTGACAAGGAGGTGACTGGTCAAGGGTTGGACCCAATGATCTCAGGGGTGTTTTCCAACTTTGGTGTGACTCTGTCAAGTCCAGGCTTTGATGAATAGAGCAGAGCATGTTGCTGCAGACCCATCTCTGCTCTTGTGCCATGTCACAAAAGGTTTACCATCCAACATGTGCCTTGGGTTTGCTCTCAGATCTCTCCTGTGCCAAAGGCACAGCCACAGGAACATTGCAGAGAGTGCTGCTGGGGTGACCAAGCTGCACAGGGGAGCAGACTTTGTCCTCCACCCCTGGACCCTGACTAACAAACAAGCACACACTAATGACCATATGTTCCCTTCCAGTACGACCATCTGGACGCAGACTGGCTGGGGATGCCCCCCCTGCCCTCCCCTCGCTGCCTCTTCGGCCTGGGGGAGGCAGAAAACTCAATTTTTGTGGTTGGAGGCAAGGAACTGAAGGAGGGAGAGAAGACCTTGGACTCGGTGCTGTGCTACGACCGGCTGTGAGTGCTCAGAGGGGTGGGAGGGGGCTCAGAGGAGGAGCTGGAGCAGCTGCCTCCAGCTCTCCAGGGGTCAAAAGCTTTGGGAGAAGGGTTTGAACTCTGTCTGTGGATGCTGGGACTGTCTCGAGCTGTGCCCTGGGGCTCTGAGCTGTCTCGCTCCAGCTGCTCCCTTTGTTGAGCCTCCTGGAGAGGGAAGCTTTCATGGGGATATTTTGTTATCTGGGACTGATATTAGTAGATGTGAGACATGTACAGAGGAGTTTTTTCTTCTGCTAAACCTTCTGCTCTTGCTCATTGATTAAAGGTTCAGTGACAGTCACTGTGGTCTTGCCAAAAGAGGTTTGAACAGAAAAGCTTGTTTCTAAAATTTTCAGATGTGTCACAGAATGGCTCATGCTGATTGATTCCAGGCTTAATATCTGATTATTTTTGGACAATGGGCTCTGACCCATGCTAGCTCATGAGCTTTATTAAAAGACATCATCCTGTTCTTCTCTCAGGAGACAGAAACTTCCAAAGCCTGCTGCTCTCTGCCCTAAAGAGACAGAGCAGCAGGCATCAACAAGCCTTTGCTTGGTCTATATTTAGATGTGTGTGATCCAAGTCTGTTTTATAGGCAGAGATTTGAAACCAGTTCCATTCCCACAGAGCAGGGCATTTTTCTGCCCCTGCACACTCTGAGAAAGAATTTGTCTGCCCCCACTAAGAGCTGAGGGGATGGTTTGAGTATCAGTTTGAAGCTGGTAGAGATGTGATCAGCACCCCTTTATCTCTGGTTTTATTTGGTTGATATTATTCTGATGGACAGTGGCTGAACACGAGCCAGCCGTGTGCCCAGGTGGCCAAGAGGACCAGTGGCATCCTGGATCAGGATCAGCAGGACCAGGGAAATGTTTCTTCCTTTGTGCTGGGCACTGTGAGGCTGCACCTCAAATCCTGTGTCCAGTTTTGGGCCCCTCATGACAAGAAGGACATTGAGGGGCTGGAGTGAGCCCCAGGAAGGGAACAGAGCTGGGGAAGGGTCTGGAGCACCAGGAGCAGCTGAAAGAACTGAGGGGGCTCAGCTTGAAGAAAAGAAGGTTCAAGGGTCATTGTAGGTCACCTGAAGACCTCAAGAAAATAATGGATTTTAGCATAAATATTCTGCTTATTTTACTGTCACCCTTTTTTAGGATCACAACATTTACGGTCTGAGCCTGTCTCATTGCAGACCTTGTGTTTCTGAGATTGAGACCAACCCTGTGCTCACCTCTAGGGCTGGGAAATGCCGTGTCCTCTGGGACAGCAAGCTACAAATCCTTTTGCTTCCCATTTTTTCTGACCCAGGTCCTTCAAGTGGGGTGAGGCTGATCCCCTTCCCTACGCAGTCTATGGGCACGCAGTGGTGTCACACAAGGACCTTGTCTACGTCATCGGGGGCAAAGGAGGTGACAAGTAAGTCAAAAAGCGAGAGAAAATCAAAGAGGGAATCCCCCAGACCAGTGGGAGTGGAGAGTTGGGACCTCCTCAGCCTGGTTTAAGGAGAGCTGGAGGGGATGGGAGATGTGGATCCTTCCCTCTCCGCTCACCTTTGTGCCTGCAGCCCTTTCCAAAACCTTAGGAGGCCAAGAGGGACATCAGGAAAATGGCAATGTCCTTACAGGAATAAATTCCTTACAGAATGTATTGCCCCATCCCTGGAGGGGACTTTAAGGGAAACAGGTCTACTGGAAGGTGGCCCTGACCGTGGGGGTTGGAATGAGATGATCTTTAAAGATCCCTCCAAATCAAACCATTCTGTGATGCCCTTTGCTCACAAAAAAATAAATGTCACACAGGTTGGGAGAGGCATTGAAGAGCAAGAAGCCCCTCCACTTTTAGGGTCTCCTGTCTTGGACTTGTGGAGCAGAGTGATCACTGTAGTCGAATCCAGATGTGTATTTGCAGCAGGAAGGACAAACCTCATCATCCTGCCCTCTTGTAGGAGACAAGCTCAGCAGGAAAAGCCTCTCTCAGGAGCATGACAGTGGCTGTCTTGCAGGGCACAAATGTGACTCTGCAGAGCAAACATTCCACAGTCCAGCAAGGATTGGTCCTGCTCGGGAAGGGTTTTGGTCTGAAAGGTGTGAACGTGCATGCATTCCCATCTCACACTACCCACCTGGGACAGGATCATCACTGAGGGTATTTTGCAGCATCACAGTGGATCAGGAGCACTAAAACACCTGGAGCTGTATCCAGGTGTGTGAGCACCCAGCTGAGCTCTCAGGACTCCTGTCCAAAGTGGGCACAGCAGGATGTGTTACACACACAAATAGTGACTCCAGCATGGACATCCTTGGGTGCACACCCAACAGAGGAGTGTCCCTCCACTCAAAATCCTCCCTGGGCACCCCACCTTCTTCCCAGCAGACACCCCCAAACCCCTGCAGTGCAAACCCACCCCTTGGCAGGCAGTCAAGGCTCCTTTTCCTCCTCATTTTTCTCCAGGAAGTGCCTGAAGAAGATGTGTGTCTACAACCCAGCCAAGTTTGAGTGGAAGGAGATGGCTCCCATGAAAACTGCCCGCTCCCTGTTCGGAGCCACCGTGCACAGGGACAAAATCTACGTGGCAGCTGGAGTGACCGACTCTGGTCTGACCAACACTGTGGAGGTCTACGACATTGCCACCAACAAGTATGTCCTGAGCTGTGGTTACAGTCTCAAGCTGCGCCAAGGGAAAATTAGGTTGGATATTAGGAAAAAGTTTTCCACTGAAAGAGTGATAAAGTGCTGGAATGGTCTGCCCAGGGAGGTGGTGGAGTCACCATCCCTGGATGTGTTTAAAAAAAGCCTGGATGTGGCACTTGGTGCCATGGTTTAGTTGAGGTGTTAGGGCTGGTTTGGACTCAGTCTTGAAGATCTCTTCTAATCCAGTGATTCTGTGAATACACAAGGAGTAGGTGCAGGTGTGCATTCGGCAACTTCCAGCCATTCTGGAGTTTGTTTGTGACTCCTGATGTCAGTTCCTACAGTTTATATGTCCATGGCAGGGGAGTTGGAAATGGATAATCTTTAAGGTCCCTTCCAGCCCAAGCCATTGTAGGGTTTTATGGTTCCTCAGAGAGCTGGGCATCCCCAAAATCACTGTGGTTGGGCTGTGCATCATCTCAGGCTCATTCTTAAAGTGGTTTCACCAACTGTGCTGTCCTTGGGTTCTCTGGCAGCTTCACCCATCACAACAAACCCACTGAGTTTGGGTGGCTCTTGCAGCTGCAGCCCCAGCACTGGGACATGCTGGTCCCTGTACTCAAAGCAAAACAAAATTAATCAATGATGATGGGAACCAGGCTATGGTCCCATCCCACCCAGACCTGCACACCTGGATCTGTCACTAGCAAGCTCAGCCGTTGAATCCTGATTTCAAGCCATCCTCAGTGTTTGAGGGGTGGCAGGATGCTCTAACTTGTCCCCTCTCTCGCTGTGGCAGGTGGGACACCTTCCCTGAGTTCCCCCAGGAGCGCAGCTCTGTCAGCCTGGTCAGCCTGTCTGGGGTGCTCTACCTGCTCGGGGGCTTCGCCACCGTGGAGACAGAGTCAGGGGAGCTGGTGCCAACGGAGCTCAACGACGTTTGGAGGTGACAACCTTCCCCAGGGCTGTCTGGGGGACATGGGAGGGATGTTAGCAATGAAATGGATAATTTCTGTCTTTTTTTTATGCTGTCAGTGTGAGATGGAGGCTGTCACCCCAGCACGAGGCTGCAGGCTCAGCACGGTGTCTGGGAAATTTGCTATGTGCTGTGCTGGAGGGCACATTGGTGCTTCAGTGATCTCTCCCAGCCTCACACAGCAACAGACCAGGGAAAACTTGCTCCTTTGGCTTTGTTGTGCATTGACATTTTGCCTGCAGCTGGTTCCAGCCTCCCCTTTGGTGTGGAGCAGCATCTGTGCAATGCTTCCTCTCCCTGGGAACAGCCAGTGCTCGGGCTTGGAAGCAGAGAGTCTGGGTTAGAAAGCAGATAGGCTGGGCTGGGAAGCAGAGAGTCTGGGTTAGAAAGCAGATAGGCTGGGCTGGGAAGCAGAGAGTCTGGGCTGGGAAGCAGATAGTCTTACATGCAAGAGCAGTGGGCAGAAAGCTCTTAGTGACAGCTGCTAATGTTGGCTGCTCCTGTCCCCCACATCGGTGCTCTGGCACCCTCAGCAGGATGCTGCTGTCTTTCACCATGGATGTTCCACCTTGGTGACATCAACCCAATTCCCTGAAGGAAAATACCCCCTCCCCTGCAAGACCACGTGCTGATATCCAAAACCAAATCCCCCAGACCAGAGCATGCCAGAAGATCCCCATGTGAATTCTTGTGGCCAAATAACTCCTGAGGGGTGCACCAGGGCTCTCACCACTGTGGAGAGCAGCTGGAGGGAGGGAGAGGAGACCTTTTCCTCACCATTGAGTGCCTGTCTGCTGTCCCCAGGTACGATGAGGAGCAGAAGAAGTGGGAAGGGGTGCTCCGGGAGATCCAGTACGCCTCCGGCGCCACGTTCCTCCCCGTGCGCCTCAACGTCCTGCGCCTGACAAAGATGTAGGCAGGAGGGATTGATCCCCTTTCCAGGGGCTGCTGGGACAAGGAGGGGTGGGGAGATGCTTATCAGAGATGTGGCATCTGGACGCTGCCCAGGACATTGCATCTGTGATTGGCACTTTTTTTGGATAAGCGGGAAAGAGGGGAGAGTATCTGGAAAACCTCAGGGAACTTGAAGGTGCTCACAAGCTCCTTGCAAGGAGCTGGGGAAGACTGAGAAGCGCAAAAAAATTAGTTATTCCAGTCTCAGGAGACAGGACAAATAGATCATGCATTTTTTTACTTCTTTCTCCATGTTTTTCCCCATCTTTTCAACTGCTGGACCTCTCCTACAAACAGCAGAGGCAGAAAGTGGGGACTAAGATGACATTCCCCAGGGAAAGGGGTCTACAAAGTATTTCCCAACCTAAGGTGTCTGTGAGCACAGTGTTCCTTGGAGAGGAGAAGGAAGAGTTAAAGTTAAGTGGTACAGGAGAGACCTGATAGAATTTGATGAGTTCCTGAGTGGAGAGGGTTGTTGGGATGAGGCAGTTAAAAGAAAAGATGATGTGAGCAGCAGAAGCACTTTGGAAGTTGTAATGAAAAGCAGATATTCTCAGTTCTTTGCCTCCACTGTGACTTTAGAGTGATGAGAAGACAGGAGCTGAGTCTCAGGAAGGGAGGAGTCATGGAAGTTGTAGGGTGGGAAGGGGGGAGATGGACAGGAGATGCCATGTGTGGTCATCTTCAGCCTTTTGGGCTCCTCATCCTCAATCACAGACCACAATGTCCTCACAAAGGCTGTTTTTTAGGGAAAGATTTTATATTTTTGCTGTTTCTCTTATTTTTAATGTTCAGAGGTTTTTTTTTAAGATTATTTTACTTTGCTAAGGAGATCTCAGATGTGTTTGGCTCAAAGAGAGCTTCTGACTGAGGAAAAATGCATATTTATTTTAAAGTTGTTAATAATGATGTTTTGATAGAGACACAACTGTACTGGCAGCAGGAAAAAAGATCTGTTAGAGCAAAAATCTCCTGATGCCTGCACCATCTGACCAGTGGTTTATTTAAAAATAAATGTGACTATTTCAAAAGAATCCCCTGTGTTTGGACATTGATAGAGCTGAAACTGATCCTTCACAGCAGACAAAGACTGAGCACAAGTTGTGATGGACACATGCAGCAAAAGAGCCCATGGAGAGCCCAATCTTTTCTTATTTTCCTCCATTTGAGAGCTGAAATTTTAGGATCTTTATCATTACAGCTCTTCCCCACGGGTACCACAACGAGGAGTTTACCCAGGACTGGAAGGAAGGTGGATGCCTGACAGGGTGAGAGGAAACAGCCTCGAGTTGTGCCAGGGGAGGTTCAGATTGGATCTTAGGATGAGTTTTTTTCACAGAAAGCTTTGTAAAGCACTGGAAGAAGCAGTGGAGTTCCAGTGATGGTGTCATCATCCCTGAAATTGTTAAAAAAATACATGGATGTGGCACTTAGGGACATGGTTTAGTGGTGAACATGGGGGTAAAGCTGGGCTGGTGGCTGGACTCAATGAGATTAAAGGTCTTTTGCAACCTTAACAATTCTATGATTCTGTGATGTCATAGTGCTATTAACAGGAGTGATAATCAATAATAATTTAAAAGAAGAACAAATACAAACCTTGCAAAATAATTGCCTCAAAGTGGTAAGAAAATTCTGGTATCACAAATCATATCTGGCTGATTAATCTAGACCAAAATGCAGTTGTGGAGAAACTAAAACATGTTTGGAAGGAAAAAGAATTCAAGTAAAGGAACCAGAGTCTTGTCCTGGTTTCATTTGAAGGATTTAGGAAGTTACAGGATAAGCTCCTTAGAGGACAATCACATCAGAAGAGTAATGAAATATTTCAGAAGAAAAACAAATCCAAGGTGACTGGCTGTCACAAAGTAGCTTAAAAAAAAAAAAAAAGCAGGAACAAAAATCTTTGAAACAATCAAATGTGTGAAAAATGCACGGAAAAGAAATAAACACCTTCTGCCTAGTTCTGCAGAAATTCACGTAGACAATTCCCAAGCTAATTAAAGATGAATTTTCCAAATAGCTGCTGGCAGAAAAGAAAAATGCAAAAATTAAGAAAATATTAAAAAGTAATCCCTGCATAGAATAACCATTTTAAAAAGTAATTTATTGCAGTGCCAGGATACCACCTCCTGCCTCCAGCAGCACTGTCCCTGGAAGTGTTCAAGGAATGAGGGGAGGCTGCACTCAGTGCTCTGGTCTGGTTGACAAGGTGGTGATTGGTCAAAGGTTGACTCAATGGTCTTGAAGGTATTTTCCAGCCCTAATGATTCTATAATTCCTTTGCTTCAGCTCTTCTTGCTGAATGCAGGCTGGAAAGGTGTTGATGATCCTAATAGAGGTTTAATCCCCACTCACCTCCTGCCACGTTTCTTGGCTCTCCTGGAGGAATTCTGGGCTTTTAGAAGCCAGCAGGAGAATGTTGCTGACCTTCCATGAGTTGGTGATGTGGTCCCTGATAAAGGCTCAAGATGTTCCAAATAAACTGGAGTTTGGTGCTCACGTGTGGTTCACACCATTATAAAGCTGTGGGGAAGCTACCACTGGCACAGGGCAGGAAACCATAAAAAGAAAAAAAGCTATTGTATGAAAAGGCCCAGAAGAACTTGAAATATCCCATTGCTTGAGCAACAAGAGGCAAATCTCAGCACATGTTGGTACGAGGAAGGAGGCAGTGCTGGACATCTCCAAGTGAAAGTGTGGCCTGGGGATGTTCCTCCACATCTCCAAGAGACTGTGTCAGTTTAAAGGCCATCACAGACAAGAAATGCCACCAGGAATGCTCAGAGAAACATCACTCCTCCCTGCTGCCTGGTGGTTTCCTGGCTTGGATGAATCAGCTTCAGTGGCACAAATTCCCCTACAGATAATGACAGTGGCAAAGACTACATCCACAGGCTGAGGGAAAACCATCTCTTCTTCCATTATCTTCCCAATATCCATGCTGGTAGTGTTGGTGAGGTTCCACCTGCTCCATTTTAAATTAATAAAGGCACTGGGTGCTTTTGGACGTGCTCCTTGGTTTCTCCACTGCCAATAGAGGAGATCAGAGAGCCGCTACTCAGAGTTCACACTAACCTGACAGAATCAGTAGGATCAGGTGCTTAGTCTTTCCCCAGGGCTGTAGGCACCAAATTCCTTCTTCTATCCACTCATCACCGTTCCCTGAAAAGCTCTTTTTTTGTTGGCCCCACAACAGGCAAGTTGTCTCACACACACGCACACACCTCCCACCAAACCCAACACAGAGCCAACACATGTGAAGCAGTCAACATTCCATAGGAAGCTCACCCTCCCTGTCTCTGACTGCTCACACAGTTGCCTGAAAAAAAACCCTTTTAAAATAAAAGAAAAAAAAAAAGGAGAAGAAAAAGATTAAAGCAAAATTAAGGTAACAAAGAAAGCAGTGGAGCTTTCGGTTTTCTTTTATAAAAGACAAATCGTTTATTGATTCCGTCCTTCCACTTGCAACCTCTTTGGTAACAGTCATAACGCTTCCAGACTGGGAGAACGCAGTGGAAAGGCCCAGTTCTGGCCTCTCGCCAACTCCAGAGCTCAGCGAGCCCCAGCGTGCCTTGGTGAGAGGCCAAAAGCAGATTTCAAAGGGCCTGGCCTCGAGGGACAGCCCAAACCAGCCTCCCCACCGTGCCTCGTGAGCAGCACAGAGAGCAGCCCCAGCACCCCCAGGCATAGGATGGCTCAGGATGGGGATGTCTGACTGGAGTTGTGCCCTGGGAGGTGGCTTTGATGAACCTCTTGGGACCTCCTGGACACTGGCCAGCGGGACCATGGACGAAGCAAGACTCACCCGTTCCTGCGGTAGACAATGACTTGCCTCAGCTGGCCCCACGGGGATGGACTAATGCAACCATCTCAGCCTCCCCCTCCTCACACCATCCCAAAGAGAGTAACTGCTGTACTTGGAGTTAAAGATAAACATATATTGATTACACATGGTCATAAAAAAAAAAAAGTAATAATAATAATAATAATAATAATACATTTCCTAGAACATTACTTAAGATGCTTCTGAAAAGCATCCAAGCTTCCCCTCCCCTCCCCGCCTTCCCTTAATCTATACAGAATAAAGTGCTTCGTTTAGTTTGTTCACACTTGTAGAGCCACCAATACACTCTTAGCTTGGCATGTTTGGGCAACCGATACTGAATGCCGTAAAATAATACAGAGCCAAACACCAGGCATGAGAAACTAGTTTTGAGGCAAGTGCTTGGGGTTTCATTCATTTCCTTCAAGTTCCATGCTACAGAGGTTGTTCTTATTCCTGTCTGTTTTTCTCCTTTTTTTAAAAAAAAAAAAAAAATATTATTTTCTTCCTTTGCAAGTTCAACCCAGCTCCCGTCGTGGTTCCGTGTCTCTAGGCAGGGCTGCGTGTGGGGAAGCTCTCGCCGTCCGTGTGAACAAAGGGCGTCTGTCCGTCCGTCTGTCCGTCTGTCCTTCCCTCCTGACTTCGGGCAAACCAAGAGTCCCCTCAGAGGAGTTGTCTAGCAGCGGATGCTCATCTCTATTGCACTGTCACAGCCATTCCCACCCGTTCATCTGTCCGTCTGTCCATCCGTGACCTTCCCACCGCGCCAGGGTTATGGCTGTGGTCCGAAGGGCCAGCTGTGCCTCGTGGATATCAGAGGCGAGCTGGTCTGTGCTACCAGGCTCCTGGGATATATAAACCAAAAATTACCCTCCCCACATGATTCCCTCCCTCCCCGAGGTTCGAATGAAGGGTGGAGTGAAAGGGGAAAAAAAAAAAATTCCAGCCCAGAGAGGTCTGGGGTTTAGGGGCGTGGGGAGAGCTGAAGGTTGAGCTACAGTGGGTTCAGGAACTGTGCCGTGGAAATCAAGCCCCTCTCCACCCTCACGGTCTGTCAGAGAAGGGATGTGAGAGATTAAGGTGCAAGAGTTAAAAAAAAACAACAAAACAGAATTAAAACAAAATAAAAACAAAACATAAAAAGCTTGAAGACAACGGACCCAACTCTCCTGCCTCCTGCCCTGTCTGACCCCAAGGGGTGCAACAGCGCTGGCCGGGATGGATCCGGGATGGGAGAGGCACTGCGGGAGCGACTCGTCTGAGCTCTCAGTATGCCAACGAAAACCAGACATGAGGACACACTGGGGTGAGTCAGGGTGTAGACAAAAGGGCTCAGAGGCCTTGTTGGACTCCTGGGAGCTCCCCAGGCCTTGGAGAGGGGAGGGAGCAGCAGGGATCTGGTTCTCCAAAGTGCTGTGTGCATGGTCACATCTCGACGTCTCCAAGTGGCTCCACGAGCAGGCTCTCGAGGGGGATCACACGGCTGGGATCAGTCACTGGGCTTTCTGCTGGGCTCCCAGCCTCAAGGAAGTGCTCTCATCTCACAGAGATGTCCAAGGGGGGCAGGTCCTCACTGGGAGAGGATGAACCGGGACAGGAACAGAGAAAGCCACCTCCAGGTGAGTGGAATAAGGGAGCACAATGTTGATGTGGGTGTTTACATGAGGGAAAGTCTGTCAGCTGATGGGCTCCGTCACAGAAGACCATAAAAGCAAGGTGAGCCCTCCTCAGAGCACAGCACTCCCATCCTGTCTCAAGGCTGAGCATGAAGGGAAAGAAGCACAAGGAAGCCCAAGGGGATGGGATCTGGGAGGCACCAGAGGAGGAGACAGCATGGACCACTCCAACACCTCCATGGGTTTCACTGAACGCTTCTCTAAAGCAAACATCTTCCAGTGTGGGTCATGGTCCCTTCAGACAGCCAATGGCCTCAAGAGCCCTCATCCCTCACAGGTGTGTTTGAGAAGGCTTTGCACCATCCCAACGAGCCCCAGGGCCGAGGAGGGGGACAGCAGAGAAGCCTTTGGAACCCAGCTGAGAAGGTCAATGTGGTGAGGCAGCTCTGCCATAGCAAACTCCTTGTGCTTGGAGCAGATGCAGATGGGGATGATCTCGCTGGTACTGAGAGCCATGCTGGGAATCCACAGGATCCACATGACCCCAGCCAACATGAAGACAAAAAGGACTTTGTGGCTCCAAAATGCTAACATCAGCTTTCCCAAGATGCCAGGTACCAGTGGGGCACCACTCAGCAGGAGCTGACAGCAGTCACCTCAGAGAACACTCAGGAGAGCAGCAGATGCTCCCTGGTCCTGTCCCTGTCAGGCTCCTGCATGTCCCCAGTCAGCAAAGCCCCTGAGCATGTGGCTGAGCCCTCTGCAGGGACAGCCTCAACGCTGCCCAAGTGCTTTGCTGATTTGGTCCAGGAGATGAAGCACCAAGATTTTCACAGAGCCAGATGTGTCTCCCTGTCCCCAGCACTCTGCTGCCACCCAGCACAAGCTTTATATGAGAAGAGGCTCCTGCAGCCCACTCAGTGACCTCTTTCCTTCTTAGAGTGCTTCCAGCACCTTCTCCATGACATGACCCACAGGTGAGCTCAACACTGTCTTTGGAAGCCTGGGATCAGCTGGAACAGCCCCCACCTCCTGCCAGCCCTTCTCTGCCCATGCTGGGTGCTCTCAGACACCAAAGGGGACCACACAGCCATGGTCAGCACAATGCATGGCACCCTGGGGCAGAGCACAGCAGTGAGAGACCCTGCTGGGACCTCAGTGCCCAACAAAAAGGTGACAGCAAAGCCTTCCTCCTCCTCCTCCTCCTCAGCATGAAGCCAACGGTATTATTTGTAAGTGAAACCAAAGACCAGCTCAACTTCAACACCTTCAACAAGCACTAAGCAACACCACAGGGCATCACCAGAACAACCACAGCCCTCACTGGTCCCCTCTGGTCCCCCCAAACCAGGACAGGGCAATGGATGCCAGCACCACAAGAAGTGAAACTTGGGAGAGCAACGCAGCAACAAACTGGAGATTAGGACATCATCACCCCCAGGCTGAACAGGGTCTTGCTTTAGCTCTGAACCTTGCAGCAGGACTGCCCTGGAGCTCACCCATCAGTCCCTCAGGGGTTTTTCGGATTGTTAAGGCACTATTCTGGGCCGATTCTGCTGAGAAACAGAAACGTCCTGCTCCTCTGCCCCAGGCTACCCTCCTGCCGGCCCCAAAGGGCTCTGAGCTCTCCCAGAAACAGCTTCTGACTCCAGAGCATCCCAGGAGCCCAGCTCCTGCTGGGATTAGCAGAAAGGGCACGCCAGAACCCAGCTCCCTTAGGGCACCCCGAAGCTGAACCAACAGCGAGCTGCAGATGCCCCGAGATGCAAGGTGGGTGTTTGTGCTTTTGCCTGTTGAGGAGGAAAACCTGTTGTAGGGCAGGAAGACGTGTGGAGGGCTGCTAACGAGAGCATGCTAATGGCTTTCCAATTGGGACATCTGCTCGCTCGCCACGGGCCACTGGGGCTGGCAGTGGTGAGCTCCTCTGGGGTGCCCACCTCCCAACCCCGTGGGTGAAGAGCCTGACTTGAAAGACCAGCTTTACAGTACAGGGATTCAAGCACCACTAACTAGAATTCGGCTTCGAAATATTGATGCACCAGCCAGCAAGCTCAAGGCCAGATATCCTGCTCCTCCCAGCCTCACCAGCACCCCAGCAGGAAGATGAAGCTGGTGTGTGGGAAGATGGAACTGAGAGTGACACCTTTTACCTACACCCTTATGGACGGATGGCAATTCCCCCCCAACACCCATGCTCCTTCATGGGGGGGGATTCCTCCAGCTCCCCCTCTCCGCTGAGAATGACGGGTGAGAAAAAGGAATAAAAACCCAAAACAACCCCAAAACGAGGAGGAAGGGGGAGTAGAGAGCAAGCAAAGCCTCGCCTCCCCGGGGGGAAAGGCATTCCCAAAGGGCAGAGCAGTCCGTGCATGGCCAGGATGGGGAAGGGGGGGCACCTAATTATTGTTTGAATTTATCCTCCCTGCAGGAAACAGGG
>JAOTQP010001286.1:2508318-2519563 GCA_026413545.1 Cichladusa arquata
GGAGGGAGGGGGTTTACATTCTCCATTTCAAAGAGAAGCTTCTGCCTTTATTGGCAGACACCTGTCCTTCAAACCAAAACAAGTGGGATGCTCCACCCCGGTTTAGGGCATTTCCCCCTTGGTGGGGCATCCATCTCTAGCAGGATGCTCCAGCCCTTGGTGGGACCCAGCCCTGGATGGATCTGTGCTCACCTGGATGTTCTTCTCACAGTCAGTCTGGTGGTGCAGCAGGAGCTCGCTCTCCAGCAGGAAGCGCTTCCCGCACTTGTCACAGATCTGCATCCGGCTGTGCGTGACGTTCATGTGCTTCTCCAGGTACCAGCGGTTGTTGAAGATCCGGGGACACTTCTTGCACGGGTAATGCTGCTTCTCCTCCAGCTTCACCTTCTGGCCCAAGCCATCTTGCTCCTTCTTTCTCTTCCTTCCCCTCTGCCCTTCTTCTTCCTCCTCCTCCTCCTCTTCCCCCTTGGCCATCTCCTGGGACCTGGTTGCCATGGCGGGTTTGGTGGCTTTGGATGCCCTGCTGCCCCTGCGGGGCTGCCCACTCTTTTCCCTCTTCATCTCTGAGGCATCTTCGTCATCATCGTCCTCTTCCTCCGTCGTCTCCTCCAGCTCTTCCTCCTCGCTGCGCTCCTCCTCCTCTTCCTCCCCCACCTCCGCATCCTCCTCCTCTTCCTCCTCCTCCTCCCCTTCCTCATTCTCCTCCTCCCCATCCTCCTCCGTGTCGCGCCCATCCCCGTCCGCCCGCCCCATCACCGCCGCCTCGCTGGCGGCCGCCTTCCCCTCGGTGCCCTTGGAGACGTTGAGGGTCTGGTTGTTGAGGTTCACCTCCACGATGATCTGCTCGCGGTTGTAGGAGCCCTGGCTGTCCAGATCCTCCTCGGACTCCTCACCCTCCATCTTACACACAGCACCAGCCCCTCCATCCTTCTCCTCCTTGTAGTACTGCTTGGCCGGGCCGGCGGGGAGCGTCCCGCTGCCCGTGCCGTCCTCCACCCGCACCGAGAACGGGTCGTTGCCCTCCCGGGCGTAGATTTTGGGGTGAGGAGCATCCACCTCCTGCTTGATCTCGCAGTAGTAGGGCGGGGGTCCAGCACAGCCCTCGGCGGGCAGGGCCATGTCGGCGGCCAGGCTGAGCGAGCGCGTGTCCAGCAGGTCCTGGCAGGAGGACGCGATGTTGTTCATCTGCAGCACGGCGGCCGCGTTCAGCACGTCCTGCACATTGCAGGAGTTGACGAGCAGCTTGGAGGTGTAGATGAAGTTGAGGATCTGCTGCAGGCCCTGCGAGGTGAGGGCCTCCAGAGAGAGCTCCACGCGCTGCAGCTGCTTGTTCTGGGTGAAGAGGGAGTGGAAGAACTGGCTGTAGGCTGCCAGGACCCCCTTGTGCGCCGGGAAGATGCTCTTGTGCTGCACCAGCACGATGTCCACGTCGCACAGGTCCGGCTGAAAGAGGCGCTGCTCGTTCAGTCTGTCCATCAAACACGTGAAGTGGAGGGCTACATCCTCCACCAGGGAGTACTCGGCCGAAGGGTAGTCAGTCGTTTTTTCGACTATCAGCTGTGGGGAGGAAAGAAATAAAATCATTTGGGGATCTTTCCCCCAAAAACACCCTTTTGGCCATGCCATCCATTCCTGTCCGTGCATCCCCAAGTCACAGATGACACCTGAGAAGATCTACTGCCAGCCCCAGTTCAAAGGTGCCAACCAAAACATTCTGTCACCACCCCCAGCTGGAGATGATAACCATGAAATTCTACCACCAGCTCAGCCTGCAGATACCAACCCAAATACTCCATCACCAACCCCAGTTTGGAGATACCAGCCAAAAAACTCCATCACCAGTCCCAGCTTGGACATGTCAACCCAAATACTCCATCACCAACCCCAGCTTGGAGATACCAGCCAAAAAACTCCATCACCAGCTTTAGCTTGGACATGTCAACCAAAATTCTCCCTCACCAACTTGGAGGTACCAGCCAAGAACTCCATCACCAGTCCCAGCTTGGACATGTCAACCAAAATACTCCATCACCAGCCTCAGCTTGGACATGTCAACCAAAATACTCCATCACCAGCCCCAGCTTGGAGATACCAGCCAAAATACTCCATCACCAACCCCACCTTGGAGATACCAATCAAAAATCTCCATCACCAGTCCCAGCTTGAAGACATCAACCAAGCAGCTCCATCACCAACTTGAGTCCAGGAGACTCGACCAAGGAGGAGAAGCCCAGTGAAAGGGCAGGTCAGGGCCACACGAGCACCCACTGATCTCCCTCCATGGCCACCAAGGAGGTCCAAAGCCAGGTTCAGGTGTCCACACTCACTCAGACAGGAGAGGGGATGCCTTGACCTCTTGAACCAGATGGACATCCAGGTGGAAATTTGCCCCATGAAGGAAGCCAATTTTTGACACCTGCTGAGATTTAACCCCCTAAATAAAAGGAAATTCAGATTTTATAGCTCCCTGCTTCTACAGATAATGACATAAAGCCCAATATCCTCTGATATTTCTGAATTATGCTGCGTGCTCTCACTCACGACAGCAGCTCACTCACAGCTGGATTCATTGGGATGATTTATGCACTTTTTAATGCTCATTTCCCACTGCCTGGGGAAAGGCTCTACCTGGAAAAATTCAAACCAGGGAGCAGCACCCCCAGGCTGGGAAAAGCTGTGACTGCCAACCCTCTCCAGGCTGAGTTTTCTGGTATTTGATCCAACCCCCACATATTTCACACGGTCCAGACCATTCCTAGTGTTCATCCCCTCTCCTGGTCATACCTGAGCCCCAGGATGAGTCTGCCTGCTCCATCCCAGATCCAAAGGATATTCCACACCCTAAATCCTGTGTCCTGTATCAAAAGAAGGTGGGACACCCCCTTTCCCTCTGCTTCCTTTGCTGAAAACCCAAATCCTGGATGGAGACAGGTCCAGACCCCACAACAACCTCTTTCCTGACCTTTGTAGGATGTGACCAAAGACATGGTGCAGAACTCTGGCAGAGAGGGAGGGTTCAACCTGCCAGGTTTATGCTGCACCTCCTGCTCCAAAAAGAGTTTTTCAGCTCCCATTTTTTCTGGAACAAATGGCAACTCTTGATCAACACACAAATTCCAGCAAGACATGTTCTGTTTGTCTTTTTTTTTTTTTTTTTTTTCCTGGTGAGCCAAAGGCAAAAGCACACACAGACAAAAATGTTTAAATAATAAAAAAGGGTGTTTTCTTCTCTGTTTTCCCAACAAGCAAAAAAGCCTCTTTCCCCTCCCTGCCAATTTTTTTCATTTTTTTTCTTTTTCATTGGATTTCTGCTCCACAACCAACCCATCCAACCAATTGGGATCTCAGCTTTGCATGGTCCTGATAGCCCTGGAGAGCCCCAGCAAGTGCTGGCACCCAGGGAAAACATGGAAAAACCAGTTCTGCTCCAAATTCTTGGCTCTGCAGCCTGGAGTGGGGCAAAGAGGTAGGAAAAGGGTTGAGTGGTTATATATTATATATACTTTTTATAATTTATATATGTTTAATATTTTCAATATTTTATACATTCATGCTTATATATAGTTAAACTACTTATATATAAAAATATATAGATACATATATAAAGAATGCTTATGTATCTGTTACAAAATGCTGCATCCCAGCTGGAACATCCATCCACCCCACCATTTTCTGAGCCTCTCACGACTGCCAAGAACATTTTTGATGAGATCTTGGATGGTTTAACCCCCCTTAAGACACGTAGAAAAAAAATAATTAAGGCTATAATAAATATCAAAAAACTGAAGAGACAGCAGGAATTCAGCAGAGCAGTTTAGGAAAAAAAAAAAAAAAAAAAAAAAAAAAAAAAAAAAAAAAAGCTTAATTCAGGTTTTTTCTCCGGGGATCCATCCCACCTCATTCCCGGTTTAGGATGCGCCAAGCTTGGCATAGGTGCAAAGTAGAGGAAAACGGGTCTGTGGGGCGGCATCGCCCTGGAAAACAAAAGCCGGTTTTTTCTCCCCTCCGCATGGAGGATTTTTTGGCAGAAGGGGCTGATCCCTCACCCAGCTCCAGTCCTTGCCAGGCAGCTCTAATCAGTCCCAGCAGCGGCGAGGACAATGCGTGTCTTGGCCGCGTCCCGCCGGTGACTTCAGCCCGGGCTTGTCAGCGGGAGCCTTTTGCTCTTTATTGCTCTCAGATGCTTTTCGTGAGCTTGCCCTCAGCCAAAGCCCCGGCCGAGACAAGAGGCGCCTGCCGGGGTGAGATCCCGAGAAAAACCCCGACTTGCCCCAAAATGCCCCTCCGGCTGCTCCCGTCCCCGCAGCGGAGGAGCCTGACTAATGGGGATCAATGGGAGGGTTAAATCCAGTGTTCTTCCTCTGGGAAAGCGCAAATATTTGAAATATATATCCCTTTTAATATGCCCTATATTAAAAATACATATTGAAAAAAAAAAGAATGAGGAGCTTAGCTCTTTTCCACCATCGCCACTCTGCCCCTCCGGCTCTGTTTAGTGCCCATCCCACCTCCATCCCCTGGATGCACTAAACCAGGGTGAATCCTAAAACCCCACCACATACTGCCAACCTCTGGGCAAGGTTCTGGCATCATCAGCTCAGAAAAACACCCCTCAAAATTATTAGAAAGCAGCGTGGCCGTGAACTTCACAGCCCGAGGGGCCGGCGGCGCCTCCAGCCAGCGCTCCCTGCCCTGGCGCTGCCCTCCTGCTCTGCTTTAAGGGTTTTCACGTGGTGATGCCCAAGTTCCATCCCAAAACAGCTGCTGGGGCAAGAGGGCGGCCAGAGGATGGGGAGGATGCTCGGGGTGAGGGATGGGAGTGGGATGAGCCCCGGAGGCAGGGGATGGAGGAGAGGATGAGTGAGGGATGGTGATGGAAGATGCTGATGCTCACCGGAGCAGGGCAGCCTCTCTCCAGCCAAAAAATTCCCCCTCTGGAGGTGGAGCCTGAGCTCCATTTCCACCTGCACCGCGCCGTGTGCCTCAGTTTCCCCACCAACACCTGACCACCTGCCCTGAAAGATGTTTGCTGTTGGATTTAAATCAATGTACCGTGACAAAACGCACTTTCCCTTAGCAGCTATTGAGAATGAGATCCCTAAAACGTTCCTGCAGCTCTAAACCTCCCCAAAGGACCAGTAGGTTGGGCCACTCTGGATATATTTAAATACTCAAATCCTCAGTCCCCCAGAAGACCATCTCTGACCTTCAGCCTCTTCTTTATTTAATTAATTATTTATCCATTTCTAGAGCTCTCATCACCACAGCATCGAGGACCACTAGTAATTCTTTCCCACACAAGCACAAGGACAGGAGGTTTAAGGGCATAAAATTCACATTTAAGTGGTGACAAGACCAGCTGCCTGTGAACCACTTTCCATTCAGCACAAAATTTGGGGATTTCTTTAAATTTTTCACCCTCAAGATGTACATTAAAAAAAAAAAAAAAAAAAGCAATCTGCTTTTCTGTATCATTTCCAACTACCAAAGCATTCATAGTTGACCTTCAGTATTAAATTGCATTAAAGAAAAGTGCTTTAATAAGGAGCTAAATACTGTGTCAGCACTTGCTCCTCAAAAAAAAAAAGGAGTCCCCCATGCCCTCTTGTCAATTTGGACATTGCTGCACTTCAGGACAAAAGAGCTGGGCTGGAACTATTTAATGTCAAAACTTGACTTTCGCTGAAGAAAGAAATAACATTAAACCCCCGTTTTTACAGATTAGTCCGGATGGCACAAAGGGGCATCGTTACACATCCCAAACACTCGCACTTTCGGTTTTAATCCTCGGCCTCCTACAACTTGCCCTCTGCCTTCCAAACCCTTGCATGAAACCTTCAGCCTTTTCTCCCTGGTTTGGATGCCATTAGAAGATTTTCGTTTTTCCCCTAAATGACGCTCGTGTCTTCCCACATCTCCCCCAAACCAGGACACACCAAGCACGAGCAGCGCTGCACATCCCATTGCCAAGCCACCCATTTCTGGAGCACGGGGACCCGGCAGAGGGACAAACCGCATCCCGAAGTGCCCTCCCTGTGCTGTCGCCTACCTTCGCCGCTCTGCTGTCCCCTCCCTCCCCGGGGAGCGCTCCCGGGGCGCTTTCGGCACGGGAGCGCGCCGGGGCTGGGCTCTGCTCGCTCCTCCGCCGGGTGTTTTTTATTGAATTAGGAGAGGGTTGTCCGGAAAAACAAGCAGGAAAGGGAAAACAATAGCTCGGCCACAGCCCCGCCTGGCGAGGCGCCGGCCCGGCACAGCCCCGAGCGCCCACCCGAGCATCCTGCCCGCCGGGATGCGCCCGCTCACAGCCCCGGGGATGCTGCTGACACCGGCGCAAGAGGGGATTTTCCCTCTCTGTGTTGTCCGAAAGGCTTGAGGGTGCCCAAAGCAGAGCCACGTGCAGCTACAGCCCCTGTACAGCGATGCTCCCTGAGCCCATCTCATCCTGGGGTGTTGGACACCCCAAAAGCACCTGCCAGCCTCTGCTGGATGAAGAAGAGCATTAACTCAGCTGTGGGACAGTCCGATGCTTCCCATGCTTTTTTTTTTTTTTTTCCTCCTTTTTGGTTGTTCCCGATTTTTTATTAATGATATCCAGCATTTACAGGCTTTGGCTCAAGGACGCTTTTCCCAGGAAGTTGGTAGCAGCACCAGACCCACCAGAACAGAACAGAGACAACTCTTTCCCCCATCTCTATCTCCTTGCAACTAAGAGGACTCCTTTGCAAAGGGGAAAAAAAGCTAATTTGGGGTTTTTTGGAAGCACCATGGCCACCAGCAGCGTGGGGAGTGGAGCAGGATGAGGTGGGATGAGCAACACAAAGCTTCATCCTCTGGGAGCAGGCACTGCTTTCCCAACAGCACAGCCCACAGAGGGTTAATGGCTTCGTGCTTTTTTATTTCTCTCATATTTTTAATTTTTTTAAACCCTACCAGCCACTTTGGGTGCTTTTCATCTTTCCTTCTGCACACAGAGTTGCAAAGTCGCTGTGACATTTCCAAGGATGGATGATCAGCCCTGCTGTCATCCTCCATCCCCAAATCATCCCAGCGAGGTGATGCTGCTCCTGGGGGATGCCACCACAGTGATGGCATCGAGGACACTGTCCCTCCAGTGTCCCTGTGTTCCACCAGGGGTGACAGTGAGGGCAGTGTGAGTCCATCCTGACACGTGGGAAGTCGGGCACCATGCCCTGCTCAGACACAGCCTCTGCTGCAAAAATACAGCATCATTTTCATCCCAGGGCAAATCCCAATCCCTCCAAGAGAGCAGAGGCACCAAAAGCTGGATGGACTCATCCTTTTGTGTGTCCCTGTCCCCTTGGTCAGGGCTGAAAGAGGTGAGCTCAGTCAGACCCAACACGTGGTGCAAAAGCTCTGCAGGTGATTCCAGAGCCGCCAAAGCCAGGTCTGGGGTTAAATCCCAAAGGGATGTGATGGAATTCAGCAGAGCTGGCACATCCCTGGCAAACCCTGAGGGCAGACAGGACAGCCAGGCCATGGGGACCCTGCCACTGGCACAGTGGGATGGGATGGGGAGGGGATGGGGAGGGGGATGGGCAATGGGATGGGGAATGGGATGGAGAATGGGATGGGATGGGAATAGGATGGGGAATGGGATGGGGAATGGGATGGGGAATGGGATGGGATGCTGCCCTCCATCTGTGGGATGCAGGACTGCCCACAGAGTCACAGCCAGGGTGGAAGAGCCTGGGGGACACACACACACGCAAAGCCACTGTTCCCTCCCTCCCCTGCCCGAGAAAACAGCAGAGAGAAGATCGAGGGAGGAAATGAGGACAAAACCCAAGGCTGACCTCTCCAGCCGGGCTGTCAGCCAAGTGGCTGCACCAGGGGCCAGCTCCAGACTGGGGAGGAGACATCACCCCCAGAGACACTGGGATGTCCCCACTGCCACTGAGGGAGGGCAGTGCTCAGAGCCCCCCCACAGCTCACAGGATCCCCCCAGGAACCCCTAATTCAGTGCTGGGAGCAGGGACAGGTGCAGGAGCAGGGATGGGTGCAGGGCAGACACCACATCACTGTGCAGAGCCTGGAGGCATCACATCCCCAAATCACTCCAGTTCCATGTGCAGCCAGGAAATGGCTGGGGAGGGGCTGGGATCCCCAGAAACAAGGAGGGATGGAGGGATGGATGGAGGGATGGATGGATGGAGGGATGGATGGATGGATGAAGGGAGAAATGGATGGATGGATGGATGGATGGATGGAGAGATGGATGGATGGAGGGATGGATGGAGCCTCCTCCCAGGCTCTGCTGAACGAGGTTTTCATCAGAGGGCAGCATGCCCTGCCTGGCACCACAGTGCCCATCCCTGGGGCAGCCTCCTCGACCTTCCAGGTAGATCAACAGCATGTGGGATGTGACACCTCCAGGGTTTGTCCCACACTCAGCCCTCAGTAAACCCTAAAACCACAACATTTCCTAATCCAAGCCAAACTTGCCAGAGAGGTCCAGGGCTGAACCTGTCCCAACATCCTGGGCAGGACTCTGCATCCCAGAGCATTCTCTCCAAAGCCTGGCTCTGACCCCAGGGATAGTCCCCATCTCCAGTTCCATCCTAACCCCAGCCTTGACTGAGGGTCTTTGGGAAGCACCAGCCATGCTCCTCTAATCCAGCCATGGAATTTGGGCTGGATGGGACCCTAAAGATTATCTTGTTCCAGCTTCTCTGCTATAGGCCATCTTCCTTTAAATCCAGTTGCCCAGATCAAGGATCTGGATGCACCAGATCCTTCCTGCCCAACACTTTTAACATTTTTATGAACATGCATTATTTTTATCCTTATTTTTATCACATTTTTTCCAGTAGCTTGGGGAGCAGGGCTTTAACTCAGACAGGGTGTCAGCAGCCCTGGCTCCAGGCAAAAGATGTAATCATAAAAATAATAATAAAAAAGACAGTTTATCGTAATTAAGTTTTCTACCCATCACATCTGCGCCACCATCTTTCCCCACATCCAAAGGCATCCCAGTTTTCATCAGCAGCAGAGGTGGATGAACACTGAGCTGGCTGAAGAAGGGACAGCAGCCTCAGAGGACATGGGACAAGTCCTCAGGTGTCCCAAAAATGGAAACCCAATGGGGCCAGCCCTGCCCTGCATAAACCACTCCAACAACACATCCCATTGCCCTTAGAAATAAGGAAAAATCAGGGGCAGGAGGCACAGAGCCTGACCCCGAGCTCCTCCTGCCCACCAACATCCACTGTCCCAGTTTTCCAGGGACCCACGGAATGCCAGGGGACATCTAGGATGCAAAGCACACCGAGGATCGAGATATCCACATTTTTGGGGCGGCAGCAAATTAAAAACTTCACCCCTTGCTCTTCCTGGAGAGTCACTTTGTCACGGCCATCAGCAGGTCCCTTTTAAAGGCTTAAATGCAGCAGCGTGGGAGAGCCCTCAGCTTTCTCCTCCAGCTGGAGAACAGGAAAATCAGCAATTCCCCCAAAACCTTCAAAACCCCTCTGATGTTTTGACACATTCGGTTCATCTGCAAAAGGTTTGGTTGTTTTGGTTTTTGTTTTTTTTTTCTCCCCTCCTTATTTTTCCCCGAGCAGAAAAATCTGCATCTTAAAAATAACCAATATTTAATCAACTCGCGGGCAACCCGTTTTTCTCCCTGCCTTTTGCACAGGATCCATCTCCCAAGGCGGCAGCGGGTTATTTTTGTGGAGGGGGTGCCATGTCTCTGCTCCAGACAGACAGGGCCGTTTATCTCTCCTGCTGATAAGCAGCGCTCCGTTAATTCCTGCCGGGGAGAACAAAGCTCCGCCGTCATTCCCAGCCCAGGTGGCACCGGGGACCCTCCGGCCACCGCGGGAAAAACCCCCGGAGCGATGCTGAGCCCAGCCAGCATCCTCAGGGAAACTCCGCACCTGGAGGCAGAATGTTTGCACCCTGCGAGATTTCACCACAGATCCAGGGGGAAAAAAAAAAAAAAAAATTAAAAAAATTACAATAATAAATCCCTTAGTGTCTTTCTAAGGAGGAATTTTGCTTTGTAAAGCAAATTTTCCCCTGGTTCTTGCCGAGGCAGGGTGTGGAGGGAAGGCTGGGTTCCCAACTTTTCCCCGTCTGCCTCGCGGGGTTTTGGGGGGCTCTGGGTGTCTCCATCTGCACCTCAGGGCACGAAACGCTCCCCCAAACACCCCGGGGTGCCCGCAGCCCCTCAGCATCTCCTGTGGGAAGGATGCAGGGCCGGTTTCAGGGCAGAAGGAATTTCACAGGCCGAGAGTGACTGCCCAGCGTGAACCCAAACCCAGTCCGGACCCAAACCCCAGTGTGCCGGTCGGGGGGGGCAGAGCCCCATCCCACCATCCCATCCAGCACCGTTTCCTATTTTTCCAAGCTTGCACTTTCTTCCCCTTCCCAAAAATCCACTCGGGGCGATGGGACGGGCACGGAGCCAGCGCTGGGGCAACCACAAGCCCGCACTTTTGGGGATGGGGGAGCTCCGAGGTACCGGGAGGGGAAAATCCCAGGGGGATTTCCCGTGGATCTCCCCAGCTCTGCCCTGCCCTCCGAACTCCAACTAACCTTCCCCCCCTAAAAAAAAAAAAAACAAAAAACTCCATAAAATAGGTCACTGCTGCAGGCGAGGGCCCCAGCTCTGCTGGTGGTATTATTATTATTATTATCATCATTATTTTTTAAGAGCTGGACTGGAAAATCCCTTTCCCCACCCGGAGGGGGGTGGGATGCTGCGCCCTCCCTGCAGCCTCGCTCCTCCGGGATTTTGGGGAGATCCCCCCCCGGGAAAAGGGGGCCCACGACGGGAAGCAGGCACAGAGGGAGGGGGGAAGGCGGGCAGGAATTGGCAAAAGGATGGAGTCATCCGGGGAATGGGAATGGCCGAGGAAGCGGCGGCTTGTGCGCCCCCCCACCAGCGAATCCTCCGGCCTGGGGGCTCCAAAAGTGTGCGAGCCCCCCCAAATCCTCCAGTGACCCCCGAGCTGGGCTGGGGTCCTCCCAAAGGGGGGGTCAGACCCCTCCTCACATCCCTTCTGCACCCCCATCCCCCTCTAAGGCACCCCAAAGGTGGGGGGAGACGCGTTTTTAATGCTATTTTCACCAAATTTCACCTTGCAGGAGGGGGGGATCCCCACGCAGCCCCCCCCCAGAAGAGCAGCACCGGCTCCAAAATTTGTGTGGGGGGGGGGGGGGGGGGGGGGGGGGGGGGGGGGGGGGGGGGGGGGGGGGGGGGGGGGGGGGGGGGGGGGGG
>JAOTQP010001286.1:2537191-2576004 GCA_026413545.1 Cichladusa arquata
CCTTTCCAGCTCCCTCAGGAATTCTCCAGCCCCTTCCCAGCTCTGTTCCCTTCCCTGGACACCCTCCAGCCCCTCAATGTTTCTCGTGGTGAGGGGCCCAGGATTGCACACACAATTCCAGGTGCAAAGGCAGAGAATCCCTGGGATAAGGACATCACTTTCCCTGGGCTGCACCCCATTCTGGCAAGGACAGAGACACAGTAGAAATATCAATTAATCCCAGATTAATGTCAATCCCTTCTTTGTGCATCCACCATGCATAAATTTATTACCTTCATTAAAAAAACCTCCCCAAACCTGTCACAGGCCCTCTGATTTCACTCATGCAATCCCATCCCCTTCCCAGGGATTACAGGGATATGATGAAATTCAGGCCTGAGTCCCTTTAATTGTTCAGATGATTTGTAAGCAGTTTTAATGTACCAGGTGGAAAATCATTCCTGTTTCACTAGCACCTAAAAAAGAATTATTTACAGGGATGTGAAGCAGGGGTGGGGCAGGCAGAGCCTGATCTCCTGATTTAAATCCCAGGCAGCGTTCTGCTTGGGAATGACACCAGATGGGATTCCAGGGTGCAGCTCAAGGTCATCCAAACACTGTGCTCTGCTCTGAACTGTCAGTGGGATCATCAGGAACCACACAAAGCCAGAGCAGAAATTGAATCCAGTGCCACAGACCCAGGGATCCTTGGGAAGAGCACTGGGAATGCTCCTGCCCCTCGGGTTCAAGGACACAAATAGCCCTGCTTTGGAAGTGGCAGGGTGGGAAGGGAATCTCTTGGCACAGAGATATCACAGGGAAAGTGTGTTTATGCTGTGGCTTTGGAAATCTAATTTATAAGTAGTTGTTGGAGAGGCAGATGGTTCATTTAATGTTGTCTTATTTGAGACAAGGCACTCACCTGCAACTGGAGACAGAGCCACTCCACAGTATCCTGTGGAAAACCTATTCCCAAAGCAACCCCAGACCTGCACACCAAACCTTGCTTGAACTTTTTTTTTCCTTTATGATGAAATCACTGCTAACTGAGCACTAATTTCACTTCACTGCAGGATTTCAGACCTGTTTCAGTCCTGAGCAGTCCATGCTCAGGTGTCACCACTCTATTTTTACCCAGCACTGCTCCAGCCCTGCCTCCAGAGCCAGCTCAAGGTGACAGCGTGACCTCCACAGCAGCAGCACCTGAGAGCAGCCCTGGGATCTCCAGGATTGACTCCTGCAGGGAATGCAGCTCTGGAAGCATCAAAACCATTGTGTTCTTCAAAGAAAGGTTGGTGACTACTCCTAACACCCTGTTAGGGAGGGGATTGTGCCCCTTCACCCCAGCCTGCTGTGCTGTGTCAGCTCTGGGGTCCTGGAGCTGCAGGAGAGGGTCCAGAGGAGAGCATGGGGATGTTCCAGGGCTGGAGCCGGGCTGGGAGAGCTGGGGATGCTCACCTGGAGAGGAGAAGGCTCCAGGGAGAGCTCAGAGCCCCTGCCAGCCCTAAAGGGACTCCAGGAGAGCTGGAGAGGACAAGGGATGGAGGGACAGGACACAGGGAATGGCTTCAAACTGAAAGAGGACTGGGTTAGATGAGACAATGGGAAGAAATTCCCGATTTTCTCTGCAATGGCACAGGTCTCCCAGAGAAGCTGTGGCTGCCCCTGGATCCCTGGCAGTGCCCAAAGCCAGGCTGGATGGGCTTGGAGCAGCCTGGGACAGTGGGATGTGTCCCTGCCCATGGCAGGGGTGGCTCTGGATGGGCTTTAGGGTCCCTTTTAAGGTCCCTTCCAACCAAACCATCCCATGACACGCTGGTTTAATGCTGCCCTGTGACACAAGAGCTTGTCCAACAGTTTTACCTGCTCTGAGCTGGTGCCACTCCCCCTAAGGTTACCCAGATCACACTGAACACCTCACCAACCACCAAGGAACCTCCTCCCTTCACCCTTTTAACCTCAGACCCAGGGAATTCCTCTTTCCCTCGTGCCAAAGCCAGTATTTGCACTGAAATCCAGTTTCTGTGGAACACAAGGGCTGAAAGACCACTGGATCAGTCTGCAAGCCACCACATCTGCTGCCATGGACTAACAGCACATTTCCAATATCCTGAGGAAAGGATCTGGGCAAGGGGCTTTGGGAAAGAAGATTCAGCAGAGTGGATAAGCTCAGCCCATTCCCAGATTTCTGTGGAGATCTGTTAAGTGTTTCTTTTCACCAAGGAGAGGAACATTTTATAGATCTTGAGGAAATGGTAAGACCTCAAATCACTCAGTAATTTCAAAATATTTGTTCCTCCAATGACTATTATGTAAACCCAGAGTCCTGCTGAGGAATCGTTCCTCTATGTAGGTCAGGAAAAGGAAAAGCAACTTTGTGTCTGAGCCTTGCAAGGGACAAAAGTGGATTTCGAAAGTGTATTTTTAATTTTCCTGCCTGTTTCCTTCAAGCAGCAGCATGGATTTTTCCAGATGTAGAGAAAACAGAATTTGCAGATATGTACAAAAGTTTATTTTACAAACAGCAACTACTTTGGAATAACAAAATTGCAAAAACATAGAGCAGTGTTAGAAAACCAGCTCAGGGGGACATTTTCCATCTGAAGCACAATTTAACAGACTTTACTAAACAAAAATACCCCCAACCCTTCCCTCAACCCCTCCCCAACCATCCTCTACCTGATGGAATTTCTTTACAAACCTTTGACTACAGATATGAAAGACTTTAGTGACAGTGCAGTAATTTTTGATAACTGCAGTTAATTGTTTGACTGTATTTCTATCGACTTCCTGGCCTTAAAAAGTCAAATCAGATTTGAAATATGATAAAAATCTGATCCTGGAGCACTATTTTCACTAACAGGTATTGACTAGTAATGGTTATATTTGTATATTTTGAAACACCATGAACCCCCTAATTTTATTCCCTAAGTAAGGGGAAAAAGTTTCAGTTGTACTGAAAATAATGAAACAAGAAATATCACTGAAATATTTGTTCAGGACTCTTGAGATGGCTGCTGCTGTTAGAAACACATCTGTAAATGTATCCTGACTTGGATATTAAATGTATTTAATGCTAAAAAGTTTACCAAAGGGTGGAAAGATTCTGTGCATACACTTTGTCACTAAACTCTAAGTGCAGGAAAGGGGTAAGAGCAGAGTTTTGGGGACCTCTAGGAAAAGTGAAAAACCTCCATGGCCAATTCAGTTTCAGGAACGTGCTGTGGGGGGACAGAAATGCAGGGAATCATCACCATCTCCCTCTGAACTTACTTTTCATAAGTGTACCAAAAAAATCACTGAATTTGGGGGAGCTTAATCAAATCACAGAGAGAAGGAATTGATGCCTCAGCAAGAAATTCCCACTTTTAATTTTCAAAGCTACTGGGTCCTGATGAGATTAAGAAAAATGGTTTCCAATATTTGAAAGTGAGGAAATGAAAGCATCTCCAGATATTACAGAAAGTCAGTAATGGAAACTGTAATGGTACAAGAGTGCTCGTTAGCTCTAATTGAACCACATTTGTTTTGTCACTACAGACCCTCATTTTCAGGCTACACTCTGCCATTAAAACATCTGGTTGTCAGTACACAAATTTCTAAATCCTCCCAAAAAGTTGATTTTAAAACAACTCAATCAGAATATTTTAAGAATTACTCAATGGTCGTCAGCTTGAATCTATTTATTTTTTTGAAAACCATTTACCTGTAACTTACAAGTAATTTTTGGTACTAAACTTTACTTTGAAAATATTGTCTGTGCTTTTTATGAGGCATCCCAGTATTTTTGTAGTCCTGTTTTAACAAGGTATAGTTCAATATCTGCAATATCAGTATCTGATACTCCCTATGGTGAATGGGATACAGAGCTTTTATAAAGGAGGTTTTATAGAGGAATCCTTATGGTTGGTTTTCTCCAAAAATTATCATCATGTCATTTTTTGAAAGAGTTCTTTGGACAAACTCATGATACACTCATGTTTACAACATTCAAAATGTGCTGAAGGATGCCAAGCACTGTAATAGGAACTGGAATCTAAATCAGGAAGTGTTTAGAAACACATTTTTAGTCTCTGAAGGACATTGCTGTTTATCACAAAATTCCTCTTTTAAACATAAAAAGTTTAGACAAGTGGGATATTAAGCTCCAAACTCACTCATCACACTTTTGCTCACTGCTTGTCAGTTTGACAATTCCCCCTGAGCATCAGCTCACCTTTGCCAGCAGAATTCCAGAAGATCACAGTTCAGGAGGGATTAAGACAGGGTGGCAGGCTTTGTTTTGCTCACCTATATCCTGTGTAGAATGCAATAATCAACAAACAAGACAGCAGGGAAACAGCTTCCAGCAATAAAAAAGCATTTTCATCAACTAGAAATGGCAGCCTTTTTAAGAAATTGACTTCACAGTTTAATAGTTGCTAGCACATCTTTCCTAAGGTGTTTATAAACAGACTTGAAGACAGTTCTGACTGCTGCACCCAAAAAGTGGTGGCAGCAATTCACCTAAGTGTCATTCATGGCTTGGAAAAGCTGATTCAAGGAAACCAAACTGGGGTTTTTTTATTATTATTTTGTAAAAGTTGCATTTGACATTAAAAAAAAATAAAAAATAACATCAGCTGTCGAGCTCAGTCCTTCTCTCTGTAAGCAGAGAGTTGAGTTCACTGTTAAACGGGAAAGTTTCAGCTAATTCAGCAAACAACCTTCATTTGTGACATTGTCAGAACAGTTTTTTTGAATGTAACACTGAAAAAAAATTCTGGAGAACAGTTTCCATCCTCAAAGGAACGTTCTCAGCTGTATCTGCTGCTCTCACTGGGGCTCCTGTTGTTGGAGTAGCTGCGGTCGCTGTCGCTGTCGGAGCCGTAGGACCTGCAAGGAGAAAAAAAGATTTCAGTGCCTCAAAGCTGCAGTTTGAGCTTCAAATTTAAAATTGCATCGTGTCAAAAAGTTGCCACAGATAAGCAAACACACCAGTCTTTTACAGGACTGTATTTCTTGTAAGTGAAGGATTCGTTGAAGGATACTCAAAATGGAAATAATCATTAACTCCATATGATGAAAACTCTCTGTAACTCAAACTGTTTGTAGCTTCTTGCTTTCTCTGTTACAGCTAAAACCATCCAAAATTAATGTTTTTATAAAAGCTAGTTGAGCTGATTGAGAAGTGTATTCTAACAAGTGGAATTTTATACTGCGAGCATTTCTCAACTATGATAGTTTCACAAATCCTTGATTTATATATTTGATTTTCTTGTTTGAAGGAGGGTCTTAAAAATTAGGCCCCATAACCACAACAGAGGGGTGTTTGTGTGTCTGCAGTGTGGAAATTGTATTTAAAAAGTTTTGGCTCCTCCAGACAAATTCCAAGCTCAGCACCTGGCCAAATGTCAACACAGAGCCCAGATGGTTTCAGACAAGCCACAGGACACGTTCAAATTACACAGAACAAGCTTTCAGAGATTTTCCAGCCTCCAGCCTGCAAGGGAAGCTTTCTAAGTGAAAGGTGAGCATTTCCTCATCTCACACTGAAGCTCCTCAATGTAATAAAGCAATGGTTTTTAAGTTTATTTCCATATTCTTCATTAAATCTCATTAATTTTCCCTCCAACACAAGAGGAAAGTTGCCTTGTGCAAATGGGTGAGAGCAAAGTCCATTAAGAGTTGGTATAAAGCTGAGAAAAAATTCATATGAGGACAGGATGGAAATGTACAGTAGTCTTAGAAACCTGATTTATGACTAATAGGGGGCATATTAAAAGGTATAAAACAAATCATCAGGGATATTAAATGTATCTACAACTCTCCCTATCTCTGATCTCTGTGAAATGTGCTCACTTACACTTCTATAAATCCCCTGGACTGAGGAGAATAAAAATTTATTCTAAACTCATCAGATTTGCAGGTAAAAATATTCTTTCAAAATACATTCTAGGAAGTTAAAAATTAAATCTGGATTGTGGCACAACTTTTAATTTCCCTTCCAGATTGTTTTAAATCCACTTCTGCAGTGTAACCAAAAAGAATTTACTATCCAGTGGAATTCTCTGTGTAGCACACAGCTTTTTATCTACAACAGAGCACTTGATTTAAATCTTGAGAGTTATATGGGTTTTAAGAAACACTTGATATTATTAAGAAAACCCAAATCATAGAATCATTAAGGTTGGCAAAGACCTTGAGATCACCAAGTCCAATGGTTAACCCAGCCCCACTGTCCTCATTATCAAACCACGTCCTCAATGCCATTTCCACAAGTTTTTAACACTTCCAGGGATGGGGACTTCATCACTTCCATGGGAAAAGGTGCTAATTCTGAATGCATGGATACACTGAATTGGAAATCAACTTTCTCTTATCCTGGTTGCTTCCCCATCCTCATATTTGGAATGTCAGAACTTCCGACTTCCTCGCTCACATGCAAGCTCTGATTTTAACCTTAATTTGATTTGAATTATTACTTTTGCTGAGTGTATTTCTTATTTTGATGGGGAAAAAACCAGCACTGTGGCCTTGTTAAACATCCTGTGTTTGTGTTCAGCAAATCCTTGTGCACCAAAGCAGGGTCAGACCCACCTGGATCTCCGGTCGTAGCTCCGGGATCTCCGGTAGCTGTCGCTCCTCTTGCTCCTGCTCCGACTCCTGCTGTAGTAACTGTCATAGGTGTAGGACCTGCTTTAAAGGGGGGACAAAAGTAGTTGTGAATTCACAATTTCTGGTCTAAAATGCTGGTTCAAATGCTGGTTTAAAGGATATTTATATAGACTCACGAGGGGCTGTATAGAAATTACTTTCAATGATGTGGCAAACAATTCTACACTTTATAAAAGGTTTCCACAAAACAACAATCTTCAAAATAACAGTAAAAAATCTCAAATTTTATTAGTAAGGATATACTAAGCATTTTTAAAGTTTTGTGCTTTCTCTTTTTTTTCTAGTAGAATTCTTATTTGCTAATACTTCTGAAAGCAAGCAAAGCGATTCCATTTCTAACTCGATTTTATTTAAAAAAACAAAAGCAAATGTGTTCACTACTACTTACAGCATTACCTGCAACTGTAATGCCAGGATGGTTTGGTTATTTTCAGCTTTTGAAAGTGTCCTGCATTCATTTTGCTTTGATTCAAGTTGCCATCATGGTATTATAATAATAATTTTAAGTACTAAAGGTTCCTGGAAGTGTCCAAAGCAAGGCTGGATGGGGCTTGGAGCATCCTGGTCTAGGGGAAGGTGCCTCTGCCTATGGCAAGGGGTTGGAACTGGGTCATCTTTAAAGTCCTGTCTAACCCAAACCATTCTGGGATTCTATGAGATAAAAGCAAACTTAAAAAGTATTTTTTTAACATTAAAAAATATGTATTTAGATATGCACTTGCATTACAGTATGTATAATAATAATACTGTAGTATTATATATATATAATAATATAGGTATATAAGTATAATAATAATAGGTAGTATGTATGATAAATAATAGTATCATATACAATAATTATGTAATAAAGTCTACTTTAAAGAAATGTACATAAAAGTACACTTCTACTAAGGTGATTTGATGGGCAGCACATTTCTTGCAGAGTTTGTATAGAAGGACAATCCCTACCTGGATCGACTGTGGTGACCATAGGAACTGCTCCAGGATCGGCTCCTGCTATAGCTCCGACTGACAAAATGCAAACCACAGAGGGGTTTTTAGTCAACAGAAACCAAGAGTGCTGAAGAGAGCAGGGGCAGAGGGGGGACAGGAGGAGGAGAACAGCTGGATGAACCCACCTGTGGCTCTTGTAGCTGTGGTAGGAGCTGCTGCGGCTCCGGGAGCGATCTCTGCTGTACCGGCCCCGGCTCCGGCTCCTCGAGTAGCTCCTGGACCTACAGCAGGGACACCAGGAGACAACACAACTGAGGAGAGCAGCAGAAAGTGGGAACCAGGAGAAGTTATGAATCTTTAGGTTTTTAGCTAAATATTTATTTCATACTTGATAGATGATACGGCCACTGAGTTAATCCAAGGGCTGGAGCCAGGCTGGGAGAACTGGGGGTGTTCACCTGGAGAAGGGAAGGCTCCAGGGAGAGCCTGGGAACAAGGGCCTGGAGTGACAAAAAAACGGACACTTCACACTGACACAGGGTGCCCAGAGAAGCTGTGGCTGCCCCTGGATTCCTGGATGTGTCCAGGCTGGACAGGGCTTGGAGCAGCCTGGGGTAGTGGAAGTTCCATCCCATGGCCGGGGGTGGAACTGGATGGGTTTTAAGGTCCCTTCCAACCCAAATGGTTCTATATGACAGGACTGTAAAAAAACAAAAACCACAATCTGAAAAGCGTTCCTTGAAAATATAAGAACATTCAATTGGCCAGGGCTGGCTGTGGGAGCAGCACAAGCTTCTCACCTATATGAATATGTAGAACTTCGGGATCGACTTCTGGAGTGACTGTAGGATATGGACCTTATTCTGTGTCTGGATTTAGACTCGGATTTACTTCGTGACCTGCTGAGACTCCTGGAAGGGCTGTTGTCATCTCTGCTTGGAGATTCCTCCTCACTGGAACTTTCTTGGTTCCTCGGCCGACGATTCAGCCGGGCTGTTTTCCTCACTTCATCAAAAAGAGACCCAGGCCTTACTTTATTTTTTGCTTTTATTTCAATTCTTAAACCTGCTGGTTTAGGCTCTGGTACTGACACTACATTTTTAACCTCCGTGGCTGTACTAATTGTTGCTGGTTTTAAGTTACCAACACCTTGCAAAGGCTTCCATTTATTGTCTATCATATTGCTTGGTGTATTTTCAGAAATTTCATTTTTTAAACTACAGTCTTTACCACCAGACACAGGGGCAGAGTTATTTTCTTGCCTTCCCGTTTCTTTTTCTTCTTTAATATTAATAAAATCTCTTATGTTGTTTCCCAGTTTGACAGCATCTTGCTCGGGGGTCTCAACCTGTAACTCTTTTTTCACACCAGCACTTAAAGGTTTAGCAGTGAGAATGACAGGAGACAAAACATCCACATCCACCTTCCCTGGTGAGTTACGATCCGGAGTACAAATCTCCATGTTGTCATCTGTCTGAATAACATCTTCCAGCCCATTCTGGTTATTTTCTTGTTTAATCTCACTCTTGCAGGCAGCCACGTTTATTCCTGAGTTTAAAATACCAGCTGAAGTGCTTGTTTCAATGGGCTCTTTATTAAGGTTGCTGCAATCTGGTGAGGCCCCACACGTGGTGGTTTTATCTAAAAGGTTTTCATTCACACATGACTTTTCACCATTTCCCATTTTATCTGTGACTATTTCATCCTTTTCATAAACTTGTTTTTTATCCTTTATGTCCCTGCTAAGCTGCTTTTCTTTTTTATCATCCTTAGTAACCGGCTTTTCATTTATCTCATCATCCTCTTCTTCCCCAAACTCAAGGGGGGGCTGCCAATGAAACGTTTCTTTTCTTTTCTGGACTTTGTGTTTTTTCTCCTTTTTGCCTTTTGATTTTTCTTTTGCTTTTTTGGAATGTGATTTTTTAGGTGCCTTTTTCAACCCATGTTTGTGTTTTTTCGACTTGCCTCGAGTGTCTGCTGAGCTGGAACGAGAACTCTCAGATTCAGAAGATGACAACTGTTTGCTTGTCTTCCACGTGCAGTCAGAACCCAAAAAGCCCTCTGAGGAATGGGATTGTTTTTTTATCCTTTTGGTGACATTAAGCTCTGTGTCAGACCCTGAGGTGGCCTCTCCTTCTTCTTTCCCAGAGGAGAGTCTGGAGTCCCCCCTATTACGCTTTGCCTCTCCCCTTTCAGAATTTGACTCCGAGTCCCATTTGCTACCTGAGTAGGATTTGCGTTTCGTTCTTGTACCACCTCTGGGCTGCTCAGAGCATTTCTCCTTAGCTGCTTTCTTTTTGGAGTGATCAGAATCCTGCTCACCTTTGGCTTTCTCCTCCCCTCTCTCAGAATTTAAGCTATTTTTGTCCTGTTTCTCAGCATCCCCTTCTTTTTCTTGGACTGCTCTGGCTTTGGCAGAGCGCTCGCTGTCGGAGGAGAAGTCTGAGGATGACAAACTGTCACTCTCCTTCAAGCCTTGGGAAGACTCATCGTAGTCCTTTGGATGCTCGTAAGGCAAAGTGCTCTCAGAGCTTGTTTCCTGCCTCAGTTTGAGGCCCCGAGCTTTGGGATCGCTGGCTGTGGATTTCCTCTTGCTCCTGTGCCTGTCTTCATCGCTGAGGGAATAGTCGGACGTGGACTCGCTGTACCCCGACCTGTCACTGCGGTATTTACCTGGGGATGCTGACCTGCCAGAAGAAGGAGATTTTGTCCTTGAGCTCGATGGGCTTCTAGACCTTGAGTAAGATCTCGAGTATGAGCGGCTTGGAGAGGACCTGCTCCTGGACCTGGGCCAGCTCTCCGAGCTCCTGTCACTGCGGCCTTTGGAATACCCGCTCCGATCGCTCTCCGAGCTCCTCTCCTGCTTGCGGTAGGAGGAAGAGGTGTTGGCTTCCTTAACCACCACTAAATTGTAATTAGTTTGGGTGGGAATTAAGTGGGTTGTTTTGGCTTTCATCTCCTGAATTCGCTCGTACGATGGCTTCCAAGGTTTCTGCCCAGGTTTCCACCTTGAAGGTGGGGGGCTGTCACTTAAGGGTATGACAGGGAGGTTTTCTGGGACAACTGGTGGCACGATAACCTTGTCACTGGGCAGTATCACTGCTCTGACAGGCTCAGCAGCCTTGGTCAACTTAGTGTCATTTAACCGTGCTGAAATATTTCGTGGAGAATTGGGAACAGTCTTTTGCTGCCTGGGGTTAGAACTTGACCGTGACCTACTTCGAGATCGCGACGATTTAGAGGCTGATCTTGATCGAGAACTTCTTCTGGAGTAAGATCTCGATTTAGATCTAGACCTGGATCTGGATCTGTAGTATGATCGAGACCCTCTGCTTGATAAAGATGACAAGCTCTGGTCTTCCTTATCAGATTTAGACCAGTCTCTCCTGGATGAACGCCTGGAAGACAATGAGGAAGAACGAGATTTCCTCTCACGATCACAAGATGATTTTGTCCTCCTGTGGAAGGAATGAGAGGACTCTACATCTGAGGAGGCTGATGTTTTCTTTTTCTTTGTTTGCTTGTGCTTCTTGAAATGCTTCTGCCTTTTAGATTTCTTTTTATGCTTCACCTTCTTCTTCTCTTTCCTGTGCTTCTTGTGATGGCTGGAGTATCTCACAGTGCTCAGATCAGCATAACCGTTGTGGGACCAGGACCTGGATCTCCGGGATGCACTTCTCTCATCCCATCTGCTTGTACAGGGGTCACTCAGCCTGGAAAACAAACAGACAAACCCCAGACTAAGTGCAAATTCTGTAAAAACCTTTAGATAAAATTAAGGCTTTTTAAACTTAATTTTAAGTAAATTTGCATAAATCCTAGCACACACACTTTAATAGCAGAGAATTGCTTTGGGATCCTTACACTCATTATAAGATATATTTTTTACACTCATTTTAAGATATAGAATTTATCAAGAGCTACTTCTCTCTAAGAAATAAATCAGCCAACACCCACAAATCTTGCATATTTTAGGACCCGTGTAAAGAGATTTAAAGTTTTAATTACCCCAGTCTGCAGGACTTTGACCTCTACAACTACAGGATCCTTAAACCACATTGAAATACAAGTTTTAAAACATCTCACTATATAAAAAAAAATAATCAGAAACATTTGCAATTATTCACTAATAGTTACATATAATACATTTAAGTTTTCCTTTTAAGATTTATCTTTCATAATTTGATAGAAACTCATATTTAGCATCAAGCTATCAGGAATTTTGGAGAGCTGACTTCCACACTTCCCTGGGCAGTCTGTTCTAGTGTTTCCTGTGAAAAAAAATTTCCTAATATCCAATCTAAACCTCTCCTGGCCGTTTTCTCTCATCCTGGTACTGACGTGGCACATCTACACCATCCAGCAGGGCTTGCCAAAGGCCAGCAGATCTCAAAGCTGTGTAGGGCTCCTCTTACTTGTCTCCTTTGCTCCACCTCTCCCCGCTGGGCGCTCGGTAGGTGCGCAGCCTCTGCATCTCCTCCTTCCAGTGGGGAGGGGTCTCGCTGCTCTCCTCATGGTCGGACTCGGAGCAGGAGCGGGAGCGCGGCGGGGTGTGATAGCGCTGGGACACAAACACACACAGCTGCAGCCAGGCTCTGCACACACCCACTGCTGCTGCTCACACTCTCAGCACTCAGAGAGGCCAGCAGCTCACCCAGCTTCTCAAAACATGAAAGCAAGAATGGAGGAAGAGGCCACGGATTCCCTTTTGGAATAACACAATTACTGCAGATAACCACCCTCGTTTTTTAAGCACAGATGTTTCACTTCAGTCAGACACTTCACAGTTTGCAGGAGTAAAGACAAAACCCTATTTCAAAAGTCACTGTTGTTCAATTCTTCAGAAATGGGAATCCAAATTAAGTCACTTTAAAGCAATTAAAAAATAGAAAACTGAACACAAAAACTCACAAAAAAACCCCGAAACTCTTTCACAAAAAAGAGCAATGAAGCTTCACATTTAAAAAATTATGCTTAGGCAGAGCATTTAAGCAGGCAACAAGAGCTACTTGTGCAGCAGAGAAAGAAGAACTCTGCTATTGCTAACTCATTATTTTCCATTACCCAGTGGGATACACACTTAGGTATATTCTGTGAGGAAATCAGATGCTCCTTGACTCAATAAAAGCACATCTGGATTTGACTCAATTATTTTGAGTCACTTATAAAGCAGTAAAAATAGGACAAAAAAAAAGTGTTGTCCCCCAGAATAAAATCACAAAGATGCATGTATTTATTTATCCAGGTTTACAGAAGTAATTAAGACATCCTTCTTACATAAAAAAAAACAAAATCAAGATAACCTGAGCTTCCCTACTGTTTCAGCTGAAGCAATGACTACTTAAAAAACAGCATTTACAGAAGAATGGCCTAAAAGATTGCAGGGTGTCATGGACCTTCCCAATTCTCACATTTTAAACTCTGGAGTCTCGTGGAACCTACAAACAAGTATTTGAGAAACATCAATGAACTTCACCTGGATAGCAACTGTGCTAATAAACTCTATTAGAGATGGAACAAAAATGTGTTTCTCCAACTGCCAGCCCTAAATGACATCTTTTTTCATTCTTAATTTTGCTGAGAGGGTGCCATAATGATGAAAAAACCAGACAGAAACCCCAATATTTGGCAGATACCAATTCCACTCAGCTTTAAGTTATTTTTCCCTAAGTCTTTATTTACATAAATATTTCCAAACATTCTATTTAGGCTTTTTTTTTTTTCTCCAAACAATCTTTAAGTAAAAAAACAGTAACAGGAAGGATGTAAAAGTGTTACAACATCAACTACCTGACAGGATTTCAATTCTTTCTAAACTGGATCCTACAACATGTAAATAAAGTGTCATACAAAGCCCTCCAGGGAAATTCAAAGCTCAAAGTCAGGGAAGATACTCTGGGTGAGAGGAAATAAAGAAATAAATAAAATTGTCACATACTATTGTGCCTCTTCCTTTAATTTTTCGTCCAGATTTAGAGACTGATGGTTTCTGGTCAGTCAGAACTGGTGCAGCATCAAGAAGCTTCCTACATAAATTAATAAAGTATGAAGTTACACAGGAAAAAAAAACCAAAAAAACAATTAACTTACAATTAGTTTAAGTTAAAAATGAGAACTATTCATCATCTTATTCATTTATTTTCAGACAGCATTCAGTGTTTTTTTTCAAGAAACAAAGCAAGAGAGTTCTGCAACAAAAGCAAATCAACATGTATTTGTTTTCAACCAAATGTGCAGCCTGGACTCTTGACACAGAAATTAATGCTAAAAATGAACTTACAAAACACAAGAGGTTAACTTGTGTTTGGGGCACAAATCCTGAAGACTACATGGGCAGAAGAGTTTCAGGATCTCACTTCAGGATAGTTCACAGGTTCTAAAGCTTTGCTTCTTTCAGCTTGTGCAATATCCCAAAAGTAGTTAGCAAATCTTTGGGAATGAGAGTGGTGATCCAAGGAAAGACTTACAGGAATCCATACCATTAAGGGAAATTTAAAAACCCAACACCAAACAAACCTAGCATAGATTTTAGAGGTATCTGGCACTGTAATGGATTAGCTCAGTTACAAAAGCAAGGAAATTTGACAGTGGAGGTATAAAACACATTGAAAGTATCTTGTGAGCTTGTGACTTCCTTTGTAGCAAAAGAAGAGGATTTTCTTTTATTCTCAAACACTGTCAAGTCACGAAATTCCAGGTGATCGATTCTGAACCAAAGTTTCTTCATCAGTCAAAGAAAGATGAAAAATCACCTCTCCCAATTCCAAGTTTCCTAGCAATCAAGTATTTCCTGTGGTTTGCATTGCATGATTACCTGTGAAATTATTCATTAATTGCTTTTAATTGAGTTTAACATCCTTAAAGATCAATGAAATCATCTCAAGATCTCACTGAAAACCCCTAGCACAGGTCACAAGGAACATCACAAAGGAAACTGTAAAAAGGACAATTAAATGAGCTCATGCAGCAATCCTGACACTGCAGGCAGCAGCACCAGGAAGAGAACATTAACAGGAATATTTCATGCACAGTTTTCAGCAAGGCAGAATAAAAAGCTCAGAGTTCCTTACGGTTCAGGCTCTACATTGACAACAGGCACATCTCTTCTGAGCAAAAATCTATTTTCAGGCACTGGGGGGATTTCCTCAGGACGTACCACGGGCTTGTCCCGCTTTGTGCTAAGGTCGACTTTGTCTGCGACATCGCTCTTGGCAGAAAGGCTGCTAAGGGAAGAGCAGGGTGAGAAATCACCATTAGCTGGAAAAATCCCTTTTCCCACTGGATTCCAAAACAAGATGCAGCAAACTTAAAGCTGGCTTAACAACCAAAATGTGTTCCACAATCCATTTTAGGCTAAAGGGAGGATGGGCTGCTATTACTGGAGAGAAAGTTCAGTTCTTGCTTTACAGCACATAATTCTTGCATTTACATTTCATTTCATTGAAATGTAAATTTCATTTTCATTTACAATTTGTTGTGAAATATTTTTAAAATATAATCAAATATATGTACAAAGTTCTGCAATTTGCCTAAAGTCTCGCTTTTACACAGGTGTGCTGAGCCCTGAATAGTTTCACATGCTGGGATTTAGTTATTCCAACATCACTCTTGCTTCTGATTACAAAGATTTTCAATTTCATGGAACACTCGACAACAACCTCATTTTTAGGGATTTTTGTTTGTTTACAAAATCATGCACTAAACCTCAAACTTAAAAAGTATTTTCATATTTACTGCTTGAGCACTTCACGAAACCAAAGCAGAAATCCCCAGATTTCACTGCAATTGTTAAATTGAAGAGAGCAGTCACCGTCTTTGGCTTGAGGTTCGCTTGCACCTTGGATCCTCTTTCTTCCTCTCCTCCTTCCTTCGTTTCCTGGACTGTTTGGTTTTAGCTCTTCTTTTCCTCTTTCTCCTCCTGCTCCTTTCATTCTCAGCCTCGCTCTCAGATGAGGATTCTGAAGAGCTGGATGCACTGGAGGAGGATTCTGAGGCTTCTGACTCAGAGCAAACTTTCTTCTTCTTCTCCAAAGCTTGAACAGATATTTTCAATTTACACTGTGCACACGTGTGTGCATGTAAAAGCACAAAGCACACAATTTTATAATGCATAAATACACAAATGGGCTGATTTAGAGAAGCTCTGTGAATTTTTCCCCAATATTAAATAATCATAATAAAAATTAATCTGATTGTGCCCAGTCTAAATCCATTTTCCAGCAAAGACACAATACATAGATAAGCAAAGACCACTTATAGTAAAAAAAATTAGGTGCACTTGGAAACAATGCACAGGTTGCAAATGAAAGATTAAAAACAAATTAGTTGCTGGCTCAGTTGTGTATTTTTTACTTTTAAAACCTTGTCATTTTCTCTTTTCTGCATCCTCACACTTTTACACTATGGTTTCTCTTGACATTCTGTAAAGGACCTAAATAACCACCTTATCCTTATGGAAAATCAGAAATTAGGTAGAAAATGCTAACTTTTAACACTCCACTAATTCCCAGAAACTGTCTAGACATAGATTTAAGATCATTTATTCTCTATGAATCTTCATGTAAAGGAAAATAAGTTTGACCACATATATTGCATATATTAACTTTACAGAATCTTAAAATAAACCTTTGGAAAGTGCACAAAATTCAACTTTGTGTCTTGTTCTTTTAAACACAGAAAAATAACTTTTAGTTCCTTTTTGTCATGTCAACCTCTAACATGAACAGGGAATAAATGTTGAGGATAGAAAAATTTTTTTTTTTTTTTGCTGTGCCTTCTTCTCCGAGACCAAGATTTGTGTTTTACAGGCTCGCAAGAATTAACTAAGATTCTGCAGTTTGCCAAAATGATTTTTAGCTGCTGGTGGGATTTTTGTACTCTCTGAGACCATGGACATCAGTAATTTTGGGAATGCTGGCACTCACCATCTTTAGCTGACCTGGTGACCAGCACCCCACAGTCAATGACTCGCACATCTGCGTAGGGCCTGCTCGCAGTATCGGTTTTGAGATTTTCTATCTGTTCTATGACTTCAAACCCAGAAATAACCAGTCCAAAGACAACGTGCACGCTGCAGAAATAAAGTATGTACAAAGCACAAAACAGCTATGAATCACTGTAATGACTGTCCAATTAATTTCACATTTTAAAAGTCAGTCTGAGGTAGAAACATTGAGTTCTTAATGCATTAAATAAGATTTTTAAAAATGATTTTAAGTTTAACACGGACAACAATGTTGAGATTTTATGCAATATGAAACAAAGATCCACTCTGACATCAAGTATTTCCCTCAAATTGAAGCAGTCTCCTCTCCTCCACAAGGGCAGGGTAAACAGATTATAATTCCTAACCCACCCTTCTATTTTTGCAGTTTTGTGCAATAGAGATCAAAAGCCCATCTATAAACATGACAAAAGTCCTCCCCAGAGAAGGAGAATTTATAGATCTCTACAAACCCAGGATACAATTTCCCCCCAGCACTGTAGGGACAGTTAAAATAAAGGAATCCTCAGTTTTGTTCTATGGTACCACATTTTTCTCTCTGTCTTCCATTTGCCCCATAAATTGTAGGCATAAAACATGCCCCAAAAAAGATGACTGCTCAAATATATCAAACTTGGCAATACAAATCCCAGATTTATGGGCTGAGGGCAGCAACAAGTTTTAAAGAAATAATCTTAGGATTTAAGACAATTCAAGTTTTTGTCCAGCTTTAGGAAGTAAGTTGTGACTTGAAATTTTTATAGAACTGAAACTTTTGTTTTCCATCCTGTCCCATTGTATCATCTTCCACAGAATTAAGGATTTGTTTCCCCATTGTTGTCTACTTTCAATATAACCTTCAAACTTCAGTAATAATTTGAGAAATTGGAAAGGATTCTCACCCATCCAGATGAGGAGCAGGTTTTGTTGTTCTGTTGGACAAACAGCAAGATGGGAAGATGGTAAAATAAAATAAAATCAGGGATTCAGATGAAGTAAAAGAGGAGAATGACACAGAAAAAAAAAAAAAAAGAGGTGAAGGTAAGACAAAAATAGTGAAAAAATGCAGTTAAATACATGGAATTAACAAACTTAAATTACAGATTACACACACAGGCTTTCTTAAAACTTTTACATGGTATTTGTCTGAAGTTTAGCTAAGTGTGCATACTGAAAGCTGTACCAAGTATCATTTCATGCATGCAGCAAACAATTTCCAAGTCTCTTTAAATACACATTTAATGTAACTTTATGACTTTTAATCACAGAGAAGATACAATTTGGTGATAAATATTAGGTGACCAGTGGGATTTAAATGTTCCTGAGCTTGTTAGCTTCTTAGATTGCAAGGTCACTTTAAAGATAGTTTATTTAAAAAAAAGAAGACTTATGGTATGTGAGAGATTCTCTGCTTTTCCTCACCTCCCACCATTTCTTTCTCACTCACCATTTACCTGCCTGGCCTCCTGACTCAGAATACAAAGCAATATTTCTGTCTTAAATCATCAAACACTTCAGCTCAAAAACTCACAAGCTTCCCAAAATCAACAGCAGACATTCTGTGCCACCTACACTTCACTGATAAATGCAGATTTCCTCCCTATTTTTCAGCTTCTCACACTGAGCCTGAATGGAAAATGCAACTGCCTTTTGTACAAATCTTTTGGATTCTAATGCTGTGAATCCTTTTCCAAAACCAAACTAAAGTTAATTCTCCAAGTGAGCCTGAATTCCTGCTGCACAGGGGATCCTGCTATGCAGGAATATTGAGTAAAGAACATCAGAACCTGCTCAAATACTGGGGGAGAAATTAAATAGAAATAGCTTTTGAAGTTACTTTATTCATATGTGAAAACATTCTTCTCTCTCTCCTCCCAAGAACTATTGTACTTTTAAAGCCTTTTTCCCTTCTCAAATAATCAATCACAGGTGATTTTTCTAAATTTACAATAACACAGATTTGATACAAACAAGTCAGTTTTTCACTGTTAGAATAAAATATTACTTCTTAAACACTTCCCTTCCCTCGAGTTTTGAACTATTAGGTCACAAAACACTGCAGTGCTGAACATATCCCAAAAGGTGGAATTGTGAATCAGGAGTGTTTACACTCTTGATTTTTTTTTTTTTTTTTTTTTTTTTAAAGCTCCAAATGTCAACCAGCCCATCCAGTTCTGTAATACTGAATAATACAGAAAACTTCTTTGGGTTAACACAGGGGAATAAATGCTATTAACACAACATTAAATTTCTCAATAGCAGTGGGTGTTCTTGGATTTTTTTCTTGCTAACACAGTATATTGCTACAAAGAGAAAAATCCTTATGGCTTTTGAAGCTCTTCAAGCAAGAGTTAACTGCATTAACAACCTGCTGTTAAGTAAACATTTTAAGTGGGTTTAATTATGAAGCTGATTTAAAGGGGTGAAAAAATAGAAGTGGGTTACTTCAATGAAACCAATAGTAGTGAAGACTTAGTGTTTAGAATTAGCTGGAAACAGCAATAGGCTCAAACCCAGGGCTGGGGAGGCTGCAGGTGCTCCTGCCATGCTGCAGCAGCACTGGAGACTAATTAAGCAAATTACCTAAGCAGGAGCTGCCTTCAGACTGGTCCTTACTGAGCAGGGAAAGGGGTGGTTGGTGCACTAAAACATGCAGAGGCTTCCCCATTCCCCTGGCAATCTGAGAGAGAGAATGGACAGGGTTTCTCTCCTTGTTCACCAAGAGAGAACACGAGGAGAAGCTTTGTCCCAAAGTCCTTCCAGATGCACCACAAGGATTTGGTCAGAACAACTTCCCATGAGAAGCAGAAACCCAAATCCTTGTGGTGCCTTTGAAAGCTTTCTCACCTCAGTGTTAGGGCTGTAATCTGACATTTATTCTGCAAAGGTGCACTTTAAAATAGCATTTCAAGGTTTTCTGCATCAATCCTTGAGTATTTCTTTGGCTTCACAACTTAACCAGGAGCAAACCTACCTCCTGTCTTGCAACTATGGAAACCTAAAGTCATGATGAGTTCATCCCCTAAAATAATATTTTATTAGAATATTTCTATATAGAGCTCTTCTCAATGAAACCATTCAAAATCTGCCTTTTAATAGATACTGTTATGCAAGTTATTGACAGAAGGACAAAATACCTTGCTTCACTCAAGTTTAAATTGGTTTAAGATACTGCTGAAGAGAAAATCATCATTTTGATAAAAGCATCTTCTCACCCACCCCCCCAAAGAACCTCAGGCCTAACAAAGGGTTCAATGCACATAACAATATGATCAGAAAAACAAGAAAGATAAAAACAGAAAGAAAAGGAAAGGACACAGCCTTAGAGGAATGAGACATTACCTTTGGAGCGCACGATGTAACACTGTTTCTGTAAATTTTACACAAAAATGGCAGAAATAAATTGTAATACATTTTCAGACAAAACTGAGTCTATGTTTTATTAAATACAAGTTTTAAATTAATATTAATCAAGTTGTATGCAGAAAAAGGATGCCTAAAAGAGGGCTCTAAATTTTCTTTAGAATACAAGGTATACTTTGAAAACTAAAGTTCTCCTTAAAAACAAAAAGAAAACTCAAGACAAAATCTACTGCAAAAACCAACAGTTAGAAAGAGAATGCCCCCACTCCCCTCTAAGTCTCACTCCAGCAAAAAATGCCCAACTTGAAGCAGATGAATAAGCAATTTCTGTGGGTTTATTGACATGCTTGCAGTTCCACAGGGGTTCAAAGGTTCTGCTGAATCCATTCCTAAGCAGAAACTTCCCAGGCTGGCACACAAACGTGTGGATTCACAAAGGAAACACAGCCAGGAAGTTCACAGCTTCAAACGTTTCAGAATTAGCTGACACCCTCCTCCTACTATGAAGCTTTTCTACAACTAAGAAAAATCTGTGTTTTCTCTAAAATAAGTGCATTGATTGCTTCTGTTCAGAATTTAGAACAAAAACCACATTGCAGGTGCAAAAAAGCCCAAACAGCTGCAGCAGCTGATACTGGATTTGTCCTCTGGTGCAATTCTGAGCAGCAGCAATGTCTGAAAACTGCATTATCAGCTGAGCTTATCCACAGCCCCCTCTCCCCCCAATAAACTATCAGTGATTAATTATCTCTGCAGAGTCAAGCACTGAAATGGAATTTTTGTTACTGGTTACACACAAAAGTATCCTGGGAATGTTTTCATTTTTTCATAAACTTTTGATCAAGCTTATGTGAGCAGTGCACATGTACCAATAATGCTCAAAGATAATGCAACATCAGCTCCTTCCATTTGACATTTTTTCATTTTTGTATCAGTCAACTGTTCAATAATTAGCTCAAAAATCAGTAAAAAAAGGAAATTATTAACTGTTGATTAGAAAAATACCTGAGACACCAGAAAGGTATGAACTACTTTTAATGAGCTGGTAACATTCAGAAATAATTTGTAAAATCAAAACAAGAGTCCTCCCAAATTATTTTATCCTTCATTTAGCAGATCAAAGTGGTTCCTTTGTTTCAGTTTATGAACTGGGCATGGTATCACATGTTAAAACATTTTTAAAATAAAAAATCCTATTTAGTTCTGAGTAAGAAAGCAGAGCTTGAAAGACACATTAAACCAACAACAACTTCAATAAGAAAAAAAAAATCTGTCAGTAATAGGAAATCAGACTCAAGTTTTAAATAGCTGTGGTACAGAGAGGCAAGAACTCCAAGCATTTGAACTGATAAGAACAGAATCCAGGACTCCTCTTTAGGTTGCACTAAAGGCTTATTCCTCAGCAAACTCAAAAGGCAATAAAAGAATTATTAAACAAAACTTCCCTCTTTTAACAAAGGGGTTACTTTGTTTTGCTTCACCCCTCCCTGGCAGGGGCACTTGTGGTTTGTTACAAATGGGGCTTGGCAGATTTGGTGTGAGAGGGGAACAGAGCTGAGCCCGTGGGAGGATCAGGAGTCTCATTCCTGTTCTTTTATTCCCTATTTTCACCAGAGCTGCACTATTCTGTGAATTTCCTCACTGGCAGGTGGGGAATGGCCACAGGAATGATGGAATGGCTCTGAGGAGACAGGATATTCCCAGATGAGCTGGACTGAGAAGGGAGCACACAGCTCCAGAACATCACCCAAAGGATGATGGCACTGAGCTGGAACATCCAGGAACAGCCCTGGATATCAGGGCTCTGTGCAGTGCTCCCCCAGCAACTGCTGCTGATGTTGGCAGCAGCAATTCAAAGCAGCTACTGGAAATTAGAAAAAGAAAAGATTCTGGAGTGGTTCCTGTCAATCTCTGCCCCATCCTGGAGATTGTGTATCTCAGGACCCACATGGAAACAGGACAGTCAGAGATTACCATCCCCAGATGGTTTCAGAACACTTGCAAAATCACTGAGAGTTCTACAGGGGAAAAAAAAATAAATCAGAGTGGATCCCTGAAAACACAGAGAGCCAATTTCTAATCTGGTGCCTTACAACTCTCTCCAACACATGCCCACAATGAACTGCTACAAACCTTTGGGTAATGAAAACTGAAATTGCAGTATTTCACAAATCTAAAGGGATTCTATTCTCTCTGGATCCCTTCTGCTGGACTGCAAAATAATGTGTTCCTCCAGAGCAGGAAATGTTTCTCAGGCACATGAGAACACACTTGGCCTATTTAGAGCACGTGTGCATGGAACTCTCAATCCTCCCTCAGCTACACATTCTCCTTCCCACCCAACTGTTGCTCCTACTCAAGGGAAAAAAAAGGGGAGGAAATTAATCTACAGGCATTAAACCCAGCACTTGATACCCCACAGACACACTTCTGACTCCTTCCACCCCTGTGGAACTGTGCCACTCTCCACCAGAGCTTTGATCTCAGTCCCTGCTTTTCCCTGAAGCTTTCTCCATGCCCAGTTCTCACTGCTGCCCATAAATCCTCCAAGCTCTTTCATGCCAGAGAAATTCCTGACTAAGAAAGCTGATGATTTTTTAGGATGGGTCAGATGCCTGTTTACATTAAGATGAGTCTGGAGATTCTATTTCAAGTAAAACTGACCACTTTAAATCAACTTGTAGGCATTGCAGAGTCTTGTGCCTGGATTGCTGGTGCAATATGCCAAAGAGACTTTTGCTGCCTGATTACTTCCTGTAAAGTCTCACTATTCCAAATAAAACTTTTCTCAGGAGAGCAGGGAATTCTGATGAATTAGCAGAACTCCTACAGCCAGGATCCCTGCTATTATTTTAGCCCTACTTGGACTGTTATAGAAAAGAAAAATCACCTATTTGCACTCCTTATCTGCTACATTAGATGTGTACAAGATACAGAGTTCTCATCCCTGAAAACAAATGCATAGCTCTAAAGAAGCTCAGATGAACTATCTCCCTTTCTATAAATTTAATCAATGAATTGAAATATATATAAATACTAAAAAAAATCTGAAGGGCTACCACTGAATATTGCCTTTCACAACTTTCCAGGTTAAACACTTGAAGAATATTTTTCCTAATGATAAACTATAGAGAAACTGAGCATTACTGGGAGTATAAAAAAAACCTCATTTTAATTTCAGCTTAAAGTGTAAAGGAAGAAAATATTTTATTAAAGAAAAGCTCTACAGATACAATGTATACTCCCTAAAGTAATCAGACAAATGCCACCCAGCAAGACTAACTGCTTTAATAAACTGCATTTTCAAGAGAAGGCACAAACTGCCTAGATAAAACCTTTAGGAGCTGTTTTCCACTTGAAATCCTGATTCTCTTCCCCACTTGGAATCCTGATTCTCTTCCCTGGCTCCAGGGCAGGCTGGTCCTTTTCAGAGATTAGAGATACCCCAGAAATCTGCATGGGCAGGCAGGTAAGAGCTGCAGAGCTCCCTCATCCTGAAGGCCACAGGACACCCCAGGAGCCTAAAGCAGCTCTGGATTCCTGCAGGCAGCTCACGTGAAGTTTTAATGTCTCTTACTCTGCCCCAATTCCCACTGAACTCACTTCTCCTTACAGTGATTCTATGAAAAAAATCACAATTTTTCAAGGAATCTGCATTCTTTCAAAATACTTCTGTATTTGATGAAAGTGCTTTTAAATAATCTTGATTAATTGTCCTGTATTAATTATAATTTAGTATCCAACACAACCTTGGGTTGTTTTGGTGTGTGAGGAGAGACAAGGTGCTTAAATCTGATTGAACAAAGATGAGTCTACCAAGCATCAGGGAAAGAAGATGACTTTGGAATCAAATGCAGGAGAGAAAAGAAACTTTAGAGCCCTCAAATGACAGCTGCTTGACTGATGTGACATCATTAGGTTTTCACATTTAATGTTCAGATAAGTTTAAAAATGGAAAATGAAAGCAAGAGAACCCAAAGGCAAGTCATCAAATGAAAAATAATGAAGCAATGCCTTCAGAGAGCTTATTAAGCCATGGAGTTGTATCTATATAAACTGTTTTCCATATTAGTGTGCACAGATATCCTTTCAGATTTATTGTAATGAAGCACAATATCTAAAATTTCCTTTGAAGTGAACACAAAACAAGCTTTTGAAACAGTTTTATCTCTATGGAATGTCTGAATAGCAGTAACTGTGAAAGACTTTCTTTTAGGTTCCTATGCATCTTCCATTTTTAGGACATTTTTTAGGAAAAGACCTAAAAATGTTTCTTATCTGAACTACATCATATCATACTGAAGATCTTTTTCAGGCAAAGAAAAAAAACCAAGATTCTTGAGGACAATTTTCTCCTTTACTGAAGACAGGGAAGCGCCATTCATTCTTATCCCCCAAGAAAGATGGCAAAGAAAAAAAAGACTTTTTCTAGTTAAGTAACTATGCTAAAATTCACTTTTGAAACCCAGTGTTGTTTCACAAAGTATTTCTAGACTAAAGTTATTAACCTGCTCTTTCCAAACACAAACTGTTAAACATTAACAGGAGGCAATTTTGAAAAGGGAGTTGACAAGGGGAATAATCACATCAAAGTTTGCAAGTTTAAAAATACTGATACTCAACCTAAAATGCACCTGGCTTTGACCAGGAAACCCTCAATTATCAGAGCTGAGTGTTTTACTTATGAGTAAAGGTAAATGTGTTCTCTATAATTTCTATAATTTAAGAGAATGTGGTCACTAGAATGGCATTTTTAAAGGTAATGAAGGGAAAATTTCATTATCAACATATAATTTTACATAGTGTTGGTATATGCACAAGTTAACAGAATTATGCAGAATATGTATCAAAAAAAGCATGTCAGGAACAAACACTCAAAAAAATTAATAATAGAAATCATCATAATCAAATAAAAAACCCCAATAAACAAAAGCCCCACTCATTCTCCTCCTGAAAAAACAACAAAACAACCCCCACAAAAGTTAATCATAAATCATCATCTCTTAAAGAGCAAAACCATTCAAACCACCTCTATAACTCACTCTCCCCTACATACAATGCCCATCACTGTCATTTGCAGATAACATGATGAGATTTGTGCACACACAAAGGCAAAGAATCTATTTTCTGGCCTCTAAGAATTGAACACAAACCATATTTTTAGGGAAAAAAGCAACAGAGGAGGAACATCCGTGGAGCACCAGCTTTAATCCAAATGAATGGCACAAGGAAATAGTGATCTCTAACATTTCCTCCTGCAAATCCCACTCACTCCTAGCCAGGATCAGATGGAGAACATGGATATGGATAATTTAGCAATACCATCTTTCTCATGAACAGCGCTTCTCTGTGTAAGAAAAGCTCCACTGTGGGATCACATCTACTCACATGAAAAATTGGGAACCATTGGTATGTTTCCCTCGGTTTGCCATTGACAAAAGGAACGCTCTGTCATGTTTGAGAATAAAGTTTTCATCTGTTTGAAGAAAAAATATGTTTGTCAGATTTTCCCTGGCAAGGGAGGCAGGTTGTTTTCTTAGTAACTTATGGAGGCTCTAAGGAGAAATTCTGCTGCTGCTGGAGAAACATGAACAGGGTGGAGGAAAAACAACGAGGTTTAAACAAGTCTCTTCAAATTACAGCTGAGACAAAGCTTTGTTTCTTAAAGAAAATGGTGCAGATACAGTTAAATAATTCAAGTCATTGTGAGTGTCTTCAATATACATTCCATTATGGATTTAAATCCTGAATTATTTGGGTAAGAACAAGGTTGGCAGAATTACTGACGTTCTAAACCAAGAATTAATATACATGATACTGTTATTTACACTCCAGGTGGAAATATAAGGAGAAAAAGTCATTTATTTCCCTGCTATGGCACACTAAAAGATGCCACCTCTCCACTCAAAACTGGAAGCCTCAAAGCATAAAAGGAAAAAAAAAAACCTCTCTATACCTGAATCCAACTATAAAAAACATTAAGACTAAACTAAGATGCATTTTATATTGCAGTGAATTAAAGAGGAGTTCTGGTTGTACAGCAGAATATAAAACCAGATCTTCTCAAGGTCATTCCCAAAGATAAAAATACTAATTTGGATGTACAAAGCTATTAATTTTTAGATCATGTATCAAAACACAATCCTGAATATTCAGCACTCACTGGGAAAAACAAACCCTGAGTAACTTCTTAGTAAATGGATCTGCTCAAGCCTTTCCTTGACTAAAAACTTCAATACTCTCACATCAAACTGTGTCTCTTTTTTGAGAAACTTAATTTCATGCACCTAACCAGAGCTACTTGCAACACACAGAACCAGAGGCTGCAAATAAATATATTCACTGTCTTAACACTTGAATATCATAATAATCACCTGGTTTTTTTTCAATAAATAATTGTATGCTTTTAAGCAAATAATTTATAAACCCACCATTTTCCTTCCAACAGATTTTTACAAGAGGTAATTGTACATTTATTTACCAATTCTTTGCAAGGAAAATGATTTGTGTAGCATATAAATAAAGTCAGAAATGAGCCCTAAGCATACAAACCTCGAATAGGGAAGGGGAGGAAAAGGGACATGAACAAAAGAAGAAATCACTGTTTACAGCTGGAATTATGTGGATTGTCTCTCAGAATAAGTCATTAACCCTCAGAAAGGTTAGACACAGAACTCTTCATTTCTCCAAGCAACACAGATATCCATCTACAAAGGGACTTAGCAGTTGTCTATATATTTACTAGGGAGGGGACAAGGGAACAGAGTTTGAATTTGTGTTACTGAGCTTTTGTCTCTTACCTTTTCATTTTGCAAAAGACCACATTCTCTATAAACAAAAGAATATGTTGACAGTTTTAGGCAGGAAGATAGGAGTTTATTCATGAATAAAGTTGCCTAGCCTCCATGCTGAAAGTCATGTTTAACCAATTATGTTAGCCTTAATTAATTGCCATTTTAAGTTAAATATTAACAAAAATTATCTGAAAGTCATGCATATAAAAGGAAATCTCATGCAACATTAGTTTCATGCAAAAGGTGATCTATGAGTGGACCTGTTTTCATTAAGTACTTTGGGAATCAAGACTTATCTCAGAACTGAACAAAGAATCTGCAAAGACATATTTGCTCTTACCTTTAAAATAGCCACCATAAATAGATTCACCTCCTTTTCCATTACCTACACATTAAAAAGCAGCAATTAAAACTTTTTGTTTCATTTATACAAAAGCTGTGCATAACATTCCACCAGCACTTGACTCACAAAATAGGATATTCCCTCAGGCTCATTTGATCAGGCCCAGATTTCAGGACACAGTGAAAACAAACATTTTGGTAAGGACAGGTATTTCAGGAAAGGAACAAAAAATCTTAGGAAACTCCTTCTGGAGACTTTTAAAACATTTTAGCTCATTCAATGCTGTATTATTAATTTTAAACTAATGCAAACAGTTATATTCCTGTACCAACAGAACCCCACCAGTGTTGCCTCTACTGCAGACACAGAAGTGAAAAGCAGTTAAGACTAGAGTTGGGATTTGAATTGTTTTAATAAGATAGAATATCATAAAACCCTCCAGTGAGGGCTAACACACTTTTCTAAACAAATTTTACATCAGTTGAAACATTTTAGAACTTGAAAAATAAACAATGAAATGGGTGATCTATGCTATACTTCACAGCAAATGAAGTGTTTTTACGGCATTGTGATACTTCCATGGTATTTTCTGAAATTATATATTATGAACACATAAATGATAACATTTCTGCTCCATTTAAAACTTTGCAGCTTTAAAAGCCCATTTTACCTTCGCTGAAGTCCCCACCCTGAATCATGAAGTTTTTAACCACACGATGGAATGTGGTGCCTTTGTAGCACAGCTTCTTTCCAGTTGTTTTGCCAATTCCTTTTTCACCTGCAAGAAGGTGAAACAAAAAGAAGCTACAGATTGTAACAAATTCCAAGGGTGTTCTTTCCCTAGTTCTAATGGACATGGGAGCCATAACTAAAAGATAATACAATCCTTCCTACCTGGTGCCTTTTCACCATCCAGATGGGGGATCTTTACAAGGGGACTCTGAGGTGAAAATTGTTTCTTAAAAACATTTTCTCCCCCCCTCAAGAAGGAGTGTTAATCTACTCAGGGTAACTTATAAAAAATACAAGAGTTCAGGTTAATGGTAAGTTAACTATTTTCCTGGGCACAGCTATACTCCTATGTAGGTCACAGAATCCTTTTCAAACCACTCACACATCTGGATGTGCCAGATGATTCCCAGGAGAAAAGCCAGGAAAACAGGTTTCAACTCAGTTTCAATGGGATGCACACTTGGAAAAGTGGGATTGAGCTACTCCAAGCTTCCACACCTTCACCAATCCATGCACAGTGTCAGGCCACCCCTTTACATCAGCTGCAGATCAGGTGGACTGGTGATTTTTGAGTTAGTGGCCCCAGAATATCAAGTTTCATTAGCACATCTTCCAAAATTCAGAGCAGAAGCTGCCCTGGGCTTGTGGATGAGGTCACAATGACTGACAGGACTGAGGTCCTACATGGTTGGTTCATGAGGGATTTATGTTAGTCAAGAGACTTGAGCTTCCCAGAAAAGGGGAGCTGGCAGAATGCAGCAATTAACAGTAAAAGGTTATTATTATAATATTATACACTGTGCAACAGCTAAAATGCCAGACTATCCACATGTGCAGGAGATGCTGTGTACTGAATCATGAAACAGGATAAATAACAGAACAAATAAAATGTTCTATTTTATCCTATCACTGGTTATGGAATAGGTATTTGACACTGGGTTAGAGGACATTTCACCAAATATTCTGCACTCAGAAATGCAGGTACACTCATAACTCAGAGCCAACACTCCCCTGCTGCAATCTATTACTCTGCCACCCCAAATTAAGAGCTCAATCATCCCAAATTTGCCATTCCAAGTCCACCAGTGCCAGCATGAAGGCAAAGGAGAGTTTGTGGCACAAAGCCCACACAGGGCATTGCTGTTTGTCATCCTTCACTCATGGAATGCAAGTTATTTACCTGGCCCTCCACACCCATAATCCCAATCCATGCCTCCTCCTACCCTGTTTTTGTTTTCCACATGAATTATGCAAGCAAATCTATTTATTACAGGGATGGACACACTCCTCCCCAAAGCATGCCCCTCTTTGCTGCAGCACTGAAAATCTCTCATCAAACACCACCATGGAGTATCTGCCTGCACGTCTGGTGATCTTTCAGGATGTCACTCAGGGCTACGGAGAATGCCCTTGGAGAATGGGATCCTGCATGGAACTCAAGCTGGGAGCTTTGGCCATGGTCACAGTCCCAGTCCCTTTCCTTACTCCCCTTTAGAGTACTGCCAGGACTTTCCCAGTCAGCTGAAAAACACAGCAGTTGTTCCACTGGTAAGAGCTGCAGCACCACCCTGAGCTCAGACACTTTCCCACAACCACCAGTACAATGCCCATGAGCTCAGCTTCTCTTTTGTTTCAGGCCAAATACCAGCCTTGTTCTTTTTGCTCTAGACATGCATGAATTTTGTCTGGAAAAGAAAAATCATTGTCTTTGAGCCCCATCTACTTACACCCTTCTTGCCTAAGCAGCTCTTTTCCCATGCACTGCAAATCCCTTGGACATGGGATGGCAGAGGAGAAGCAGCTGCCCTGTTAATACCTGGACTGGCAGCCCAATGGAATCAGGTGCCAAGTTTGAGATCAGAAAGGAATCAGCTCCTGACAAAGCACCACAGAACATGTTTAATTCATGGCTGGGCAGCATCTGCAAGTCCAGCTGCTGGAATTTAAAAGCATGAGCCTCTCTCTGTCAGAGGGATTTTTCCAGGGGCCAAATCTAATTCTGACAGCAATGCCAGAATCACCCTGTCCTCCCATCTGCCAAAAATACCCCAGCTTGATGATGGCTTTATGCAGATATATGGTCCAGAATGAGACAGCACCCCCTCTCCATCACAATTTACCCCCTCAGATGGGCACAGGCCTTGCATATGGCTGTGGTTTGTATTTGTACCAAAAAAAAAAAATTATTGGAAGCAACAATAAAAAATCTGAAATATCAGCTACGTACCTGAGCACAAGCAAAGGAAGTTTTTACAAGTCTTCGGACAAATGTCTGAGAAGAGCTGAAACATAATTCGACCAACTAGAAAAGAATTTAGAAAATAATTAGAGTTTTAGAAGTCTTTGGAATAAGAAAATCTGCACATAAATCAATCTGTACGTTCTAAAAGTGTAATTTTCTGAGAAAAGGTTCTTTTATCAAGCAGACCAAGAAAATATCTTAAGTATGCATATAGTAAAACACACAGCAAGAAAGAAGAACAACATAATTGTAAAAAATAAAATAAAAAAAAGACATGAAGTAATGTAATTCCATCCAATTTATCAGAAATCCTAGAGATTCCATTGTGATTTGAACCTGGAAAGCCAAGCTGACTTACTAAAACAGTTTAATCATGTCAGATCCTTTCCATTTTGAAAATGATTTCCCATAAATACAGGTCCTCAGAGAGCTGGAACAATTCCCTCCCCAATTACTGTGTTTATACAAATACATTAATAATCACATTTCCACAGTTTTCCCTGTGATCATTACCTACAAAGCCCAACTGGCTTAGCTCCACATTGTGCTGAGGATTACAGCTGCATTGGCACTTTTGGCCTAAAATCCTTTAGTTTAAAAAAACCCAGATGAACCAAACAGGGGAGATGAAAGGCAGGCAGGACTAATGCTCCACTTGCCAGGTATTATGAACCAAATATTTTCTCTTTGCTGTTGGTGGTAGTTGTACTATGCACCCTCCAAGTCTATTAAAATACTTCTGAAAAGTGGTTCAATATAAAGAAAAAACCCCTGTTTTAAAACTGATTTATATTTTCTATTTTATTTTCCAAGATACTTGGATGTATAGTACTAAAAAAAACCCTACAACAAATTGCTCCCAAATGTATGAAATCTTTAAAAAAACATAATTAATAAAGAAAAAATTGACATCTCTGCAGGTTGTGAAATAATCCATAGAAGCCTCACTATTGGGCAGGACTACAAGGAGACCAGTAATTTGTCAATGAGCACTACACTCTAGTGGTGCACACTGGTAAAACTTCATCATTTTAAAAAGTAACTACTACAGGAATAACTTCTCTTTCAAGAAAAAAAAAAAAAGTTCAGATGTATTTCATTCAATACTTACTCACCAAAAAGATTTGACAGGCTCCTAAGAAACTGAATTCAATTTTAAGACTCTGTCCAAATATATACAACTATAAGATGGTGAATTGTTGGTTCAGAAAGGAAGAAATAAGATGACAGCATCAGTGCTTGATAATCTTAGATAAAACTTCAAGATGCCTCGAGCTGTTGAAAGGTCTGTATCTCATTAACTGCAGTAAGAATGTTCTCTAAGCATTCATCACTACAGCAGGAAAATCCAAATGAAATGGGTAGGGAGAGTGTCCACAGAATGAAGAAATAGGGAATGTTCAAAGATCTCCCATCAAACAGCAGTTCTGTAACTACCACTATGACAGGATGGCTATTTGCAAGTGAACAAACCATTCTAAGCTGTGAGGATTGAAGATTCCTACAAGGAACACAACACAGTTGAGTAGAAGAGTTATCAATTTTCATTACAGCCCAGGAATTCAGGAGAACACAAATCCCATTCCTCTGCTGCAAAACCAGCAAACTGAACAGCTCAATTGCTAATTGAGCAATTAGAGAGCCACATCCAGATTGTACAGAATCATGGAACAGAGTCCCAGGATGGTTTGAGTTGGAAGGGACTTAAAAGATCATCCAGTTGCAGCTCTACTGCCATGGGCAGGGACACCTTCAGGGCTCCAAGCCCTGTCCAGCACTGGCCTTGGACACTTCCAGGGATCCAGGGGCCTCCCCACCCTCACAGGGAGGAATTTCTACCTAATATCTCATATAAACCTATCCTCCTTCAGTTTAACACCACTCCCTCTTGTCCCATTGCTCCATGCCCATGTGAGTCCCTCCCCAGCTCTCCTGGGGGCCCTCTAAGTCCTGGAAGAGACTCTAAGGTCTCCCTGAAGCTTTCTCTTCTCCAGGCTGAACAGCCCCAGCTCTCTCTGTCTCTGCAGGAGAAGATTCCTCATGCAGTCACTGTGTGAAATAACACACAACACTTTCCAGGGAAAAAGCTGTCACTACCCCCACTCTGCTCTCCAGCCCAGCTGCTGCCTCACCAAGGTGCCAGCTGCCAAGTAACTGAGGGCTGAGAGTCCCTGCAGGCTCCAGAAGGGACTTTTACCCTGAGGCATAAATTGTAGAAGGATTTTGGTTGCAAGCCCTACTTACAACCCACCACATGTAGCACCTGAAGCAGCAGACACCACCACTGTGGTGTTCCACTGGAAGAAGTCTCTTATGTCCATGCAGATGACAAGGCAGAAGATGGGAAGAGACATTCATAACTAAGGTATCAGTTTCAGCAGTATTTTTCAGCAGTGCTTTGTCAGTAACAAAGTCTGCCAGGTGCTCATAAAATCACAGAATGATTCGTGCTGGAAGGGACCTTAAATCATCCAGTTCCATGCACAGGGACACCTTCCACTAGATCAGGTTACCCCATGCCCCATCCAGCCTGGTCTTTTTATGTCTTTTAATCCTGCACATTGTAATGCACATACATCCAACATCCAAAGATTGCAGACCCAGTTATAAGATAAGGGCTGTCTCCTCCATCAAACCTGGAGCACTGCTTACCCAGCTCCATCCAGCCACAGAAAAAGCTGCTGTCTGCTCCTGAGACACAAACCACACACTGTGCATCCATCTGCTGGGCTCCTGTCTGCATTTTACTGCAACTGCATGAATACCATTATCACTGAAAGGTTGTATTTTCCACTGACAAACAGGCAATGAAATGTGCCAGAGAAAGATCAAACCCATTTTCACACCTTGGTCAAAGATGCATGAAGAACAGCTGCTAAGAAAAAAGTTATTAGAAGTATGTATGATTAGCACCTATGAATTTTTCTTTTGCCTCATCCCTCACAAAAAAAGAAAAATCTCATTTAAAACTTGGAGCTGAGGTATAACACAGATAATAAAAGCATTTCAGATGCTACTTATTTCCTCAGATTTAGACACCTCTTCTCTAAAATGATCCACTTTCACTGCAGAGAATTTCCAATGCTTTCTTCAGTTTCATTTCCCCCATGCAAAGGTTAAGTGATCTGATGAGGGGAACAAGCTTCCTGTGACTAACCATAATATTTGCACAGTGAATTAAAATAAACAAACAAAAATCACTAAAAAGAGCCAGTCAAGTAGGCAAAAGCTGCTCACAAACCTGCCCAGAATTTTCATTTGGATTTAACCAAGAAATGAGCCTACACAGATACCTCAATTCCAATTGGGATTACATTTGCCTATTATTTATGAAACAATAACTTGATAAAGTATTCAAAGCAGGCTTTGAATTAATTTTTTAAAGAATCAGAGTAAGTGGTGAAAGAAATATGTACATTACATACAGCAAGTGATGCCCATATAAAATCTAAGCTGTTTGGAAATTTGATGAAGTGCTCTCTGCAGCTAATGAGCTGCACCAATTAGAGAAGCCAAAAGGCAAAAATGACCAAAAATAATCCAATTTCCAAACTAAAAGATGATTTTTTGTCTTTTGGTTTTGAACTCCTTAACAATTTTCTAGCTGAGGACAAACTACTACTTGATCCAAATTAAGTGGCAAAAACTTAGGGTAGGAATATCCATGCCATACTGAAATAAGGGCTCCTGCTAGCAAAGTTTATTAAACTTATCGTTGATTTCAAGTGTTTGTTGTTTCAAAGGTAAATCCTCCAATTTAGCTGCTTAACTTTTGGGGAAAAAAACCTTGGGAGCCAAACATATATTGTTTCAAGTTATTTTCCAAGTAATGTGAACTGTTTTGCTAGATTTTATTAGGCTGGACCACATAGGTACCAAGTTCAGCTACACACTCCTAAAACAAACCTAGTTTTTCCAAACTGTATCTACTGGATTTTATCTTTTCTCAATTTCTTTGAGTAAAGCAAACAAGAGGTATTTTTCCCAGCCTATCAGCAGGAATATCCTGCTGAAGGAGAAAGCAGGGATTACAACCAGTGAGACAATGATGCACAGCCCAGGATGGCTGCCAAGGGCCCAAAGGCTCAGACAGATTTGCATCCAAGTTTAAATAACAACTCACTAAAAGGACCCTATTTGAATTTTATTAATTTGTTTATCCCTAAATCTCTGAACGTTAAGGCACATGAATTTTAAAAAAACTGCTTGGAAGTAGAAATGTGGCTTCAGTTTTGAAGGAAATCAAACCTTAGTGTGGAACAAGAGTAGGTTTTATTTAAAATACAAATTTCAAGAATGGATGTCCCAGTTCCCCTGAGCAGGAATTGTAGCCCTGGCACATTAACACTTGGTTAACACCTCAGTGCTCCACCTGCACTCTCTGCATTGAAAACCCTCACAAACTTCTCTCCCCAGCTCTCTAAGCCCATTCTTCCACAAACACCACCTGAAGTTCCCTCCACTCTCTTCTCCCCTGGTCTCCACAAAACCAAACCTATTTCAGCCCTGCACACACCAAACATTCCCAGGGATATGGAAGTGAGAGGCAGCACTTGGCCCTCTCCTGGCAGAAGAGGCTGATCAGCTTTTCTTTCATTTACTGACCCAACTTGTTCCAGACCTCAAGGTGAGACTTTAGGGTATTTCATCCTGCACTGACAACAATTTCACATGATTATTCTGAATAAAATTTTTATTGAATCAATTCCTTTCAAATCTCCATCTTACCACCCCTGAGAGGGGTTTTCTCCATCTGGGATCTGCCTTGGCTCCTGCTGTCCCACACACAGCAGGATGTGGTTGCCCATGGGCTCACGGACAGCCAAAGTTCTAGGTTCTATTTTCTGCCAATACACAACTTTTCCCCTTCTAAAGACTAAAAGTTTATGTGGAGCCAGTTGAGAACAGTTTCTGTCTTTAGGAAAGGTAACAAGAACCCCACAAGGTGTCACTGGGTCTATTACTGGAGGCACAATACAGTGACTATTGCAGGGAAGCTCGTTTCACATAAATTCATAGCAGCTGAAATCCCAAAATACACCAAACTTCAGGCTAAAGTGACTAGAAAGAGAAAAGTAAGGAAAGACCTGAAAGGCTGTTATGGTTAAGGACACACCCCAGGAATTAAAGAAACTGAAGTGGAACAAATCAATGAGCCAAGAGTCAAACAGAAATAGAAGACCGGAAAAGAAAAAAGGAAAAAAAAAACCCAAAAACCAGAGATTTGATAAATTATTCTATGAATAAGAATGAAACAAAGCAAAACTGGGTAGATTTACCAAATTTTATGATGGTTGAAGCCAGGAGGTGGGGTGAGGAGGGGAGATGTGAGAAAGATCTTGGATGGCCACAGGAACTGCTAGAGCAGCCAAGTGCATCTGTGACATCCTAGTGGGACATCTGTTCCCATTATCACAGTACCTGAAAGGCTGCAGCTTCACACAGACTTTGCCTCACAGAGTAAAGACAGAATTATTTAAATAGGCATCTGCTGCCATCCTGAAATTCTTGGAATACTGTAAGCAGCTTAATCCTGTGTGCACACTCTACGTGCCCAAATCCACTGGTGGGGAGCCCAAAAGAAGGGAGAAGCACTGCTTGTGCCAGTATCAAAATAAATGCTTCTTCCTGATTTGTTTTCCATTTGCCCTTTAAAAATTATGAGCCACAACCTGCATTCATAAAAAAAAATGCTTAACAGGCAACTTATTCAAAAGTAGACTAAATTTAGCTTTAAAAAACACCAAGCCAACAAAGTTTGCCCCACTGCAAGAGGCAAGTACAAGCTGGCACTGAGTTTTATTCCAAGATTCTGTAGCTGTAATAAAATATGGACACAAAAGCTGTAATAAAGCTTCTGGAAGCACAGCCAAAGCAGAGATATTCACTCCTGCATTTTCCAAGGATCTTTATTAGAGTAAAACTGACCTGACTTTTAATTGCTACAGGTATCCTGGCACACCCTGGGCAAGCAAAGCCTGGAAGGGGAGAGCCAAGATTTGGCAGCTGTGTGGGGGGAACACTTTTGGACTCACAGCAACCTAGAGTGTGAAAAATGACACAGTTTTGTGTTCTGCAGGCAAAAAGATGCTTCCAGTGCTGCAAGAGGCACATCCCCTTCTCTCTGCATTTTGTGGAAATGTTTGTTCAGCTTTTCACACAAGGTGGGCACAAGGCCTTTTCTCTTGGCTAGCAACAAAATGCAGGGCTGTTCTGCTCCCCACTTCTCTCTACACCTCCAAAACTGAATAAGCATATCAGCTTATTTATTGATGTCAAAATAAGCAAAATGTTCATATGGAAATCTGCTGGCAGCTCAAAAGTTAAAATTAATACCTCACTAGTGCCAGCAGGAGAGAACATCTCTCCGAATTAATGCTTGGTGTCATCTGGAAGCACTGATTTACCACTTGATTCAGCTTTTGAAGGTCATCTCAGAGCTAAGAGAGCAACGTTTAAGCTTTTTAAATATATCCTTAAATCCTGAGACAGAGTTGCACGGTGAATGAATAAACAGGCACCAGAATAAAGCAGCAATAAAGACAGCACACAAGTCCCAACACCAATTTTACAAACTGGCATTTCTCCTGCAAAAACCCAAGCCATGAGTCAGGTGCAATGAAACCAGCAGGGCTCCAAGTTTGATGTGCAGCTGGGAGATTCCTGTTACTTTCAAGAGAAAATAAATGCAGACAGACACAAACAGAGCCAAAGCCCTGGGTCTGCTCCAGGTAACCCAAGCTCTGCACCACCAAGAACACCAACACTGCAATTCCTCCCTGACAGCTCTATCAGTCATCAAACTCAAATAGGTTTGGGGGAGAATGAGGTAATCCACTTTCACTCGAGATGCTCAGCTCAAGGCTGAGGAGGGGACGAGGAGAAATTATGAAATGGGAGCAGCAACTGTGCAGGGAGAGCAGAGAAAACAGCGCAGGGAGAGACCCTTCAGATGGAGTCAGAACAAAAAAAAAAATAAAAACACACACTAAACCTAAAAAGATTAACAGCAAATGAGATTGAGAATGAATTGTCTTTGCTCTAAATCAATCCCATCAAACTACCATTCCTAACTGGAAACCCACCCAACCTGAAACAGTTTCAGTTGTCTCATTCCGTAGTAAATTCCACCCGAAATTAAAGACACAGAACATGTTAAAACTCCATTTACATCACCACTTATCTCCTCCTTGGAAGTATTCAGAAAACACAGTGTCAGTCAAAATAACTCAGAGAAGAGTTGCAACAGATTTATAGATATGCCCTATTAGGTCTCTGAAGTTAGAAAAGCACCTCTCTTCTGAAATTGTGGTGAAAATAAAACGCTAAAAGGGTTTCAGTTGCATCTGAATGAGGCTGAAATTTGGAACATCTGAGACATAAGCTGTTAATTCAAAGGTTTTCAGAGAAACATTGAAGAAGAAAATGAAAGTGAAAGCGTAATGAAGGCATCACATATATTCATTTTTGTAGAGACAAGATAAAGCACGGAGTATGTGTGACACAACTCATATGGATTGATAAACGCGTGTTCAAAGAGACGGGTGAGAAAATCTCCACTCTCATCTTAACAGAGAGGGGGAAAACACAACAGGGAACCAAGCTGCTGTTCAGCATTAAAACTCACAGCCTACCCCTTCTGGGCATCACACTTGTATAGGGAAAGTATGAGTTAAAAGATGGATTTATTCTAATTATTAGGGTTTTTTAACAGGCCAGCTCGTGAGGTGTTCTGTGTTTCTATGACTGAATGTTCAATTCTTCCTTTACCTTCAGAAGACCCATTTCGAGCAGGACGAGGAAAGATTTAGCCCAGATTGGGAATCCCTAAATTCCTTCCCACTTTTAATTACTGTAACATTAAAAATACTTATAGGAGTAAATATCCAGTCTCCTCACAGCCTGCCCCGATTTTCCACAGTTTATAGAAGTGGCATAACAAAGATCTAATAGAAAAGGTATAATACATCACCAGACAGCTTTTTTACCTTCAGAACAGCCTTTATCAGCCCTGCCGAACCTTTATACTCATGTGTGCAAATAAAAATCGATCTCAAGGGAGAATGAGGAGCATCCAGCACCACAGAAAACATCCCAAGTTATTAGAAAGTAACTCAGAAAAAACGCATCAATGGCCAAACTCGCTGCTAGCGGCTTGGGCCCATCATGCGGGCAAAAAGCGTGATTTAAAAGCCCCAAGCCCAGCCTTACCTGGCTCCCTGTTGATCTCTATCTCGAAGAAGCACTGGGGCCGGTCCTGCACCCCCATGGCCGCCCCTCGGCCTCGCCACCTGGACACAAAGCAGAGAAGGAGCCCCCGCGGTACCTCCCTCCGTCCGTCCCTCCCTCCTCACCCCGGGCTTCAGTTACAGCGGGGCGGCTCCGCCTCAGCCCCGAGCCCGGCGGCGGGGGAAACTCGCTCTGAGGGGAAGCGGTTCCTGCCGCCGACACGCAGCCGGGCTCGGCGCCGTCAGCGCGGCCCATCCCCTTCCTTCCAGCCGCTTCCCCCGTGCCCTCCCACGGCTCCGTCCCCCCCGGTTTTACCTGGCGGCTCCAGCGCTTTGTCCCCTCACGGCGCGGCCCCCTCAGCCCCCGCTGCCGCCCCGCCCTGCCGCCAGGCGGCGCCGCCGCCCCCGGCCGCCATTACCCGCCCGGCCTCAATGGCCGCGCCAGGCCACGCCCCCTGCCCGCCCTGCCCGCCGCGCTTTCCCGCCCTCTGCGTGAGGGGATTGGGGCGGCGCCGGGAGGGGCCTAGAAAATAAACGCCATGTAAATATTCTGGTTTGT
>JAOTQP010001286.1:2576362-2595036 GCA_026413545.1 Cichladusa arquata
GGGAGGAGTGAGGGCGCTCCTCTGTGCTGCCTTTAAAATGATGAATGTTTAAATAACTGTATTAATAATAATAACAGTGGGAGAAATAAATCCAATTCTTAACCCGTGCTTTGCCGGGGTGGGGGGGAAGCGAGTGGCGCCATTGGGGAAGGGGGCTCCGCTCCCTCCCAGACATGGCGTGAGCGAGCTTCGCCGTTGCCGCGTTTAAAATGATGATTTTTTTTTTTTTTTAATTAAAAATCCAACTCTTAACTTGTGTTTTCCCCCTATGGGAAATGTAATTGCCTGTAAGTGGCAGGCTGTGAGTTTTAATCCTGGAAACAGCGGCTCGATTCCCTCTGGTGTTTTCCCCTCTCTGTAAAAATGGGGGTGGAAATTTGCCTGCCCACCTCTGAACTCGGCTCGGGGAGGAGGAAGGGGCTTTACAGAATACATAAGGAGAATAAATAACATCATAAATAACCTTTCCAGAATAAATATAGTGCGTAAATAACGTTTACAGAATAAATAACCCCATGGAGGGTTTATCTCACTGCCCTGACCTTTCACCCTTATGGCTGTGCTGAGGGAACCCCCCAGTTCCTTCACCCCTTTAATTTGACGTGTTTAAGACAACTCTCCATGAAAGAAAAATATTTTTGCAAGTATGAATAAGCCCTCAGAAGATTCTGGATGGAAAATGTTTGCTGCAATGTGTTCATGCATTCCCCCTCAGGATGGGAACGTGGCTGGTACCAGCCTGGGATCATCCTGCCCTTGCCTCAGCCTTGCCACGTCTTAGAAACTCCAATAAATTTAAACCAAATACATTTTAATGATTGCAGCAGGCCATAGGTTATTTATTCTGCGTTGGGGATGTTGGACCGTGCTGGAGTGTGGAAGTGGAAACGAGAAATTGAAGCGTCAAACTGCTTAGGAAGGAGTATTAAAACTGTAAATCCTCAGCCTAACACATCCTTCAGGCCAAGTTACTTCACACCAAGGATATCCAGAAGCTTAAAACAGCTTGGTTTATTAATTTAATTTATATAAATACTCTTGTAACAGTACCTTTTGTAATTCCAGAAAGAAGTTTTGTTTCTTTCTAAGCAGGAAGGACTCCTAGTCCTCAGCACTCAAAAAGCATTATTCCCTATTATTCTCAATGTTTCCCAAAAGTTGTACAAACCAGAACTCTGCAGTAATTTTACCTGGCAGCAGTGTCTGCAATTATGTCCTTGTCTAAGGAGAAATTCAGAGGTTTTAGATGAAGAAAAATAAACCCTGCTGAGAATAAAGTAGCAATGTTGAAATCGCAGGATGTTTTAGCAGTTGGGAATGCAGCAAAGTGAGATTGTTTTAGATGTAATTTATCTGTAGTTTAATGGTTGCTGTCACAATAGTGTTTGAGGCTCTCTTGAAGTTTTAACAGTCAGATTCTGTCATTCTTTATTAGGTCTAATAGTACATGATTGTGCAAGGGGTCCCTCAGGAATCCTGTCACTGCAGTTGTCACGCTGGTTTGCTGGTCCTTGGGGGGATTCTTACAAGGGTAAGCTGTCAAAAAATGTGGGGGAAAAAAAAAGCAGCAAGTCTGGTCCTCAATTATTTAGCTGTGAAATGCTCTCATAAAGTAGAAGGGTGTTATTTGCCTCACTTTTCCATGGTAGCTGAGAAACAAAGCTACTGAGAGGTTGAGGTGTAGGAGGTCTGCAGGAATCCCTTGCCAGAATTAAAATTTGAAAACACATCTCCTTGATTTCCTTAATCTTCAAATAGATTATTAATTCTCTTTCACCTGCAGTTTCTTGCTTTTCCATCCTCAGAACATGAACTTGCTAGAGGCAGATGAGCAAATAAATAAGCAGAAAGTCTCAAAAAAGACATGGAAATGTGCTGCTTGCTGTTGATGAAAATAGCAAAGATTGTGAGCAATAAAAAAAAAAAAAAAAGTTGATTTCAAGCACTGATTATTTTAATAAAGAAGCAAGTAGGAAAGAAGTTCTGATCACTTGGGAGATAAACTCCTAAGATCATGTCTAGGACTAGAGCTGATAAATATGCAGCTTGGTGGAAGAAAGAGATACCCAAAAGAAGAGTTTCCAAAGCACATTTGAGGCTGGTCTTTTGAAAGATGAAACACTGAGTTACAAATGAAGATTTTTTTTCCTCATGTTCCTCTCTGGGAGCTGCTGCAGATGCTGCTCTGGTCACATCCTGTGTCCATTGAAAGCAGTGACAAAGTCCCCTTTGATGGCAGTGGCTCTGGGTGTAGGCTGTGTGAGGGGGATCCCACTCAGCATGGTTATGAATAATTGCTGCTGTGTCATTCTAGTTTTTTATTAGCCATACATTTGTGAAACGCCCTCTTTTTATAGGCTAAAATTTTCCTGATTATTTTCCAAGACACAAATTTGCACACACCAAGATCAGTGGATCCAACTCTATCCTACCTCAAATCGACTTTAGAGATTTCTTGGTTCATGCCTAAGAATGCACATTGACAAATCTTGGCTGGAAGCTGCATTCTTTCCTGAGACAGAGCCCTCTTGGTCTGGGAGGTTGAAAAGTAGGAGGCTGCAAAGCTCCAGAGCCTGCAGGCACTTTGGGGTAAAACTGCTTCAACTGGGGCACAGACTGTAATTTCCAAAGAGTCTTTGATTGCCTTAATAACTATTAGTCTCCATGTGGCCATGAAAGCTTGAACTAAGCAGCTTTTGTTTAGGTATTTGGAGAGGCTTTTCCTTATCTTTTTTGCAAATTCCATGCACGGAACCTGAGACTGCAGTAGGAAATGAGGTTTTTTTTGTTGGTAGAGGGCCTGGTGCCTGAAAATCTTCTGCTCTGCTCCTTGGTGCTGAGTATTTTCCTACCTAGTTTGTTACTCAAGGAGGAGAAGGGATTTCCCATAAAGCTTTTCATTATCTGGGTCATTTGGGTTTGGGGGTGGTGCTCAGAATACTTTGGTGAAACAAATTCACGGCTGTTTGTTCAAAATCTCACTCTTCACTCTTCCATGCAGATTCTGCTCCGGGAGGGATGCAGTGTTAACACCAGGGGAAGAACTGACTCAGAGCTGTTCATGGGGGTCACTGAGGTTTTGAGCATTGAAAGATTAAATAAAGAGACAGAAAATTCTACATTTAAATGAAAAAAAAACTTGTTACTGAAGAACAGATGAGCACCTGGAGTGTTTCGTTCAGTCAGTCAGTCAGTCTCAAGCCATTTCTTTGATATTTGTTTTGAAAAGTAAATATTGCAGTCCAGAATAACTGAAAAGAGGCTTTAATTACACCAAGCCTCAGTGCTGAACACACTGGAAATTAAATGTGAAAGGCTGATAGGCAGTTTAGCTGTTGAACAAATGGGAACAGCAAAAAGAGGCTTCATTAAAAAATCCCCAGGTCAGCATTTGAGTTTAGAGAGCAAGAGGGAGGAAATAGCACATCTCAAGAGAAACTTTTATCCCAGGACTTTTTCTGGGAAGGAGCACTGATGTGAGGACACGCTTGGACAGGGCACAGGGGTATCTGTAACCTCAGACATCCAAACACTGCCTGTGGTTCTCTTCACTCAGGCTTCCCTTTCCCCTGGGATTTCCTGTGAACCCCCTTAATACCTGAACCACTAACACACTTCCTGAAGGATTACTGAGCATCCCCCCATCCTGCCCTGAAGCTTTAGGAGTGTTTCCATCCCTGGCATGAGTAGGTGGCCCCATCTGCTATCCAGGCAGCAAACAGAATTTGTTAATGACTGCCCCAGCATGATAGAAATATCAGCAAGTCATTAATCCATTATGTGTGAATTGCTTAATGGGGCAGGGAATATTCCTGTGCTTGTGGCTTCTTCAGGCCTTGAAATCCACATTTCATCTGAGCTGCTGCAAGATGATCCCTGCCTCCACAACCTTCCTGTCTGACTACAGGCTTATTTACACCCCTGCCTGCATTAGTATGAGTTCTCCCCAAGTAATTTTACAAAAATATCTTTTTTAAAATGCTCTACTGTGTGTAGATAAAGGGGTTGATTATTTTACATTTCCTTAACTAATAAGTGCCTGATGTGTGGGTCGGTGTCTTGTGAATGTCTCAAGATCACACTTGGTCTGGTCCCAAAAAAAAAAGAAAGCACCCTGATGTCTTGCTAGCACACAAAACTATTCTTTATGCACAGGCAGAAGTGCATTACCTCATATCAGACTTGATTTACCCACTCAGTAACACTCAAACTAGGTCAAAACAAGAGGTTCGTTTCTACAGCGTGTAATTAACCAGTGAAACCTGGGAGATTGCGGGGTTAATGATACTGTGTCTGCTTCTTCTGCATGTGGAGTCCTGCATGGAAAGCCAGGAAGTGGGACACGCTGCAGAACAGCAGCACAAGGGAGTTTTTACCCTTCCCAACAAAATTAGACTGTTTGTGTTAGTGTGTTCTTGCCATCTCCCATCTGTCTCCCTGCGCCTCTTGTCTCTCGTATTAAATCCTGAGATCTCAGAGTGGGTGACAACAGGGAGCTTTTGGTAGGGACTTTGACAACCTCTATCGGTCTGCTGTCGGTAGAAGGGATAAGGCAATTTTGCCTAAAAGCCTGCTCTTGTTCAGAAGTGACACTGAGACAGAGATTAAAAATAAAAAACAGTACTGAGCAAGTAGAAAAGGAAAATTCATGTGTATTGCTGGAGGCAGCCACACAAGCCTGTAAGAGGCTTGGTATGAAGTGTAATATCCCCAGGATCACTCTGGTTCAAACTAATTTTTAATTAATGGCTTTTTGAGGGGAACATGGCACGATGGTTCCTCTCCCCTACATTTTTCCCTCTCTTTTTTCCCCCTACAGTTTAATTTACCTTTTTGCCTTTGCATTATTAAAGACACGTAAACCCAGCTTGATATTCTCACCCAGCACCATCTGAGAACACTCTGTTATGCAGCTTGAAATGCTTGAATCTGAGCCAGCTCAGGTGCTTCAGAGCTTGTTAGCTTTAGCTCAGACAGTTTCTGCAGCCCTGTGCCAGCGTGTGGCTCGCAGGAGGGATTGTTAATTAGCTGAGATGCAAATATACACTGAGATTTGGGGCCCTGCCTTGCTGGGGACCATCAAAGCAGCTCTGCAGAGTGGCAGAGATTCATCACTTTGCTGTGCTGAGCCAGAAATGACTTCACCTAGTGCTGGTGGGACACCTTGTCACTGCTGTCCCAACCCTCCTGCTCCAGAGGTGTGACATGTAGCACAGAGGGGCTGGAGCTGGCTCCGAGCAGAACCAGCTGAGCTCTGCATCCCTCCGAGACCCAAATTGGCCCTGGAACAAGTGCAGCTCCATTTGTATGCACTGCTGATCCTGAGCCATTAAATCATATGGAAACCACGCTGACTCCACACAAAGCCATCTCGGGGATGGATAAATCCATACAGCTGCCAGTGCTTTAAAAATAAAGAATTCAAGGCACAGCACGAAGGGAACTGGGTGAAATGTAGTGGCCCCTGTGAACTGGGAGGTCAAACTAATTGATACAGTGCTTTGTCCTGGTGTTAAAGCAGTGAATCTGCAGCTGAGGCTCCAGAGCAGAGTGAGAATAACAGCAAGAGCAGTGCCAGTAAGGAAAAGCTGAGCAGTTGGCAGAGCCATGGCTGCAGCGAGGCAGGGAATTCACAGAGGATCTGAGTAGGCAAAGGGAAACAGCTCCCTGCTCTTGAACCTGAGGAATGAACAGAGAATCCTGGAAACAAATGAGGCACTGAAAAATTCAGGTCAGCAGGTCAAGGGAGGTGATTCTACTCTGTCCTCATGAGACCCCACCTGGCAGTGCCCTGTCCAACTCTGGAGTCCTCAGCACGAGACTGACATGGATCTGTTGGAGCTGGTCCAGAGGAGGCCACAGAGGTGCTCCAAGGGCTGGAACACCTCTTCTCTGAGTCAGGCTGGGAGAGCTGGGGGGTTCATCTGGAAAAGAAAAAGCTCTGGGGAGACCTCACAGCCCCTTTCAGTGCCTAAAGGGGCTCTGGGAGAGCTGGAGAGGGAATTTGGAGAAGGGCCTGGTGTGACAGTAATGGGGGGAATGGCTTCAAACTGAGAGAGGGCAGGGTTAGGTGGGATATTGGGACAAAATTCTTCCCTGTGAGGGAGGTGAGACCCTGGCCCAGGGTGCCCAGAGCAGCTGTGGCTGCCTCTGGATCCCTGGAAGTGTTTAATGCCAGGTTGGACAGGGCTTGGAGCACCCTCAGATAGTGGAAGGTCATGGCAGGGGGGGTGGAACAGGATGATCTTTCAGGTCCCTTCCTTCCCAAATAATTCTGTGATTCTGTGACCCTGTGAAATTCTGGCTTGTGGGCACAGGCAGGATGGGCTCCTGCAGGGAGTTCCAGCAGAGGAGTGGGCGGTTTCTATGGGAGGAATGAAGGATTGCCAGAAGCCCTCGATTGGCACAGTGCCTTGAGAGAGCAGCAGTAATAAAACAGGCAGTGCCTCCTGGTAGCAGTGCTGGTAATACCCATCCAGATGAATATTGATGTTGATATAAATAAAGCTTTATGCAATTACAATCATCTAAGGCTAGGAAGATATTATTTTTCTGGATTGAACAATTAAGTGCAGTCTGTGCACTTACAGATAGTGCAGGTTGGAAGAAGGGAAGGACTGATATTTTTTTCTGAAGCATTCAACACTGGACACTGTCAGAGGCAGGAAACTGTATCGATCTGTTTGGGAATCACAATTTCTCTTTCCTGCAGCAGCAGAAAAATAGCTGTGCTGGGAGTTCAGTACCTCACTTAATTTGATATTAAAAGATATCTTGGTGGACAGAGATATATAAAACTCTGGCATGATGTAGTGAAAATCTTATTTATGCCTCTGCGTAGGAAGACTTTGACTTTTGATAAGACAGGAGCTTAAAGGAAAACCTGAATTTAAACATGTAAATAAAATGTGAAACAGGAAGCAGACGATCTCCAGCCTGCTTCCTTCCAGTGCATGCCAAAACTTCCCTTCCAGTGGGAGAAATTAGGATTGGCCATGTGAGAAACCACACGGAGATTTCAAAAATCACAGAATAGTTTGAGTTGGAACAGACCTTTTTAAAGATCATCTTGTTTCAGGTATCATCTTGGGAGGTGTCCTGTACCTGCAGCTTGAGTGTCCTGATCAGATCATGTGTTCTTGTCAGTCTAAGACAGATAAATGCTGCTTTTCTGCTGCAGGATTATGGATCAGCTGGGAAATCATTTCTGTTACATTCTGCATCACCCTATTAGATTTAGTCCTAGTGCTTGAATCTGCCAAGTGTTTGTCCAGGGCATCTGCCTGGCCTTTGGGAGAGTACTAATGAATAACTAAGCCTTTTACCATCACAATAATAATGATGTTTTAATGGTGAATTAAGGAACAGAATGAGGGAAAATCCAGCCATGAAGCTGTTGCTGCCAGTTGGTATCTAACTAGACAGTCAGATGTGGAAGTGTTAATGGATGTGGGTAAATAAAAGAGTGATAAAATCACACTGTGTCTATAAATATAAATCAGGATCAATACGAGAGGGGCTGCACAGATTCAGTCAGATTCTGAGGCAAGAAACAGCTGTAAACCTACTTATAGGTTTGTATATAAACCCCATGGAACTAGGGCTGTTCAGCCCAGAGAAAAGGAGGCTCAGAGGGGACTTTTGATCTCTGCAATTCCCTGATGGGAAGGTGCAGCCAGCTGGGGCTTGGTCACTGCTCCCAGGGAACAGTGACAGAACGAGAGGAAATGGCCTCAAGTTGCAGCAGGGGAAGTTTAGACTGGAAGGAAGTCTAAATTAGGGAAGATTTCTTCATGGAAAGGGTGGTGAGGCATTGGAACAGGATGCCCAGAGAAGTGGGGGAGTCACCATTCCTGGAAGGATTTAAAGGATGTGTAGATGCAGCACTTAGAGACATGGTTTTGTGGTGGCCTTGGCAGTGTTAATGGTTAATTTTGATTTTAGAAGACCTTAGCAACCTAAACAATTCCATGATTCCATTCTATGACTCTTTATGCCTAGGCTTTTAGATCCTGGCTACACTAGAAGATTTTTCTTCCACATTCTGTGAAGTGCTGTCCACTTCAGTGCTACTGCCCAACATCTGCAGAGCTGACCAAACTGGAACCCACAGAATAAAAAAAGGTTTTGAGTATCATTTCTGACCCAAACACTGGAGGCACCTGGGTCTAGTTAGAACACATGAGCCAAGAAAAATAATTTGAAAACTTCCTTAGAGGGTATTTAATCACATCTCCATGGCCACGTTTTCTCCTGCATCCCTGCTGGCACTGACAAATAATGTGTGGCTGAATCAAATTCTCCTGGTGCTATAGATGGGAATAATGTGCCCTTTAATTCTGAGGTGAAAACAATTCATTTATTGAAGTAAAACTGTGTCTCTGCCTTAATTTTCTTCCTGTTTACCTACCAGAGCACCACATCAATCATTTTCCTTCTCTAAAGTCAACCTCAGCCATTGACTTGTCTCAAACAATTGTAGGATGAACCTGCTGTCAGAACCACCTTCTGCTGCTTGGCTTGACTGAGCTGCCACTGACCCCTGGCAGGAACTCACTCACACCCTCTCTACACCTTTTATTTGCTGTTCTACTTACAGGGAAATGAAGGGGAAAACCATAAAAATAACAAGCATGTAAACAACCCTGCCGGGGAGCAAACAGCTCTGAGGAGGAGCCGTGAAAAATCACACAGAGCTGAGAAAGTCTCCTGAGATAAATGGGACTATTTAGGGCAGCCAGACAGTAATTGCAGCATTTGCAGAAGTCAGCATGAATATGCTACATTATTCCCAGCAAACATCATGTTTGAGGGACACAGCTCATTTTCTGTTCCTGAGGCTGGTGATTTGCTTTTGGTTTGTTCTCTCCCTAATGGAGCAGACTTTCCAAATCATTTTCCTGGTGCTTTGGTCTCTCCCTTGCAGTTTTATGGGCTGTTACCAGCACTGGTGGGATGTGGTGTGTGAAAATTGAGACAAGTTAATTTGGATTAGATGTAGCTGGAATGCTGTAGTGCCACGGTTGGATGAGCTTTGTCCTAGAAGGGAGGTTTCTGGGAGAAACAATATCTGTGAGCAGAGGCATCATTTGCTGAGAGCAGTGAAATGTGGGCTCTTCAGAGGAAAATTGAGAAAACAATTGTAACACTTGTAAGCCTGAGCCTGCCTCCCTGCCTCCTGGGATTTCTGTAAATGTGAGCACATTGTCATTTTCTACATCCTTCCCTGCTCAATTCCCACCAATATTTGTTCTGCAGGATGCAAGGGATGTGTGGACATTGCTCAGGAAGCAGCTCTCTGTATCAGGCTGCAGTGAGGTCTTAAAGGGCATGGGAGCAAGATGGGAAAGTTTCTGTGAGGGTGGGGAGGTCCTGGCACAGGTTGTCCAGAGAAGCTGTGGCTGCTCCATCCCTGGAAGTGTCCAAGGCCAGGGGCTTGGAGCAGCCTGGGGTAGTGGAAGGTGTCCCTGCCATGGCACAGTTTCTGTGGTATCACCTCCAGATGCTCATCCCCCAAGTCCAACCCCATAGGATCATGTTAAACCCTGTAGGAATTTTAAAGCAAAGACATCTGGGGTGCTTTTTAAACATGCTTCCAGGGATTCATAGTTTTGCTGTACTCTTCTCTTATGATATCTACAAAGTACCTTTGCTCTGGAAAGGATTTTCCTTGGTTTCCCATTATCCCAGAATTTTGAACCTTAAAACCTCATATTTTACACATGTAAAATAGTAAAACACTTCCCTGAAGATGTTAAAAAATGGGTGGATGTGGCACTTGGGGACTTGGTTTGGTGGTGAACGTGGCAGTGCTGGGTTAATGGTTGGACTTGATGATCTTAGAGATCTTTTCCAACATAAATGATTCAGTGAATCCATGAGACATCTCAAAGGTTGCATCCCTTGGACAGGGACATGAAGCAGGGGTGGAGGGAGCAGTAACATCACAGTTACTCCTTTTGATGAGCAGGGTATGCTACACCATCAGTGTCACTCTCTGTAGGTGCCAGAGTTCTTCCTCCTGTGTTAATCCTGCCCCCAGGATTCATTAAACAACAGCATTTCAGAGGGGCTGTGAGCTCTGCTGCTCCTGGCTGCTGCTGCTGCCAGACCTCAGTTCCCCCTCTAATTATCCCTGGCCACTTTTAATAAGCTTTTTTTAAAATTTGCACCTCTCCATTGCTGTGCATTCAGCATGAAGGTGCTCCAGCAGGGTGTGTTTGTGTGGTGGATAATGTTGGTACTCTAAATCACTAATTCTAAAAATCCCCAGAAGGAAAAAAGGTTCTTTGAACATTATAAAACTGCTTATTTGCCTACTGCTAATTAGTCAAATATAACCTGCAGTCTGAATCTTCTTGGAGACTGGGGAGAATAAAAATACCCTGAGAGCAGGTAGGGAAGGGTTAACAAAGGAAACTCGGGCTGTGCAATTGAAATATTCCTTCTGGCTTGGAGAAAGCAAGAGCACTCATCAAGCACAGAGCTCTTTATCTGGTGTGTGACAGTGCCACAGGGGACACGAGATGCTGCAAACCAAGGTCGTTCCTGCCTCTTTGAAGTGATGCATTCCTACAGGCTGGCACTGAGGGAAAAGCTGGACCTCCAGCTCAGCCAGACTCATCAGTGACACAGGTCAGGCAAAAAAAAACAAAGCTGGAAAAGGCACAAGTATCAGCACACAAACCCTCAGATACTGAGACCTAAAAGGAATAAGGAAATTGTCCCATCTGATCTCACCTGGGATTGGATTTTTCCCCAAGTATTTCTCTATGCAGTCTGTAACTTGTCATGTAAGAGGGGGGAAGTAAAAATTATCAACCTATGGATGCCAGGTACATTGAAATTCTTCCTTTTTGGGTTGGGAATAAGGGGAGAAAATGAGACAGTTTTTGGGATCAAATCTCAAAAAGAATTAAGTACATATCCACCCCAAGGACTACAAACCAGTGAAAATAGTCAGACACTGGTGTGGACCCTTGTCTGTGGCTGTACTGTGCAGTTGTTGGCATTGCTTTGGGATGCTGTTGGCATCTCCTGACTGACTCAGGCTTGGTCTGAGAGAGCCATGGAGCAGCAGAAGGAAGGAGCCAGCCTGTCCTGGGGGGAGAACAGGAGCACAGTTCAGCTGCATCAACAGAAGGTCAGAGGATGAACCCTGACCTTTATTTACAGGTAGAGATACAGTCAATTAGCTTATTGATGGGGCAGAAAAATGCCTGAGCTGTTAAACCATGTCCTGTCAGTGCTTTCAGCTGCCACAGCACCTCCTGAGGAGGAGGAGGAGCAGCAATGATGGAAGAGCTGTTGTAACATTTATTCTGAGTGACCTGTTAGTTCCCAAGAAACACCAAAGCTCTCCAGTATGAATTTTCTGACAATTTTTAAAGCCTGAAGATGCTGTGAATTACAGGGGGAAAGGGAATGGAGAGAGGGAGGCTCTGTTTTAAGGAGCACAAATCTTCAAACAGCTCCCTCACAGTCCTGGTCAGCTGGAGAGGCTCCTGCCTGTGTCTGGTCTTAAATGTTAATGCAGTGTGACAAAAGGATGTACTGGGAGAGAGGAGACTTCATTGGGCCCTTGCATGCACCACTGAGCTCTACAGCCTCCTCTCTTCCCTGGAATTGTGGCTGCCTGTGCTGAGCTCTGACCAGCTTCAGCCATGGCCTTGGGTCCTTCTGCTGTGCTGTGAGTGTGTGGGAGGATCTGTTTGGGGTCTCTTTGCTGTATTTCAGGAGCTGCACTGAAGCTCATTCCCTTGCCTGAGAGATGCTGAGGTCTCTCTGTGCTCTCTTTGTGCTCTCTTTGTGGTCTCTTTGTGGTCTCTGTGCCTTGCCAATCCTGACCTGCTCCTGGCTTCCCAGAGCTGCCCTGATCCTTTGGATTTGTCTGGCATCTGCTGGACTCTTGGCCACTCTCACTGGACCTGCTGTGCTCCCCTTGCCCAGGTGCTGTGGGACCAAGCCATGCTGAGAGGCTCTCATGGGTTATCACCTGCATTTCCTTCCCCCTCCAGGTCACTGCAGCACCTCAGTGTCCCCCTGTGTCCTGTCCCATCCTGCACTCTCAGGATTAGGTCTCTGCCTTGGACACAGGGTTCTCCCCCTCATTCTTAGCCACAGTCCCAGATGAATTAAGTAAGTGCCAACATCTTTCATAGAATCACAGAGTGGCTTGGGCTGCCAGGGATCATCCAGTTCCACCCCGCTGCCATGGGCAGGGACACCTTCTACTATTCCAGGTTACTCCAAGCCCTGGCCAGCCTGGCCAGGGATCCAGGGCAGGCACAGCTTCTCTGGGAAACCTGTGCTGGGGTCTCAGCACCCTCAGAGCCAAGAATTTCTTCCCAATATCCCATCTCACCCTGCTCTCTGGCAGTGGGAAGCCCTCTTGTCCTGTCACTCCAGGCTCTTGTCCCAAGACCCTCTCCAGCTCTCTTGGAGCCCCTTTTGCTACTGGAAATGGCTCTAAGGTCTCCCTGGAGCCTTCTGTTCTCAAAGTCTCTCAGCCTGGCTCCAGAGCAGAAGTGCTCCAGCCCTCAGAGCATCTTTGTGGCCCTTTGAGAGGGGACAGCAGGGGACAGAAGCGCTGACTCTTCATTGAAGGGGACAGAAGCCCTGCCATGTCACTGTCCTGCTGGCTGCCCTGTTGGTGTGACCCCAGCACAGGCAGAGCCTGCTGGAGCATCTACACAGCATTGCACCCCAAAGTGCTGGCCCCTGGACACCCTGAGGTGAATCTGTGCACCAAGCATTTCACTCCTGCTTCTCCAAAGGGGAACCTTTGTAAGGACTGGGGACAAGCAGTGATGGGAAGGGAGGTGACTGTCAGCCCTGAGTGCACAGACAGGTTCTGCAGCCTCTTCCTGCCCCTCCCAGGGCTTTAGCTGCAGGTGTCAGGGTCAGCCTCGGTGCAGGGCAGCTGCAATGTTGGATTAGGCTGCTGTGGAAACCGAGAATTCCTGCTTGGAGTTTTTGCCCATGGACCTGCAACCTTGAGAGCTCTGTTTCAGCACAATGCCTTGCCCCTGGTCCTTGTCTGCTCTGGGGTGCAGATCTGCCTCTGCCTGCCCTGCCTTGCCAAGCAGCTCTTCCTGAAAGCAGAAGGTAGGAAGTAATATAATAAAATCAAAGCTTATTCCCATTCTGTCCACTTAAGTATTATAATGGTGGGATTCTTTCCCAGTATAAATGTGAAACTGGTTATTAATTCCCTTTCCAGAGGTATCATGCCCTCTAGTCCCTGTTTCACGTGGGCTGCAAATGGACACAGAATGAAACCTCGGCAATGGGGCTGCAGACAGAAAGCACATCTGGCTTATTGCTTATGCTGGTCAGGCTTTTGAAAGTCAAAGTACTCGGGGCTCCCTGCTGATAAAAATATTCCGAGCTGCTGCTTGACTCCAGGGTGAACGTAACATGAAACCTCCTCAAAGCCTGAACACTCTCACCTCCTCCTGAACTCCTTTGGCTGCAGCTCCTGCCCCGGGGCTGACAGAGCTCACAAGGAGGAGGAGCTGCATCTCCTCCTTTTTCTGGCTCTGCTCTCTGATCTGTCTCACAGCTGCCCTCACCGAAAACATCGTGGCAGAGCGGGACAGGGATGAGCAGCAGGCTGTCAGAAGACTTCAAGGCAGTTGTGCCAGTTTTACCTGCTGTAAAACCTGGGCAGAAAGTGAAAAGCTACTGGGAGCTGCTGAGAGGAACCAGCTGATTTCTCTGTCCTTGGAGTGAGAGCAGAGGAGTGGAAGGTGGAGCCCAGGGGCTCAGCATTCATGGGACAGTGACAGCAGAAACAATGGAAATTATCTGTATGTAAGTGTCATGGTTTAGGGCAATTTTGGGGAGAAAACTGCTTAAATCTGTTTCCTAGAGAGACCCCATCCAGAGGTTTCCTCCCAAATCTGCCCTAAACCAGGACAAATATAATATTGTTGCCATGATAACATGGCAAAGACACGAGAAATCAGGGTAAACTCATCATTTAAAAAACCCCAAAAACACGAACAACAAACATAGAAAAGAAGGTCAGTGTGGATTTGCATATTTCAGTATTAATACAGGGGAAGAAGAGATGTTTCTTCATGCTGTGGGCAGCTGAACCTTAGAACTCCTTGCCAGAGGTTGTGGATGGAGAAAGCTTTCCTGGCTTAAAAAGGAAATTACAACAGGACTTCTGAGAGACTTGCAGAGGATTACCAAGTAGAAAAACTACATAAGGTTCACAGAATTCTCTGGAATGCAAGTAGTTGGAAGCTCTAGTTCATGTGGGAAATATCACTGATTCTTTCTTTGACATGTGCTTCTGGATACTTTTGAAAACTACTTACACATTCCATCTGAATCAGTATCCCTGTCCCTTTGCCCTTGTGATAGTATTTATATATTAACAAGAAACCATTAATATGAATATGAAAAAGCAGAATAATTATTCCATTATTTTTCCCATATTAAGTTTAAAACATCCCTAAGGCACATTTAAACAAGCCAGAATTACATTTCTTAAAGGCATGGATGCATTCAGTTCAGGGAGAGCAGTCAGACAAATAGACCTCCCATGTGCTCATCAAATGCTCACAAGACTGAGGATTTGGATTACAAATAATGGCATATTCTTCTGCAATAATGTACAGCAAATAAAAGGATTTTATCTCCTGCTATAGTATTAAATAATTTTTTCTAGAGGTTAACAAATCTGCTTCCCAAATTCTTAGGAAATGGAAATTTAAGACTCTGTTTCCTAAGTTGCTCCATCATGGATGTTTTGGGAAGAAATGAAATGAGCATTATGATATAATTTGGAGACTATATTATTGTGTGAATGTAGAACTCAGCCAGGGTCTTACACTGATGTAAGGGACACCTTCCACTGTCCCAGGCTGCTCCCAGCCCCATCCAGCCTGGCCTTGGACATGCCAGGGATCCAGGGGCAGCCACAGCTTCTCTGGGCACCCTGTGCCAGGGCCTCCCCATCCTTCCAGCCAGGAATTCCTTCCCAATATCCCATCTAAACCTCCAGATACACAGCAGTGGTTTAACTCCACTACTCACACACACACGAGGTGCATCCACATCCCATAAATAAGCATTTGTGAAAGGCATAAAGCCTGTCAGAGCTTTGTCTGTCAGACCAGGGTGTACCTTTCCTTTCAGGCAGAGCTGTGTGCTATCAGCTGAGTAATTCACAGTTATTTACTTTGGAACCAGCACTGTGGATTTGTGTCCAGCCCTCCTGCTCACTCAGGAAGCAGTGGTGAAGACATTTGAGCTCTACCAAGCCATTATGTCTATTTTAACACAACCACCAAATGCCAACTTGTATTCATCCAGAGGGCTGTCAAGAGTTTTGCGTGTCAGTGTGTTCTAGTTTAATTTAAATTTTTAGGGAAACTTACAGTATTTGCCATGCTCTGTTCTTTCCCAGTCATGGCTAGGATCATTAAATCCGAAGAAATTCCCAAAGGCAAGCAATCTAATAAAGCAGTCTTTTGTTCTGAGGCTGGCAGGATAATTCAAACAGGAGGTCAGTCAAAAAATCACATTGTCCTGAGTGCCCTGGGGAGTTGGGTAGATGAGTGCCCTGCCTCTTTCTAACCCCCATGCCATGGCAAGAAGTGAATTTGCATTTAATACAGCCTAAAAACCCATCCAGTGAACTGACTGCAAGGTATTTTCACAGCAAGGCCCTGCTCATGTTTGCTGGCACTTCCCCAGCTCCCTGAGGATTTAGGGAATAATGCCTGAGTTTGTGTGATCCCCTTGGCTGGGCTGCCTGACCCTGCATGTGCCACTTCTAAAGTGTGCTGACCCCACTCCATAGCACCCTGAGGAAGGAAACCTTCAAATATATTCAAACCATGCTGCCATCTCAGAATGTGTCCTGGGTTTGGTTGTTTTGTGGGGTTTTTGTTTGTTTGTAGTGCTTAACACAGAAAAATTCTCCCAACACTCTAGTACTGAGTGGTGCAGGTTTATTTTTATGCCTTTTGCCCCAAATACTCAGCCCATGCTTTTCTCTACAGTTTTTTCTTTGACATGAGGATTTTTCTGCTTAAAAAATGAAGGCAAAGATTGGCTTCAAATTCCCTGGCAAAGCTTCTCATATGGGATACAGATTGTATCAGCTTAGCTGGCTCAAGCCTGTCTGCATGTAAACTTGTTTTCTTTGGAACTTCAGTGGTGCTCTGTGCCTCATTGTTCCCATTTCTTACAGCTGGGGTTGTGGCAAGGGAAAAATCAGCTTTTTGTTTCTCTCCTGCACCACTGGGTACATCATTGCTGATGTGTAAATGGAATTTTTTTTTTCCTTATGGCAATCAAACTGGAAGTGTTCAAAGCCAGGTTGGACAGAGCTTGGAGTAACCTGGGATAGTGGAAGGTGTCCAAAGCAGCAACCCTCAGCAGGGATGGTCAGAGTGTGAAGCAGGGCAGGTCTGCAGCAGTGGGATGTGTTCATGGAGAGTGGAAGCTGCCAGAGGAAAACAGCAGAACATCAGTGATTATTCACTGCACGTGGTGCTGAGCAGGGCCCCTATTGCTTAGACACAGCAACAACTCAGTAACGCTCAGATAACATCTCCATGTCAAGATTTTTGAGTTCAGAGCTCTCTTGTTCAGGAATGATTTATTGTTTACTCTTTTTATTCTGCTGGTTTTCTGATTAATGTCCTGTGAGAGCTGTTTGTGTTGTGTTAGTGCCACAACACCTGCAATACAAAACACAGAATGGTATCAGAGGATGGTTTGTGTTTGGGAAGATCATTAAGGATCATCCACTTCGACCCCCTGCCATGGGAAGGGACATCTTCCACTATCCCAGGCTGCTCCAAGCCCATCCAGCCTGACCTTGGACACTTCCAGGGATCCAGGGGCAGCCACAGCTTTTTTGGGCATCCTGTGCCAGGGCCACACCACCCTCACAGGGAACAATTCCTTCCAAATACATAACCTAAGTCTTTCCTCTTTTAATTTCAAACCATTCCCTCCTATCCTATCACTAGATGACCATGTAAAAAGTTATTCTCACAGTTTTCATAAGCCCCTTTTAAGTTCTGAAAGGCCTCACTGAGGTGTCCCCTGAGCTGTCCCTTCTCCAGGCTGAACAACTCCATGAACATGAACACCACAGGGCACAGGTATCATGTCAGGTTAGAGCCTCCTGATCTGTTCCTATGCCCAGCACCCCCAGAAGGAAAGAAGATGGGAATCTGCTTTGTATCCCAGCTCATCTTCTGCAGCAGCTCCTAATTAAAAAGAAAAATCCATCTGTCACCTGGGGTACAGTGGTACTCAGTTTGTCTTGAAGCACCAGCACAAGAACTGAGCTACTGAGCTCGGGTTGATTTCAACCACAGGTGCCAGGAGCTGGCTGAGCTGGTTGTGGTGTCCCAGCTGCATCACTGGAAAAACCGCACTGTGTCCTTGGCTGCTGCTGGTGTTCCAGCACAGCTCCCACTGCTCAGCTGGACAAGTGCTTCCAGCAAAGGCCCCCAGACCCCATCCCCATCCCCAGCCTCATCTCTGCACTCCATCCCATTCCAACACCCCATGCCCATCTGCATCCCCACACCATCTTCACCCTCACATCCCAATCCCTGCTCATCCCCATCCTCACCCCCACACCCTGTCCCCATTCCCATTCTCAGCTCCAACTCCATCCCCATCCTCATTACTGATAGGGAAGATGTGTGCTGATGTCTTTACAAACAGTTCCATGGTGAGGGGATGGGTGTGAACAGCTTTGAAATGGGGTTAATGTCTGTATTAACTTTGGGCAGCAGGTTTGTTACAGAGCCTGGACAGTGACTCCTGAAACAGCCAAATGGGGCTGCACAACCCTGAACTTCTGAACTTTGGGGTAAAATGACAGGTTCAAGGGGGGAATATGTGGCAGGTGGTTCGGGAAGATTGCACCTTCCTGGTACCTTGGCCAGCGGGGGAGGGAAGTTTGGGATAAAAGGATTTGGGGATAAAAGGAGTTTGGGATAAGAGGAGGCTGCGCCCTCCGAAACCTCGAGAGAAAGAAAACCCCGTGGGCTGTGCCCAGTGGCCTCTCTCCCTTTATCCCAATAAAGCTGCAGGACTCCTCTGTCTCCTTTATGGACACCGGCTTTTCTCACCAGGATTTTCCCTACAATAGCCATCGCCATCCCGAGGCACCCCCAGCCCCGTTCCCCTCGTTCCCAGCCCCGTTTCCAGCCTGGTCCCTTCACCCCCAGTTCCCCCGCTCCCAGCCCATTCCCAGCCCGGTCCCTCCACTCCCAGCCCTGTTCCCAGCCCGGTTCACCCCGTTCCCAGCCCGGTCGCCCCGCTTCCAGTCCCGTTCCCAGCCCAGTTCCCCCATTCCCATTCCCAGCCCGGTCCCTCCATTCCCAGTCCCATTCCCAGCCCGGTCCCCCCTCTCCCAGTCCATTACCAGCCCAGTTCCCCCATTCCCAGTCCGGTCCCTCCATTCCCAGTCCATTCCCAGCCCCGTTCCCAGCCCGGTCCCTCCATTCCCTGTCCGGTTCCCCCATTCCCAGCGCGGTCCCTCCATTCCCAGTCCCATTCCCAGCGCGGTCCCTCCATTCCCAGTCCCATTCCCAGCCCGGTCCGTCCATTCCCAGTCCCATTCCCAGCTCGGTCCCTCCATTCCCAGTCCCATTCCCAGCCCGGTCCCTCCATTCCCAGCGCGG
>JAOTQP010001286.1:2596127-2624993 GCA_026413545.1 Cichladusa arquata
CCATTCCCAGTCCCATTCCCAGCTCGGTCCCTCCATTCCCAGTCCCATTCCCAGCCCGGTCCCTCCATTCCCAGTCCCATTCCCAGTCCTGTTCCCCCGTTCCCAGCGCGGTTCCCCCGTTCCCAGCGCGGTCCCCCCGCTCCTCCCGCCGCCGTCCCGGCATTCCCCGCGCGGCCGCTCCGCTCCGCTCCGCTCGGCGCCGCCGTCTCGCTGGTGCGGCGGGCGGGGCCGGGCCGGGCCGGGCGGAGCGGGAGGCCGAGGCCGCGGGGCGCCGGGGGAAGGGAGGTGAGCGTGGAGGGTCCTGGGAGGGCAGGAGACACTGACCCCGCTCCTCATCCTCTTCCTCTGCCCCCGTGCCCTCCGCATCCCCGGGGCGGGGCGGGTCGGGGGGTGTGCGCGGCTGGAAGGGCGTGGGGGAGTGAGCTGGGAGGGGAGCGGGGTGAGCTCGGGGTATGAGGGTGTCTGGGGGATCAGGGTGCTTGGGAAGGTTTGGGGATGTGATGGTGAGCGAGGGGATGTGTGTGTGTTGGGGTCCCGTGGCATGGATAGAGGATCTGGGGGTTCCTTGGGGTGTGTGAGGGGCAGAGGAGGAGGCGTGGGCTGGGTTGGGGTGAGCGGGATAACGGGAGGGTTTGGGGGCTGCGGGGTCGGGGAGAGGTTTTGGGGTGCTTGAGGGATGTGCGGAAGGCCTTGTGAGCACCTAGAGCCCCGAGTGGGGACAGGGTGTGATTGCTTTCAGGGTTTATTGAAGAGTGTGGGAAGGGGGTTCTTTTGGGGATTTTAGGATGCTCGGTGTGGGGGAGGAGAGGTGTGGGTAGGGTGTAATTCTGTATAATGTGAGTGAAACAGGATGGATGTGGGATGGGTCCTTAGTGACACGGGCTCATGAAGGGACAGGGATGAGCTGCTGGGCCTGGGGAGGCGTCAGGATTCGGGGGAATGGGATGGGGGAATATTTGGGAACGGGTGAAGTGGCTGAGAGATTCTGAGAGGTGAAGGTGGGGCAGAGCCTCAGAGCATCACAGAGTTGTTGCACTGTGGTTTGGGCAAAGGATTGTTGGAACAGTGGCATTGATGTGGGAGCTGGATGCTGGGCTTGGAGGTTTGTGTGTGCTTCACTTCTGGTAATCCACTGGAGTTTGTGCAGACAGATTTGTGATGGTAAGGGTTTTTCACATGCTTCCCCTTGGGGATAAGAGTAAGCCTGGAGGATTTATAGGAGCCTAAAAGCTCTGGATGTGCACAAATCCCGTGTTAAATTTTGAGATAGCAGCGTGTTTTCAAATTGCTTTTATTCACTGCTCAGTCTGGAGAGTGGGTCTGGGGCTCTGTAGCTGCTCAGCACTGCTGGGGGCTTGGAGGGAGATCAGGTGGATACTGGTGCAGTCTTAGAAAATGAGGAATTTAACAGTGTTCTGGATTTGTTTTTTTATATATCTGAGAAGAAGATAAACTCCACTTTGTGATCCCTCAGGGGTGTGATAAATCTCCCTCATGAGCCACATCCTTGTTGGGTGAGACCCAAAGCAGCACTGGAGCTGCAGCTCAGGTTTGGTGTTTGATGAGTCAACCTGAATCTCTTTCATGTTCATCTCACCTGAGATCCCTCTGGAGATCACCTTTAGTGCAGTAGTTGTGATCATAAATCAAGCTGGTCATGTGTCAAAAAAACTTCACATTCTGCTTCAGGGCCATGGTAACATCTGCTGAAGCTTTTGGCTCTTCCTTCAGCAGGAAGATCAGAGGTGGACAGAACAGATGGGGTTGAGAGAGCAGGGAAATGTGTCTCTGAACAGGGAGAGACAGCAAATACTTGAGAGAAATCCTGATCACATTTTTTGGGAGCATAGTGCCATTCTTGGAAGGAAACCTGCTTTTGATGGTGAGATAATTTTTGAACCAACCAGGTTTTTGATATAATCTCCTTTATGAACTCTGCACTGGCTTGCACTTGCTTTCACAGCCTTTTGAGCAGATTGTTTTCTAAGTCCAGGCAATAAAGCAGGAGTTTGTTGAGCATTTGGGGAAGCATGGCCTGGTGATTTGGGTGTAATCTCCTTACTCAGAGCTTGCATAACACACAGTAAAGTGCAGGAGGTCTGATTGAGGCTGCCTTGATAATCCCTACACAGCCACTGGATAGTTGGCTGCTCCCTGGGAAGTGAGGGAAGGGGGAATTGGGCTCCAGGTCACTTAGGTACACTGAAAAATCCTTTATTCTGAGATTGGTGCTGTTAATGTGAGTCTTGCACTAGGCAGTTTTACTCAGAAGCATTGTTGGATGTACAAGTGCTCCAAGAAATGAGAAAAAAAACTTTGCTTCCTTCAGTTATAAATGTTAGCTTGTTCTTCTGAAATAACTGCTTGAAATACTTCCCAAGGTTCTGCTTTGTGCCAGAACAGGTCTGATGCTGACATGATGTTATCAGTTGTGAACTCTGCAAGATTTGAATGCAAAGCCTTGGGTTCATTGTCCAAGTTCAGAGCCAAGGTCAAAGAGCTGCCACGTTCAGGCAGTTGCAGATCTTTGGGCTGCTGATGGTGTGCAAACAGGCAGACTGCAGGAGGGAAGGGCAGCCAGGGTGACACAGTGACAGCACTGAGCCACCTGCTTCCGTGCACACCTTGATCAGCCCAGCAAGCTGGGGTACTTTGTGCTTGGTCACAGGTGACGTGGCAGAGCTGGCTTGCAAGTGGTTAAAATTCCAGGGGCAGTGCCATCGGTGGCTGTCACTTACCAAAGCAGCACAACTCAGAATCATCTGATGGGAAAGTAGCAAGGGCTGTGCCAAAGGGAAACCCAAAGCCTCGTTGGTGGGTGCATTTTCTGTGGAAGGAGTGTGGACTCATTTAGTGTGGAAGTTTTCCTGATCTTTCTTTCCCAGACCCAAGGATCCCTCTGATGGGCAGCTGATAGTGACAGCATCAGGCACTGCAGCAGGAAGGTTTGTATGTCTTGGAAAGTTGGAAAACTTCATAAGTGCAGTTGGTTAACTGTAGGTGATGTTATCCTTGGTGATTAATAAAAAATAGAGATATATAAATTTAAACTCTTGCTGTTAGTGGCATAGGGAGCAGATCTGAGCAACTGTGCTTAGAAGTTGGCTGTGTTAAAGTTCATATTTCTGTTAAAGTTCATATTTTTTGGGTTTTATTTCACTTCCATGTAAAAGTTTTCTGCACTGTTTTATCAATGGCTACAAGCACGTTGAGGATTGATGGGATGTTTCAAACTGATTTATAATAATCATGATTATTGTTGAAATTCTTTTTGATGTGTGTTGAAGCTGGTGAGCTTAGTTTGCTTTTACAACTTAAATGACAGCTGGAGGAGAACTGTGAGAGGGATTGTGGAAAAAAAAATCACATCTAATTCCTTAATCTCCATTTGAAAAGTTCACGATAACACTTCTCAAGAGATGTCTGATCTTCTGTAGTTTTAATCTGCTTTTCTAAGGAAACAAGTTTTGTGCCATTGTGCTTTCTACTAATTCCTCTGATAATTATCCTCTGATAATTGCAGTTGCTTTAATGGGCTGGCACCTTGGACAGAGGGATTGTTCCCACAATTTCTGTGGGAATGGTTCCTGTGGGGTACAAATGAGACCCTCTCAGTGCTGCCTGTGGCAAGAACTCAGCCCTTATCAGAAATCAGGAGAGTTTGTGGTGCCTGAATTAGAAAAGGTTTTACTCTCTGGACTTCTCAGACAAGAAAAGCTTGTCCTGATGAGCCACATTTCAAAGACACTTTGAGCATCCTAGTGGATTGTGTGATACAGAGCTGGACAAAGCAGTTGTTCTCTATCAAAAGTCTGAGTTCACAAAGTGTTTTTATTCTTCCTTTTATTTCCCCAATGCTTTATTTATGTAGTTTGCCTGAAGCCAAGTAAATACCTTTGGTTTTCCTTTTTTTCCCTTTTTTTAATTCCATGAGTTGTTTGTGATAATTCCTTAAAATCTGCTGATTTAGAGCTGCTTTTTCACTGATACAACTTAAGACTGGGGCATCATAAATATTTTGCATATCATTCCACAGCATCTTTGAATGAGTCTATAAATGAATATATTGGATAAGAAAGGGAGTTGTTTGTTTTCCTTCAGGCAAAACACTTCCTAGGATATGTTTTCCCACTTCACATCTGATCTGTTGGTAAATACACATGTAAATACAGGTCATTAATTAAGTTTTTAAACTAATTTTTAATGAGTTCATTCTGATTCTCTTTCAGAGCTGATATGAAGTGCTGTTAATCCTCTGACACTGTGCCCTGGATCCCCATGGTATGTCTGAAGGACACATCTCTGCATGTTCTGAATATGCCAGGTGAAGCCCAAGAATAACTTTCCACGGGAGTTTGTGACCTCTTAAAGAGGAAGAAGTCAAGAGAGGGCAACTTTTATTCTATGTTTAGCCCTAGGTGAGTCTGTAAAAAGAACCTGACAGGCTCTAGCCTAAAATTTATTTTTGGATTTGTGTGTTACACTGGAAAATAGAGAAGTGCCAAGCTCAGGCAGCTTTTTGGAGCTCCAGTGGAGATGCAGCACATCAGTGGGGTTTAACAGCTTCCACAAACAGCTGTGAGAACTTCACTCAGCATTTCTGATGCTTTGGGCAAAGCAGAAGGGAGAACAGGAATATTTTTCAGGTAGATAATTCCTCTATCAAATAATTCAAAATAATTCCCCTGCCTCACCTTTTAATCTGAGAGGGAAGAATTGGGCACAGCCACGAGCTTTGAGAACAGTGTGGTTGCCTTGCAGTGGCAGAGGTGTCACCTGAGGTGCTGTTCAGTTCCAGTGGTGAATTAACTCTCATCCTGACACATTCCTGCCTGGAATTTTGGAATGAACTGACCGAAATCTTTCATTTCCAGCTTGTCCTTGTGAATATTTCAGTGGAGAAGGTGAACTGACTCTCATCCTGACACGTTCCTGCCTGGAAATTTGGAGTGAACTAACTCCAGTCTTTCATTTCCAGGTTGTCCTCATGAATACTCCCGTGGAGAATGTCCATGATCTTCTTTGCCTGTGTGGTGAGGGTGAGGGATGGGCTTCCCCTCTCAGCCTCCACAGATTTCCATCTCAACCAGGACTTTCTGGAGTGCAGGAAGAGGTTGAAGGTGCTATCCTCAATCCTGGCACGCTATCCCAGCCGGGGCACGGCCAAAGGACGTAACCTGAGCATTCAGTGAGTCCCTGCTCTGCCTTCTGGGCTTTTCTTGGCTTAAGTTTTGAAATCATGCTCTTGGGGATTAGTATTCTATTGAAATAATATTGTGGGTATGGGCTGCAGTGCCTAATTCCAGTGTGAAATCCCACAGTTCTTGTCTAGGGTGTGAACTCCAGTGATTTTGGAACCTTATTCCTCAGCTCCTGCTCAGTATAGTAAGCATGGGCTTAGTTATATATTTATATATATTTATATTTTCATAAATTGTATTTTGTATGTTAATTTGTATAAATATACTTACATAACTGTTATTTATTTTACCCTATATTTATACAGGTTTTATTTTACACTTACATTTATACATACATATTTACACATACATTTATACATATGAATATTTACATACACATACACAGTATTTATACACATATAGTTATATACTTATATACACATACACAAGATTTGTACATATTTACTTATATATTTATATATACATACACAATATTTTTATCTATTTGGTTATATATTTCTACATTTTTTCTTATTTTATTTGTATATATCTGGCTCATTTTAATTTTCATTTTGTGTAGCAAAAAGCCTCCTGCTCAATGTGCTTGTTACTCTTAGCAATTGGAGTATCATGGATTTTTACAAATCTTTTTAAGAAAGTATCCAGTTATCTTGGAATGATTTAATTGAGTAGAAAAAATTTATTAAAGAAATCACAGAGAAAGAAATGAAGACATTTGTTTAAATTTATTTAAGAAGTGAGTTTTAGCTTGTGATTGCATTTCTGGTGAGCAAATGGAAGAAAACTTTAAGTGACCCTAAGCTAAAACTAAGCATCCTTTTTTGGGGGAGTTAAAAAAATACACAAATTTACACTGAAACAGTTGGAAAAGCAGAGATTTTAATCTCAATTCCTTTTCACTCAAAGCAAACTTGTGCCCTTTGATGCCTGCTGCTTTTAATCTGCTGTGGTCTGTGCAGCAGCTCAGCCCTGGCTCTGGAATGAGAGCAGTGCAAGTGGATCTGTGGCAAAAGGGCCATAAATTATGGACAACTTGGAAAAGCTGGTAGGGCAGGCATGGTGTTGATCCCAGCTGGGAGCAGCAGGAATGTGGGGAAGCTCCCCAGTGGAGCTGGGCTGGCAGAGCCAAGCAAAACTCTAAATCCCAAGTCCACAGCACAAATAATTAAAAATGTAGTGAAATAGAAACCACGAGTGTGAAATGAAGTTGGGATAAAATATAGGAACAGTAGGAAGGAGACAAATTGTTCAGTTTCATAACTTGGGTGTTAAACTGATTTCCTGCTGACAAATGGCTGGGCTGCAGGGGAAGATATCCCTGAGAAATCTCCTGGAATATCTGGACCATCTGCAAATGGGAACTTTTACAGAAATATGGATTCAGTGTTAGAGAAGCCCCTTTTAGAGTAGAATTTTTATTGTGATGTAGCAGGAAGTGTTTGAAAATCTTGGGTTGTGCAAATTAGCAAATATTTCATGCTGTTAATATGGTGTTGCCATGTTCAAGGGAAGCAAGGAATCCATCTGCTTCCTGAGAACAAACTCCCTTGCTTTTACTTTTTCTCTGCATTTTCTTTCAAAGTTGGTTTGCTGACCACCTAGGTTTTTATTAATGTGTTTTAAAGCCAGCCTGGGAAAAGAATGTCCTCAATTTGTACTGATGTACCAATTTAATAAAGTCTGTGTTGTGCTCTTCACCATGCTCAGGAATCCTGGATGAGTTAAGAATAAATAATTGTGTAAGAAAAAATAGATCTGCAAGGATTGCAGGACTTTGACAGCAACAAAAATCCCTTTTTTTTTTCCCAGTCTGCTCTCTCAGCTCAGTCTGTACATTTTGTTCTGACAGAAAGCACAGCTTCATCCTCACGTTCAGCAGCACTTTCACCTTTTTATGTTGATGTGATTTTTTTTAAAATTTCTATTTCAGTTTCCTTTCTTCTGGAGATATTGCCTGCATGGCAATCTGTTCCAGCAGCTACTCAACCATCATGGCCTTCTGCTTCCTGGAAGAGCTTCGGTGGGAATTTGCTGCTTCCTACAACACAAGGAGCATCAACTCAGCTTCCAGACCATATGCTTTTATTGAATTTGGTTTGTAACTTTCTTCTCTAATAGCAAAAATCCTCTCACTGCCAAATTGATGGTGTTAAACATCATCTGCTGGCCAAAGGCTGATGATAAAAGTGACTCAGGGTGTGCCTTTGCCTGCATGTGGAGGAGGAGGGGGAGATCTTAATGCCCTAAACTATGGCAGGATTTGGTTTGGAGTTCCTGAGTTCATCTGTTATGAACAAAATGCTGTGGTGATTGATGAACAAGCAGAGAAGAAAAAAGAAATTGATATCTCAGATACTTTCTAACTTAATTAAAAAAACCTGATGAGTAGAGACAGATGAGTACAGGAAAAAAGGGAGACAGAATAAATTATTATGGGCAGTTTTATTTCTGGCATGACTTGGAGTCAGAATATTTCAGAACCATTCCCAGTGGTTCTTTTTGAACCTGAAATAATTTCTTTTCTTGCCAAGTAGCAGCTGCTCTGCTGAACCTCACACCTTTGAAAGACACAATTCCCTTGCAGTAAGAGTTTTCTGGAAAAGGATAATATCCTGCAGTGTGTTAGCACACTTCAGTCCAGATTTCAGTAACAGTGTTAAACTCAGGCTTAAAAACTTGAAAAATTCATCAGGAAAGCTTCTTCTAGAGCCATCTTGGGTTTTGGGTGGATTCCCTGCAGGGCACATTACAACCAGGATGTAATTTCATATTGAGATCCACATTACCCTTTATTTTTAACTTGAGTAGGAGTGGGGAATTTCTAGCCTCTTTCAGTTGCAGAAAGCTTATTTTTTAAAGAAAAACTAAATTTCTAAAATAATTTTTATTGTTATACTTCATTAAGTTACCGAGTACCTAATATTGCTGTGTGGTTATTTATTTATTAATTTAATCATTTTCTTTCCTGTGTTTGGATCTAAGATGCACTTGATGCTCAAGTGGGTAGTTACAGATAATTTTTATTATTTTTAGAATAGTCATTAGAAGAAATTCTTTCCTGTGAGGGTGGTGAGGCAAAGGTTCCCAGAGGAGCCCCTGGATCTCTGACAGTGTCCAAGGCCAGGTTGGACATTGGGGTTTGGAGCACCCTGGGACAGTGGAAGTTGTCCCACTGGATGATCTTTAAGGTCCCTTCCATCCCAAACCTTTCTATAAAATACCTAGAAGAAAGATTTTCATTCCCTAACCAGCAGTGGAATTTATACCTGAACCCAGTAAGAAATGACCTAAAGAAATTAAAACAATCAAAGACAGCACCACGCTAGGATTAAATATCACCACAATTAAGGTGTTAACAGCACTAAGGATTAATTAGAGGTGATTTGAGCAGCTTTTCCTGTTGTTTCAGATAACATCATTCAGAAGGTGAAACAGCATTTCAACAGCAGCCCTGGCTCCTGGGCCAAGGGCAGCTGGGAGAGGGTGGAGGAGGAGCTGCAGCTGCAGCCCCCAGTGCAGCTGCAGCTGGAGAACACAGAGCTGCTCAACGGGCTCAGCAATGGAGGGCACGCAGGAGGCCATGTGGAGGTTGGTAAGTTACTTCTACACCAGGTGACAGGAGATTTCCTCACCCTGCACACGGCAGAAAAACACCTTGTGTACCCAGAAATGTTTCCATCGTGTGTGTGAAATGAAAAAATGGATTTTTTTCCATCAGAGTAAGCAACATATGGGCTTTGCATTGCAGCAGGTATGCAGCAGGGCTTTGGAGACTGCTGTGGAGGCTTTTTCCAGCCTTACAGCTTCCTTTCTGTATGGAAAATACAGGCTGGGCTTGATATTTTCCATGTGGAATTCTCTTCTCTTAAAATCCTTGTTTGTTCAGATTTCTAAAGAAGCTCCACTGATTCATTGCTTGCTGCAAACTCTTAATGAAAGAGCTGTAATTACAGTCTGAATGAGTTTCTTCAGCTTTGAGGGAAAAGAAGATGACAAAAATACGAGCTCAGGGTAAAACTCTTGTTCCCACATTGTCTGCCTTGAGTTGTTCTCCCCTCTTGGCTTTTTCTTTTTACCTTATTTTTGTAAAAGATTTCATCCATTTGACTAAAATTCTGAAAGAGGCTTTGTGTGTCTGTATAAATAACACAGAGGCTTGACAGGGACCTTTTTTATAACAAAACCTGACATTTTACCTGCTTTTGAAATACCAACCTCTACTTCTTTATTATAAAAATGGTACCTCTTGTGTTTCAAGGTCTTGCCTGCCTCCTCCACAAATTAAATCATAGAATCATTTAGGTTGGAGAAAACCTTTCAGATCATTGAGTCCAACCAGAAACCAACCCTGCCAAGTCCACCACTAAACCATTCTCTATTTTAATCCTATTAGCACGGTGGTTTAAATGCAGCTGCCTGTGTGGGAGTGCCATGAGCTTGTATTTCCTTTTTTTTTTTGTTGTTGTTGTTGTTCTTGGCATATGAAACACTAATAAAATTAAGTTCCAGTTGTTCAATCTTATTTTTTGTGATAGATGAGCTGGAATCTAATTTGACATAGGTATTTTAAATGAGAGTATGGAAGGGCACTGGCCAGGAGGAATTAAAAATAGAATGGAAAGCACTTTATTTGCCAGTCAGATTTGTGAGTGCTCCTCAGAACTGTGCTTGAAGGTTAAATCTTTTCATGTTATGACAGGGCTTAGAAATTCTTTGCACTTTAAAAAAGAAATTTGAACAGCTTCAGTGCCAGTAAATATTTGTGATCTAGTCTGTGTCCACAGATCAGAAATACATTTTCACTTCCCTCTTATTCCTGATTGCTTTCCTTTACTTTCCATCTAGCTTTTTATTTCTGGCTGTTCTCTCTGGTCTAACCCAAATACTCTCACAGATTGTTCTGCCTTTATTTTAAGGATCATGTTTATGATCATCTGTTTGCCTCCACTGGAATCAGCTTTCCTGGCTTGTCTCTCTCCTCTCATCATTCCCTCCCAGCTGAATCCCACTTTGCTGCTCTAAGTTTAGCTGTGTGCATAGTGTTTGTTCCATATTAATGTTATTTATACGATGGCTCTGCCCTGCAAGAGACTGTTTGAAATGCTGCAGGAGAGCAGAATTGAATTGTAGCTGCACTCCCTGGTGCAGATTGATCGATCCAGGGATGATCCAAACATCCCTCTCCTCACATGGCTGGAGCTGCTCCTGGGTGAGCTCATCCTCTGGCTCCTCAGCTTGGTGTGAAAAGGGCCAGAAAAGTCAGAGCAGCTTTGTCTTTGTTATATTCATGAGAACAAGAGATTTTTCCCTTCTTCCTTCCATTCTTTCTGCTGCTTGTTCTTCCCTTTGTTAACTAAACCCAGCCCAACTCTTGCTACAAAAACCCTTCCCTTGTACCCTTGATCAACACCCACACAGCCCTGGCTGCTGCTCAGAGCTCCCTCCTGGCAGTGGGGGCACAGCTGGTGCTGCTGCAGAGGACACAGGGGCTGTGTGCAGGGCAGGGGGGGCTCTCAGGAGCTTTCTGTGGGCAGGGAGGGTTGGCACATCACAGCTGCCTCTGGGAAGCAGCAGAACAACTTGTGCCACTCATCTTGTGAGCGAGCTGGTGAATGCTGCAGCTCCCCCTGATGAGTCTCTTCATCTTCCACAGGCACACAGGGAGCCCTTCAGAGCCTTTGCAAGGCATTGGTTTTGAAGCTGTCTCACTCTCTGCCTTTTGTGTGCTTTTATTTCAGTTTGGGCTGTTGGGCTGTGATTTCATTTCTCACTCCTGGAGCTCTTCCTGCAGAGCTTTGAGCGAGTGACTCAGTGTCCAGCCTTGTGCTGTCCCTGCAGGAGGCAGATCCAAGCTGCTGCTCACTCTGGTGTCTCCCTCCAGTGAAATGGCCACAGGCCTCTGCCAGAAAATCTTTTATGGGCAGAGGTTTCAGTTTCTTCACTGTGTGAGGGTGTTTGCAGTTATTGTGTACGTGTTCAAACCTGCTGGTGCATCCCACAGCTCCCAGAATGTTTCTGTGTTTCTGTGCTCTGCAGTGCACAACTTCTGTGCTTGATGAGTCAAATCAATGTGAAGCCTAATTAGTGTTTATTTGTGCTTGTGCAGAGTTGTGCTGTCTTGGAATGAGTGTTTGTACTCTTCCCTTATTTTATGTAATAGGCCATTCCAGTATGAAATTCTCTTTTAAAAATACAACTGACTTCACCCAAGGAAGTGAAATGATTTTCCCTTAGCAGGACCCATCTCACTTCTCTGTGCAATTTCAGTTTGTGAGTTAAACATCAGAATTTAACAGCAGAAATAAATCTTTGCAGCAAACCATTTCAAGACCAGTTTTCACAGAATCTGAACCCTGAGCAATTGGATGTTTTAATCTCCCCTGCATCTGTGACAGCAATTCTTTTTATCCTCCTGGACTAAAAAAAAAAAAGTAACTTTTACATAATATTTCATGCTGCAGAAGCAATAGATTGAGACCTACATTGTTCTTCCCTAGGGACTGGGAACTCTTGGCACGTGTAGTTTGCAGGATCCTGCCCAATGAATGACATTTTTATTTGATAATTATAATTTGTTTGAGAGACATAATATGCCTCTGAAGTAAACCTTAGAATTTGAGGAAGAGGAACAGTCTTTATCAGGAAATATCTGTGGGAGAGTTACATGTGTATATATAGCTGCAACATTCTTTAATTAATCCAAAGTAGGAAGTAGGGATAGCAGGAAAAAATAGAAGGAAACTGAATTCTGGGGTCAGAATGGTGAATGGATAAAGATGCTGCTACAAGTTCTTCTGAAATGTCACTGTGTAGCAACAGAAAAGCCAAATTACCTTAGAGTGACAGAGTTACACCATTCTGTCTGTAATACCCTGTAATGCTCCTGAAGTGACACATACCAAATAGAGTTGATACAGTTCCTTTTGCAGTTGCTTTGGAGCTGAAATTATGGATGTGTGAGTGCATGCCAGACAAATTAATTACAGAGACATGGATGAAAGGTGCTTTACATCCCTATATTAACTTGGCACCAGAGTTTTTTACATCCATCTATCAAAATGTGGCTTGAAGGAGAGGGCAGGAGTGTTTTCCTCTCTGAAACCACGTGGTGGCTGTTGTGGTGTTTCATGTGCCACTCAGAAGGAAGCCAGAGGTGCAGTTTATCTGGAATAGTCAGGATCTGGATACACCTGCACACAGGGAGAAGGTCCTGAGGGCTGGATGGTTTTCTTGAGAGCTCATTCATTCTCTGCTGTGTCTTGGGGACATTGGTGCAGAGAAGATCTGGATTTGGTACCTGAGCTGCAAATTATCATTTTTTATTAAACTGACAGTGTCCTACTTGTGGTGATCCCAGGGCAGGGATGAAATGTAGGTGAGGATCAAGGTGTGGAATCCGTTGATGAGCAGGTGAGGGAAAACTGGAGGTGAGCTCTTGGACAAGCCTGAATTAAAGGCAGCAGATTCCAAAGCTAAGCACACATTTATGATAATTACTTTGACCTTAATTAGGGATGTATCAATAAGATTATCCTGCAGAATTGCTGCTCAGCAGTGTGGGTGTTAAGTAGTAGAGAGAAGGTGAGAAAGGAGGGAAGCAGGTAATTCACTACCTGGGAAATGTGGGCAGCCTGAGCCCTCAAACTGCCAGTGGGAAGAAATACTTAATTACTGGTTAAGGAGGAGATGAGTTGCTGCCTTGTGATGGGTGGCTGAAATGTAAGCCCTTCCCCAAATCTTTGGGTGGTGAAAGCCTCTGGCTTTTCTGCTGGTCTGTGAGGAGTGCTGAGCATCCTCATCTGCTGGAATAAACAAAAAAGTTATCTCCATGCACCACAGTAGAAGAGATTGATGCCAAATAGGTCAAGAAAAAGTCTGTTGCTGACCTGTTTAAAAATACTCCAGAGCTCTTGATGATTTCTGGATGTGTGAAGAACTGAATACTGCAATACAACAAAAAAAAAAAAAAAAAAAGGGGGGGGTTTCTGTTCATAATCTGTTCCCTAGAGCAAGCATGAAAAGTCTTGAAAGTGTTTAAAATCCACATAAGGTAATTGTGGTGTTTTCTATTAAAAATCTGAAAGTAATAGTGCAAACTTTCACTGATGTCTGGTTTTCATTTCATTTTAAGCCCCTACTTACAGAATGCAGCCTGTGACCCCTCTGGGGATTCTGTCCCTTGTTCTGAACATCATGTGTGGAGCTCTGAACCTTATCCGAGGAGTTCACCTGGCAGAATATTCCTTCCAGGTAACCCTGATTGCACTCACACCTGAGAATCAGTGACAGGCAGAGAGTTTTTGGGTAACAGGGGTGTTCAAGGGTGGCAGTTCTGCCTCTGTGAGAACACATCTTTCCACAACAAGTGTTTTGTTTCTCCAGGGAATGTACAGTTGGTTGCTCACTTGCTGTACCTTGTATATTGTGCTGTGCCTCACAATATTCTGCACTTTATTCTGTTCTAGAGAAGTTGAAATTCTGAGAAATATTTTATTCTTACCAGGCTGCCTGGATTTTTTTTTTCCTCCATTCTTGTATTTTATTTTAGATCCCTTTCTGTAATTATTTTAAATAAACATGAGACTGTAAACAACTTTAAAAAAGGAAAAAAAAAAAGTGTCCTGATTGTATCCTGACACAGTTTTATTTAGCAGGAACTGTCACATAAGCCTCAGTTCTTGGTGTCTTATCCAATGATATTGATCTTGGTGTTTAACACTGTTACAGTCAATCAGCATAAACTGGGATAAGAGATTCTTGACTATATTTATAATGTTCTCAGATATCAAGCAGCACTTGCTAAAAGCTGTTCCTGACGTAGTTGTCACTTCTTTTAATCCCAACAGGAGGACCATGAAGGAATTGGAAATGTGATAGCTTTTCTTCTACCTTTTCTAGCCTGTGTTTTTCAGGTATGTAAACTGCAAATAAAATTTTTTGCTGATTATTTTGCTGTTACAATTCACAAGACATTTCCAGCTAAGCAGAGGTTTTTAATACCCTACTTAGGTGATTCCACTGATTTATTCCAGTGAAGTGGCACAAAAGCAGTTCAAGGCACATTTTTGACCCTTGGAAAATTGCATTTTCAGGCTTTTTCAGTGCTTCCATGTTCTGACAAGTCAGAGGGGGCTGAGTGTGAAGGATAAATGCCATCTCAAAAATGGTTTCTTCCCAAAGGGATGGACCCCACATCTTCCTGTCAGTGTCAGACTTAGTGATGGGCTTTTGGAGCACAACCAGGACTTAAGGACTGAGCAAATATTGCACAGCAACATTCTTGAAAATGGTGTAATTTACATGAAAAATTGCATTGAATACTGGTGGTTCCTTAGATTTTTTTCCATAATGGGGTTATTTTCTCTGACCTTACATGGTAGAGTGAGGTCCTTTTCCTCATTCCTCCTTTGAATGAGAAAAATACAACATGTTCCAAATGGGTTTTTCTTGAAAGGCTTCTTAAATTCCTAAAAAATTCCACAGCCTTTAACTCAAGGGCAGTATATGCTGGAAAATCTTTAACTTTTAGCCTGGCATTGCAGAAAGGTGCTGCAGTTTTGTTTCTAGGAATAACTGATGCCTACAATGTATTCATTCCCCTTGTTGCATTTGGATCATGGTTTGAGGACCACTGTCTGCAGACTTTGATGTATTTTTGGGATTATTTGGTGCATTATGATAAAATCTAGTGTCTTTCAGCCTTCTTACACCTTTGCTCGTGGCAGAGCTTTGAGGTGAATAGATGAATTTAGATCTAATATGTTTATTTTGAATCTAATAGATGAATTTGGATCTAATAGATAAATTTAGCTCTAATAGATGAATTTAGATATAATAGATAAATGTAGCTCTAATAGATGAATTTCAGTCTAATAGATTAATTTAGATTTAAATACTTGCTGCAAGTTGTTTTTCACAAAGAAAGGCTCAGTGCTGCTTCTTTCCCTGTGGGTACCTGAAGCCAGGGAAGCTGAATAAAGGAGAGTTCTCTCTTCTCCTTTTGATTTATAGCAGCTTCTTCCCAAAATACCTGTGCACAACCTTCTTTCCACGTGCTGACCTCTGCCTGTGGCATCAGCACAGTTGGGAACTGGGACCTGAGGTGACAAAGGCTGATCTATCACTGCCTGAGGGGAAAAAGTGACTCCTGTGTCAGCACTGGGAGCTTTTCATTTTCTCCTCTGAGGGTTTTGCTCTTCACATACTGAGCAGGTGGGTTCCAGCTGTGCAATTGCCAGCTGGATCCCTGGTTTTGTGCAGAGTTCAGTGCTAACTCTCCCTCTCTGCTCCTTTTGCAGTGTTACCTGTACCTCTTCTACAGCTCAGCCAGGAAGGTGAAGACATTTGTGCTCCTTTTCTGTGTCTGTTCATGCAACATCTACTTGTATGGACTAAGGAACCTCTGGCAAATCTCCTTCCACATAGGAGTGGCTTTTCTTTCCTCTTACCAGATCCTGACAAGGCAGCTCCTGGAGAAGCAGCCTGACTGTGGTGTATGAAAAAAACCTTGGGGTTTGCTACTCTGTTTTTACAACTCTTTTTTGTATTCACCTGGCCAAAAAATAGCTCAGAGTGTTTTTTAACCATCCATGGCAATGGTTATTGCAAGGAGAACAGTTCTAGAACAGAACTTGGGATAAGCAGGATCCTGTAATTATGTCCAACACACAGCAAAGGGTGCAGCAGTATTTCACATGGTGCATGGTAGAGCTTGTTTTTATGGAAGTTTTTACCATCAGCAGGGTTTTCCTCCTTGGCTGCTACCATCCATCCAGCATTTTACCATTTGTCTCACTGGCTCTGTGGCTGTGTGGCAGGTCAGTCTTGCCCTGCTGCTGCAAATACTCAAATTGTGCAGTAAAATGAAGGTGAAGTGGTGGGTGACATTTTTGTCCCTAGAATTTGTTCAGATTCTTGGTAAATGTGAGTAAAGGGGTTTGCTCTAATTAAGTGAGTGCAGTATCAGTGGGAAAAATGGTGAGGGTGAGCTTCAGGGACATTTTTGTAGGTTTGGAAGGACAGGAAGAGGCTGTCTATAACCATAAAGTCTATAAATATCTCCTTGGCTGAACAGCACATTGCAGTTAAGTGTGTGCTCATGGGTTAATTGCAAATATGCTTGGGGCAGCAGAAAATAATCCAAGTGGGTGTGAGTGATCTGTCAGCACTTGTGGCCTTTGTTTCCTTGGCTAAGGTCACTTTTAGGATAAGGGCAATTCCATGTTTCCTTAGTCTATATGAATAATAAATCTTCCAAGCCTATTTATGACAGCCACGTCCTTCACCTTTTTTTTTTTTTTTTTTTTTTTTTAATTAGTAGCTGGTGAGTAGAAAGCCATTTCCAGGAATGGAAAGCAAGAGCAGGTTCTCTTTGTTCTATAAAACACCTGTGGTTAATGGTGGGGAGTTCTTACACTGAGATGAGTTTCTGAGTGTGCACTTTGGAGTAGGGGACTGCAGGGCTGGAATTCCCAACTTCTGCTGCACTGGGAGTTCTGCTCTGCCATGGATTAAGGTGCACAGGGGCATTTTAGGGCATAGATGAATAATTCAGGCTAGCTGTGAAAAAAATGCATAGCAGTTTGATGCAGCTGTCCTTGAGGGGTTGTAGAGATTCAAACTGAGATGTAGAGAACTGTAGGTGTGTTATTGTGGAATTACAGTCCCAAAATTTCCTTTTTTTTTTTCCTTCTGGTCATCCCCAAGTCTTTAACCAAAGATTTATTTTTCCTCTCACATAGTCTCTACCTCTGGTTGCAAAGAGATTAACATGCAGCAGAGTTGTCTTTTTTGCAGGAAGACTTGACAAAATTCCTTTCTTTTATCTCAGTGAGTTTTCCTGGGATCTCAGGATGCAAACACAAGGATCAGACCAGAAATTTGTGTTGCTGTACCTTGGAAGCACTTCTGGATGCAGCTGACTGCAGCAACAGCATCCATGGGCAGCTCATTACAACCTGGACAGTTTCTAGGACATCAGGAGATTTAGTGCCAGAGCTTTTCCCAGAAGAAAAATCTAGGAATTTCTTTTTCACTGCACTTACTGTAACAGCAGTGTGATAAAAACCTCCAAACTGTGAGGAATAGTCTGGTAGGAATGATGGAGGAATATTTTAGCCAGGCATTTAAGGACACAGCTAGAGCTGTGTGCCATAAGGGAAAAGTTTTCTGTTATAAGGGAGTGGATTAAAGTTGTTTGTCTGTCATTACCCCAGTTTTCTGTCAGAGTGCAAGTGGAGAAATGAAGCCACAATTCAACCATGGTCCTTGAGACACCAAGATGACCCCACAGATGTGAGGGGGTTTGTACTGTTAATTTTCCTGGTATTCAGTCCCAGTTTTGCTTGGTAAGATAATTCTGGAGACTGCAGGGAACTCTGCCACCAGTTTGGATTACAAGTTAAAAAAAATCTGAAAAAAGAACACTCCAAAAATCTGACTCTTTAAGGATAATGGATCTGATGAGTGGTGGTGTTGTCCAGGAACATAAACTGGATATCAATCCACTGGATTCCTGCAGGGAAAGGATGAAGCATTTTATTCTACAGACAGACAAAACTTCATGAAAAGGACTTTAGGACAGGAGCCAACTCCCTGCTCCTACCTTTTTATCCTCACTCTGGCTAAGGAGTCCAAAAGAGCTTTTCTGGCTAAAGCCAGCCCTGCTCTGGCCTGAGCACACAGAGCATTTTCAGCTGGGCATTCCTCAGCCTTGTAGGGAGCTGATGGGAGAAATTATAACATTCCTGATGCTTCCAACTGCTCTGTCCTGAAACAGATCCATCCCTGAGCCAGGGGATGGCAGCCACAGCTCTGCAAAGGAGTGATGGAACAGGGTGTTTGGATAATTGTGCAATTAACACAGAGTGGAGAAGGGTTAAATTCAGCTTTTATTGAATTGGTTTTCCTAAAAACATTTCAGTAAAATCAAACCAAATCAGTTGGTTCAGTTCTGCCTTTGCCTAAACTTCTATTTTTTTGCTTTGTGGATTTTTATGGAATGTGACTGAATTTTTAGATCTTTTCTACCCAATGACAAAGCTCTATTTTGGTGTTGGCCTTAATCCCTTTGCAACCTTTTATTTTCCTGTAATATGTGTTAACCACATTAAGGAATCTACATGGATTAGTCTGTGTGCACTTTGTAGGTTTGGGTTGGGATTGCAGGATGAGGCAGAGCACAATTATTTTTAATTTGATATTTATCCCACATCCACACAGTATTTATACAGTTAAACATTTTCTCCTGGCAAAACAGCAAGAGGAATAGAATAGTTTACATTGATCTCAGTGCTTTGAGATTTAATAAAAAAGAATGACTTGCAGTTTGAGAACACAAAATCTGGCTCATAATGTGGGATTTTTCCTGTATTGAATCAAATCCCCAAAGAGGAATCCATCCCTTTTTGTTAACTTTAAACTGGTTAATGTGGTTTGAATTGCATCTTCTTCATTCTGTCACTTTGCAGGATAAGTCTTTTGCAAACTCTTTTCCTCACCCAGCAGCTCAGCACAAGCAAACTGGCAAAGAATAAACTTCAGTAATTTCCAGATTTGCAGTGCTTAGTCACTTTAAGAAGCTGGTAATTCTCTGGGCTTTCTTTTTTTTTTTTTATTTTTTTTTTCCAAAGACCTGTTGAGTTTGTAGAAGGTGGGCTGGTACCTTTTTAAACATTTTTGCACTGTATTAATAATTGAACCTGTGTAAATGTGTATAAAATAATTTTGCATGTATATGTATATATGTACATATATCTAATAAATGGCTTTTTTTTTTTGTATTGGTTGTTTTCATTCACTGTTTGGAATTTATTGATTATATGAGAAGCAAGGTTGATCAATCATTTCATTTTTGCAGGTACCTTCAGTGACCCCTGTGGCCAATTCATCAGCTGACCTGTATAAATATATTTATAAATACATGTATAGAAATTTAGTTATCCAAGCAGGGGATTGCAGGAGGCTGTGACACAATCTCTGTGACTTTAACAAGTTTGCTCTTTATTTTCAGGGACTCTTGGAGGCTTTTCCTGCCAAACTTGTGTGTTGAAGTGATGAAATGAGATGTAACACATCCCAGAGGTGCCTTTCCAGCTGCCTGGCAGGGAGTAGTGGGGATGGGGCAGTTTGCAGGTGGATTTTTAGCCTTAATGAAAGCAGGCCTGTTAATGAGTGACTTTTTTTGGAAATTTCAGCCACCTTTGGTAATGGCTCTGAAGACACCAATTCATCAGCTTTAAAGCAATGAAAGGCTTAATGTGACAGAAAATTCAGCTTTCCCTTCACTGGAATGGGATGGGCTCATGTTTTGTATGACAGGACTCAAATGATTCTGCTGAACCAGGAGCCAGAAAATAAAGCAAAAATCAAAGAGCTGGAAGAAACCAGGCTTGTGGAACTACTGGTTCACATTTTTCTGCTCCCTTCTTCTCCACAGGATGTCTAATGGCTTCAAACTGACAGAGGGCAGGGTTGGATTAAATATTAGAACAATTCCTCACTCTAGGGCTGGTGAAACCTTGGCACAGGGTGCCCAGAGCAGCTGTGGCTGATCCCTGGAAGTGTCCAAAACCAGACTGGATGAGGCTTGGAGCAGCCTGGGACAGTGGAAGGTATCCCTGCCATGACAGGGGTGGCACTGGATGAGCTTTAAATTCCCTTCCAAGCCAAACCACTCTGGGATTCTGTGGCAAAAGCAGAACAATGTCAGAGAGGGGGAGAAGCCCCTGGAGAGAGGAAGAGGCAGAGCAGGGGATGGGAATCTCAGAAGGGGATGGCTGGGGAGGGAGGAGAGGGGCTCGTTCTTCTGAGCTGCTCTGCCCTTTGAAATCCAGATGTTATTTTTGTTCTGTAAATAAATGATTGCTCAAAGCATGTTTCTCCACAGGATGCCAATAGAGGGGAACAGCAGCCTCTCCCTTTCTTCTGTGGTGAGGGGAGAAAGCAATTATAACTGCCTTTCTCTTTTGAAGATGCTGATAAAAGGAGGTGGGAGGATCAGAGGGTCCCTGTGCCAAAAGAGAAACAACTCCTAAGGTGATAGAAATACATGTTTTTATTTTAAACAAAGCAACTCCACTTCTGCTGACTTTCAAAGGTGACCCAGTTGCATGGAAAAACTCTTTGTGAGGGGGGGAAGGAAACCATGGCCACAAAAGCAGGGGCAGGCAGGGGGTGGGGACAGGTGAAGTGTCCCTCTCAAGGGTCATGGCTTTCAAAGCCCTGGGCCAGTTGTCCTAAGCTCAGGACAGGGCTTGGAGCAACCTGGGATAGTGGAAGTTACCCCCAACCCTGGCAGGGGATGGAATGGGATGATTTTTAAGGTCTCTTCCAACCCAAACCATTCTGGGATTATTTCCCTTGGGCCATTTTTTTCTCCAGCCCTTGGAAGAATCCTTTACAAAGTAATTAAATGGCAACACCAAACAAAGAGCCCTAAAAAGTCTTTGCTTCCTGTTCCCACTTAAAGTACACTGTAAGCAAAACACAGATGCCTTTAAAATTCCCTTTTGTGGAATAAATGCCTTTTGATGTAAGAATGGTGAGGAAGGCTTGAAATAATGACCATTAAAAGGTAAAGCACCATCAGTATAACATGGAAGGCTGAGATTAATCCTTTCATTATGCAGGGGAAGACATTAACATCCCAAATCATTTATTTCATGGGTTCTTGGAGGGCAATTCTAGACAAATTAGGCAGAAAGTTCAGCCCTGAAATGCTGCAGTGCCCACCAGAGGGCAAAGCAAACAGGAAGATTTCTCCTCCAGCTGTGGTTGCCTTGGGTGGGAGCAAAGGACACAGACCTGGCCTGGCTGGCCCCAGAATTTTCCTATTCACCTGCTGGATGAGATCAAAACCCAGCCAAGCTGCAGTGGAGGTGCTGAGCAGACCTGTGCAGGTTCCATCAGGCTTGCAGCAGCAGAGCCCCTGTGGTTGGTGGGGTTCAGGGTGCCCTGAGTGCTGCTCAGAGGATGTGACAGAACTGCCACAGCTGCTGGGGTGACAGGGACAGGCCAGTGGCCATCTGGCAATCCCCCCTGCTGGGATTTGCTGTCTCTGCATGAGGTGTGACCCAGGTTTATGGACAAGTGCTTACCTCTGCCAGGTGAGGGACAGGACCTGAGGAGTTGTGCCAGGCTCTCTCTCAGCCAGGGGAAGGTTAGATGAGGTTTTAGGGGAGGTTTTTTTGCTGAAAGGGTGGTCAGGCACTGGAATTGGGGGGTTGGAATTGCCCAGGGGAGTGGTGGCTGAGAAACACTCAGGTGAAGCAGAGCAGGAACCTCTGGTGCTTGAGGCATCTCAGGGCTGGCAACTGGGTTTTTGGTTTGGACTCAGAAACTAAAATTCCCCTGATGAGTCACAATCACAGAAAAGAATCAAGAGGCTTAAAAACCCTCAAAGGACTGATTCCAACATGGTCAACTCCACCACTAACTGCTGTCCCAAAGTGCCACACCCACACCTTTTTTGAACACTTCCAGGGACAGTGTCCTGTGCTGGAGGCACTGAAGCTTCTGCTTTGTGTCTGGCCCATATTTAAGTAAAAAATCATTTTTCTCCTCTTTGAAGCTTCTTGCTGCTTCGTTCTGTGGCTGCTGTGGCTGGAGGGGTAGGTCGGGAGCAGCAGCACTTTGGGGTTAATGCTCTAAATCAAGCAAGGAGAGCCTGGTTCCCCCCATTCCCAGGGCTCCTTGGCTGTTCCCTGAGCTCACACAGGATTTCCTGATCCCCCCCAAGCATGAACAGGTACAAACTTCCCTGGAAGTTCTCAAGGCCAGGTTGGATGGGTCTGGGCTACTGGAAAGTGTCCCTGCCTTGGAACTTGATGATCATGAAGGTTTTCCCCAAACCAAACCATTCTCAGATTCTGTGATTCCGTGATAGCAAGGAATACTTTGATTTAAAATAATAATAATAAAAAATATTGAAACAATCTTCTGGAGCTTTCTGCTTCTCCCTTTTGCAGGCACTGGGAGGCACCAGTGCACAAGGCTGGGAAGGAACTGACTTGGGGAACCTGCCAAATTTCCTACCTGCTGCTCCTACAAATGCAACACTTTCCCCAGCAGATTTTTTGTAGGATTCCTGAAATGGAATCAAACACCCTGGAGATTTTAGGAGGATCACTTCAGGGCTGCAAACTCGCTTACCTGGCAGGGCTGGAACCAGTTTGTCAGAAGAAAGAAGTCACTGCAGCTTTTATTATTTGGTTTTGCTTGTGTTTGAGGTACAAAGCTTTGCTCTTTGTGCACTCCTGGTCTGAGCCCTGGGGTTTTATTCTCAGCCTGAGGGGTTCAGGAAGGGACTGGAGGGTTTCTGATAGAGACACACATCCACACATTCCTGGTCCTTAACCCATCTGCACAAACTGCCTGCAAAGCTGAGTTTTGGAAAGGGACTTGAGGCAAAGCCTTGTTTCCAAAACTGCTGCTAAATGTGCAAGGGGTGATCCTTGCAAGCTGTGCCTCGGCAAGAGGAGGTGGCACAGAGTGCCAAGAACAGGGAAACAGGAGGGATTTTCCCCAGCTTAATCCCACAGTAAATTTGCTGCTGTTGAGGAGTGAAGGGGAGCTGCCTGGGGAGGAGAGTCCTGTTTGCATCTGCCAGAAGTTGCCTGGTTCTGGTATCACCTGTGGTCAGGAAAAAAATTCCCAGCCACAATTTTAAGGATGTTTTTCAGCTATTTCTTCCCCTGTAGTGTTATTTTGTGGGGGTTTTTTTGGTTTTTTTTTTGGTTTGTTTAAAATCTCTTCCTGACCATTGTGTGGAGAGTGCTGAGCTGTCATGTTCCACACCTTCACTGGCAAAGAGTGAAGCATTGATGGGACACCTCCAAATCCTGGGGTCAGTTTTGGGCTCCTCATGACTAAAAGGACATTGAGGGGCTGGAGGGTGTCCAGGGGTTGGAAAGGGGCTGGAGAATTCCTGAGGGAGCTGGAAAGGGGCTCAGCTGGAGAAAAGGAGACTCAGGGGGAACTTCTGGCTCTGCACAGCTCCCTGACAGGAGGGGACAGCCGGGGGGATTTGGGCTCTGCTGCCAGGGAACAGGGACAGGAGGAGAGGGAACAGCCTCAGGCTGGGCCAGGGGAGGTTTGGATTTGATATCAGGGAACTGTTGGAACCCTAAAGCCCCTGGGAGTTTTAAACTTTCTGGGCTTTCTGGCACTGACCCCCAGGAGAACACTGCTTTAGACCTGAGGCCTTGGAGAAGCTCTGGGGTTGGGGTTTCTCCATGCCCAGGCTGACCCAGCTTGGCTGGGCAGAGCCACAGCTGATGTGCACCAGGGCTGCTCTCAGCCCTGCTCCAGCCAAACCTTGCACTTGATGTCCCTCCAGCCACATCTCCCTGATTTAATGTCCCTTCCCAACCACATCCCTGTGATTTTACAAACCTGTGGCACTCTGACTTAATGTCCCTTCCCAACCACATCCCTGTGGTTTTACAAACCTGTGGCACTCTGATTTAATGTCCTTCCAACCACATCCCTGTGATTTTACAAACCTGTGGCACTCTGATTTAATGTCCCTTCCCAACCACATCCCTGTGATTTTACAAACCTGTGGCACTCTGATTTAATGTCCTTCCAACCACATCCCTGTGGTTTTACAAACCTGTGGCACTCTGATTTAATGTCCTTCCAACCAGATCCCTGTGATTTTACAAACCTGTGGCACTCTGATTTAATGTCCCTTCCCACCAGCATCTCTGGGACTTCACCATCCTGTCACTGAGGGTTCTTTGTGCTGCTCAGCTGCTGCACAGCACTCAGGTCCTAAATTAGCACAGCATTGAAAAAACCCCCACCAACAACCCTCAATCAAATTTTTCTCCCTGAAGGCTCTCTTGATAGAAATGCAGCATCAATAGAATTTAGAAAAACCTTTATTCCCCCACCCCATTATCAGGAATCTGACTCAATAAATTTTCAATTTACAAGTTTCTAAGAGGTTTATGGGAGAGCTGCAAAAGCCTGATGCCACCAGTGCCTTCCAAAGCAGGAAGGAAGTGTGCTGGGATAGAAATGTGGCATTGTTCCCATATTTTAAGGTAATAAACTCTGATGATTGAGACACATCAGCCTCCAAAAAAGACCTAAAAATACTTTTTAGTGCAGATTTGCATGATTGTATGTCCCCATTCCTGGAAATATCCAAGGCCAGCTTAGACAGGGCTTGGACTAACCTTGGATAGTGGAAGGTGTCCCTGCCCATGGCAGGGGATTGGAATCAAATGATCATTAAGGTCCCACCCAACCCAAACCATTCTGGGATTTCTGGTGTTTCAGTCACCAGCAGAAAAAATCCAAACTTTTCTTTAAGAAAAACAAACTAGAAATGCTGCAATTTTCATTCAAACTGATACTTCACTGTCAGCCTCAATCTCTATAAAAGTCAAAAACGGAATATCCTGAAAATGAAATATTTTATTCAACTCAAGACAATTTTTGTCCAGAAAATCCTAGAAACAGCAAGAGTGGGCTCTGATCAAAGGCTTTAATGATATAAAGATTTTAAAGGCAGGGTGTAACTGCTCTCAGCCCTTGTTCTGGCAGTCTTGAGTCGTTAAAATTCACTGCTCACTTTTGTGGAGACCCCATTGCCTTTTAAGACCGACTTAAAAATTTAAGCACTTAATAAATTAATGATTGCAAATTAAGTCATCCTTTGGTGCCTGGTCAGCTGTGTAGTCCCCAAATGCATTGATGTACTGAGGAATTATGGGCTCCAGTTGGTTAATTATGGCACCTCCTGCTGCTTTAGGCACACTTGGGGATGTGGGAGAGAAAGGAAAAGGGTTTGGAGAATATTTTTGATTTTGAGGTTATTATGCAGCTCTTCCCTCTGGATTGGGTCTCTCCATCCATCACTGCCTGGGAGGAAAATCAATCCTTTTTATAGCCATGAGCATATTCAATAATGCAAAAGGCCACAGCATTAAACAGGGTGTGGAGGTGTCTCCAGTGAGTGATGGGCTTTGCCTTTTCAAACCTGCACAGCCTCACTGAATGATAAAAAAAAAAAAACCCATCCCTCAGTGTGGTGGTTTGTAAAGGTTTCCTGAAATTTTTACCTGCGGAAACCTGTGCAGAAATCTCCTCTCCCAAAGAAATTAATTTAAAAAAAAAACTATTTTAAAAGTAGTAAACTGACTAAATTATTTTCTATATGTTTTCAGTGTGAAAAAAAATATAGAAAGAAATGGAAAAAAATAGTCTAAAATTTCATTTTAAATTTTATTTTTTTATAATGGTTTGTAATAATAAAGTCTCTCTTTATACCATTTAAAATGAAGCCTATTTTACCTTCCTCCTAATCCTATCTTAGGACAAAAAAAAATTCAAATTGGTAAACCAAAGCCACTATACTCAGGATGGTCAAAAAACCCTGGTCATGCAGAAATCCTGTTTTATGGCCAGCCAGTGTTTCTGAGCTCAGGGCAGAGAACTGGAGCATCTGCTGCCCAGGATGAAATTCCCTTGGGATCCACAGATCCCACACCAGCGTCAGGCTCTTGTTATCCACACTCAGGACATGGGGATTTCTCACCTTCTCTGTGCCTCCTGCATCAAACAACCTTTGTGTTGAACTGTTCTCTTCCAAAGGAAAATTCAGTGGGGAAATGCTGATTTTGATGAAATTTCACTCAAAATGACCAGTGAAAGAAAAGTGAAAGTTTTCCTACAACATTCCCTTTCATTCCTCTGGGAACAATTCAACAGCCCTCAGCAGAATTTATTTAAAAAATAAATAAACAAACCACCTCAGCTTTTTTTTTTTTTTCTTCTGTCATGTCACAGAAATATTTTTGCAGACACACCTGAGCAGAAAGGAATAATCTGATCTCCAAGCAGATATTCCTTTCTTCTGTATTTAAAGCAGGATTCTCAGGAGTGCCTTTGAGCTGTGTGACCTTAGGCCAGGTAAGTTTTTTTTTTACATTTGCCCAGAGAGGCCACCCTTGGTGGCTGCAGAGGAGATGGGCAGAGTTTCTCTGCCCAAATCCCTGGGGGCAAAATCCACAGCAGATGTGGTTGTTCAGCCTCTTCCCAGGGGAGCATCCAGTTGTTCCTGCCATAAAATCAACTTTACACAGGCAGGGAGAGATAGGACAAGGACAGGGAGTTTTAAACTAAAAGAGAATGGGTTTGGATGAGATTTTTGGCTGAAATTCTTTACTTAGAGAGTAGTGAGGCATTGGAATTGTTCAGAGAAGCTGTGGCTGCCCCTGGATCCTGGAAGTGTCCAAGGTTGGATGGGGCTTGGAGCAGCCTGGGACAGTGGAAGGTGTCCCTGCCCATGGCAGGAGTGGCACTGGATGATCTTTAAGTTCCCTTCCAACCCAAACCATTCTGAGATTCCATGATTCCCTGAATTTGCCATTCTAGCAGTGTCAAGTTGGGTAGATCCACTGGAAGTAATTCTTTCCACAGCTAATCCTGATTTTCACCAGGTTAGGACTTAGGTGATCTCCTTTAACCCATGAGAATCAAGTTAAGCTGGAATTTCTCATAATTTCTCCTCTCCCTTTTTATTGTTTCATATAAAATGTTGCTGGGCTGCATTTCCCTCACCATCCCCCCCCAGCAGAGGAGTAATTACATTTATTGGAAATGCTTCCTGATCACATATTCATTTACCAGCTGCTAAAGGAAAATGAGCTGGGCAAAGTGCCACTGGAGACTTGGATTCACAAGCTGGGGAAAGCAAATGAAAGAACTGCTCAGTGTGCATTTGCTTTCCCTCTCCAGCAATTCATTATCCTCCTGTTCAGCTGATTTAGGAAGTTAAAAGGCAGTCAGGATGGCAGCATGTGATACTTTCCAGCACGAGCTCAGCTTTGGGGTTGCCAGATTTACCTTTGGCTGCACTCTAAAGGGCACTAAAAATATTCTAACTTTACATCTCAACTATGATGCAATAAATAAAACCAGAACTACTATATTCTTATTTCTTGGTGGCTCTCAGCCGCTCTCATTGGTGTTGTCACTGACCCATTTTCATCCTTTCAGTCCTTCTTGGTCCCCTTTCTATCCCAGTGTCTCTTTTCTGTTTTCTGGACCTCACAAACAGCATGAAAAAACAATCAGTCCCAAAAGACCACATGCAGGAACTCCCCACAGGTCACAGAGACACTTCTGACACCTCCAACCCCACCTTGGAATGGTTTGGGTTGGAAGGGAACTTAAAGATAATTTAGTTCCAACTCCCTGACAGGGACAGCCAAAGCTTCTGAACCAAATTCCAAGCTTGCCTGTAGGTATCCATAAGAAATATATCAGTACAAGATTGCCCCAATCCACCAAGTCCTGCAGAAAAAGAGAGATTTCCTTCCAAGTACAGAGAGCCCAGGACAGTGAAAAAAACAGCCACAATGAGCAAAATAGTCAAAATAAAGCAGTCAGACATCTTCCAGTGCCCAGCTGAGAATATTTTCACAGGCTTCACCCTTTTGTGTCTGCTCAGTCATGTTCACCACCAGGAAAGAGCAATAAAATCAGTTGGAGCATGAGCCTTTTGAGTCAAATAGATCAACCTACTGCATGTGGAAAATCGATGGGCATTGATTTTATGGTATATTGCATTGCCCCCTCCACATGCTGTGCTCATTCCCCCCCAGGCAGTGGCAGGCAATAAATGATTTATTAATTTGATTCCCACTGTTTCCCTATCCCATTGCTTTGTGTCTCAGGAGGTCTGATAAGTTTTTAGCCCTGAGTTCTGCAGGTGTGAATTTGTTGCTACTTGCAAGTTGCCTAAATGTCTGGTATTACTAGATTTGGGGTATTTCCCTCTCATTTTATATTTGCCTTCAGTATTCCTTGTTTTATTTCAGTCTGAAGGTTTGAGCTCACCCTCTTTGGCCTTATTTAACTTGTGAAGGGAAGGAACTGGTTAAAAACCTGGTCTAGTGGAAGGTGTCCCTGCCCATGGCAGGGGATTACAATTGGATGAACTTTAAGGTCCCTTCCAGCCCAAACCATCCCATAATTCCATGATATCTCTAAAGAACACAGGACACTTCTCTGATTTTAAATTTAAAAGTTACTTGATAGTCTTTGCATCATTTTGCACCTCAGGTGCTCTTTGACAGTGGATGCTTTGTGGTTTTTATCCAGAAATTTGGACAAAACCTGTCAGTCTGAGGACAGGTTATAAAACCCATAAAATTCAAGCAGTGTGTCGCACACATCCCAGACAAGCAGACACTGGGACTGGCATGGAAAAAGCTCAAATTACTTGAAGAGAGCTTAGCATAATTGCTGGTTTTCTTCTGCAAAGAGCTTTCTACAAAGCACACAAAAGCAGTGCTTAAAGAGGAAAGATTTGTGGCACAAGTGGTGTGATAAACATCTGAATATTAATGTGGGTCTGGTGAGGAGCCCTGTAAATGTGTGTCTTTGAATGTTTGTGGTCCTTAGGTTATGCAAAGGGACTTTCAGGAGTCTGAATATCCGTGGCTGGTGCTGTTTGAGGTCTCCTGTTTGGCCCCAGGAGGTCTGGGTCTCCTGTAGGTTGTGTGTGGACAAATGTCTTGGGTTGCAATACAGGATGTGGCCAGAAATGTGAATTCTGTCCCCATCTGTTGAAGCTGGGTGGGGCAGTGACCCTTATCTCCTGGCACATATTATCTGCTAATGGGCCATCTTTAAACCAGCTGGGGCA
>JAOTQP010001286.1:2625093-2641547 GCA_026413545.1 Cichladusa arquata
TCCTTCCTTCCTCCCTTCCTCCCTTCCTCCCTTCCTCCCTTCCTCCCTTCCTCCCTTCCTCCCTTCCTCCCTTCCTTCCTCCCTTCCTTCCTCCCTTCCTTCCTCCCTTCCTTCCCACCTCCCTCCCTCCCTTCCCACCTTTTTCCTTCCTCTCTCCCACTGCTGGCACAAGTCCTACCCCTGTTCTCTCATCTGCTCCTTCCCACAACTTCTCATCCCTCTCCTGTTCTAAACCCTGCATCCCATCTCACTTTAAAACACAAAGCCTGCTCCAAAACCAGAGAAACTGGATTTTACAGGAATCAAACGCTGCCTGAACCAAGTCAGGCTCTGATTTACTCTCTTTCCTGGGACAGTCAGCTATGGAAAATGTTGTAAAAAGCTGGGTGCCACAGCAGGGTGGGCTGTGAGATCAGCCCCCAGGAGCTGGGCAGGAGCAGAGCGTGGCTGCAATGTTCACAGTGCCATCTTTTGGATAAGGTGGAAAACTGTACTAAGTTCCCAGAGCCATCCAAAAACTCTCCAGACAACCCTCCCAGAGAAAAAGATGCTTTTAATCCTGGCTGTTGCCAAAATCGCTGCCTTGATTCCCCTTGGAGCTGTTATTGGGAGAAGTTAGTTATTCTTCCCTTCAAATTCTGAGCTGCTCTGTGGTGTCTGCACTGCATCCAGCCTCTCTGCAGTCAGCTGCATTTCAGCAGTGCAGCACAGGGAAAACCACTTTGGAAAGGATTTCTCTGCAGGGACTCGGGTGCCTGATGGAATCCTCTGCAGCTCCTGGTGCTGGAAAGTCTGACCACAGGCAGGAGCAGCAGAGGGGCCAGCAGTTCCAGGATTTGCCTGGGCTGATTCAGCTTTAGGGCTGAAATAATGAAAAACTCTAAAACCCCAGTATACCCTGGATGTAATCTTATACTTCCCCATGCAACACACCAGTGATGCTGTGGAAGAAGTGAGCACTGCACCTCCACTGGGCTTTTGAAATTCCATGGAAAGACCTGATTCCTGAAGGGGCCTTAACTGAGAATATGCTCATCCTCAGTAGTCATGCTAATGCTAACTGTGTCTGAGCCAAGGCTCTGTAAATCCAAGTCAGCTCTGTCTCTTGTGCCTAATAATATGAAGCAAGAAATAGCCTGGCCTTAGAAAAGCTGTGGGGTTTGGCCTCAGCCCATATTGATTATCCAGCTCAGAAATGGAGCCCAAACTTCTGGTCCTTGCCCAAACAGCAATGATCTTGGAACTTCCTGCCTACAAATCAGACTGGGTGTGCTGAGTTTGTTCAGACTCACATGTCCCAGTTTTAGCTGAGCTCCCTTTCATTTACAGACACTTTTCTTGAGCAAAGTCTTTTTCTAGTTGCATGCTCTTCATGGAATCAAAATACTCCTATACTTGTAGAGATTTTCTGTGGTCAAATCCTACTGCCATGAAATTAATGGCAAGATGCTGCTGATTTTATTGTAATCAACTTTTCCCCACTGGGAAACTCTCATCTTTGCAGTAGCTGCTAGAAAGCATTGCTGCATGAAACCAGGGCTAACTAAGCAATATGATGAAGCAGAGGGTGTTCAGCCAAACCATCCCATAAATGAGAGCTTAGCAGAGACATCTGAGCTACTTCTATCAGCTCAGTGAGGAGAAATTGTAATTCTCTGGTCACCCCTGCGTGCCAGACTCTGTCATCGACCTGCAGCAACTATTGCTCCAGCCCATTGAAATCAGGATTTCATTGTTCCCATTGAAATCAGGATAAATAAAGCTGGCAGAACATAGCCTGGAGTGCTGTCACCCTGAGCAGAGGGCTAGGACAACTTTCCCATGTCTGAATTGCTGAATATTACCATCACCAGTTGTCTGCACCCAGCTGAGTTTCCCTCTCCCCTTTGGCTACTGCTGTGATCTGCTGGGTGTTGATGAGAGGACTTTGGCCACACAGGTATGTGAAGTCTGCCAAGAGAGACTGTGGCTGCCCCATCCTGCAAGTGTCCAAGGAGCTGGATGGGGCTCTGAGCAACCTGGGATGGTGGAAGGGCATGGCAGGGGTGGAACTGGATGTTCTTTAAGGTCCCTCCCAACCCAGGTTCTTCTATGGCTCTATGATTCTGTGACACCAGGGCCTCTCTCAGCAGAACAACCCTGTCTGGAGGGCTGCTTCACCTTCTCATCCCTATTTCCCTGCCACACTGAGCTGGAGGTGGGGGCCAGGGGGTGGAAATACCTTCACTTGACTCAGTAGCATGGAATGGAAAGCTCTTGAACACAGCTGCAGATGGAAAGCCCTTGGATTTGGAGAAGGCTGCTGCCCAGGCTGGGTTAGTTTTCTCAAGGCTGAGCACCAGGGAAAGGACAAAGGGTTTACCAAGTGGGGAATCTCTCAGTGGAGGACACAGGTGCCTTTGAAAAAAATGATTTCTACTGCAGGGCAAGCTTGGCCAGCTGGGAATGGACTTGTCCCAGGGCACTGAGAACTTCTGCTCTATCTGGGCAACTGAGACCCCAAAAAACCCCTTGCGAGTCATGGAGTACACTGAGCTCTTTAGTGGACTTTGAGGGAAGTCTCAACAGGTGGGGACATGCCTGTGCTGTTCTGTGTGCACAGCACCCCTCTCAGCTGTTTCCTTGGTGTGCTGGCTGAAGGGTTCTTTGATGCCTTGTGTCTTGGGTTGCAATAGAGGATGTGGCCAGAAATGTGTATTCTGTCACCATCTGTTGAAGCTGGGTGGGGCAGTGACCCTTATCTCCATTTCACATATTATCTGCTAATGGGCCATCTGTAAAACCAGGTAGGGCAATCATCTTTATCTTTTCCATAACCCATCCTCCCCCCAGGAAGGTATCTCCTGTTAATGGGCCATTAAGTCCCAGTGCATGACTGATAAAATTACATCATCCCACTGGGAGATGCTCCAGCCAGGGGGAGGAGCCAATCCTGTCCTACCTAGATAAAAACTGAGATTTTGGACACCAAAGCAGCCTTTTCCACTGGATTCCAGAGGAAAGCCAGACCTTTCCACATCATCCCGGGGCCTTCAGAGGAAAACTGCACCTTCTACAGGAGCACTGCTTCATCTGAACCACATCTGCCACTGCAGGAGGATGCAGCCACCATTTAATGGAACTGCTGCCAACACCCTGACTGATGGGGTGTCAGGTTGTATTCTGACTCTGTCAGTGGTTTGGGATTGTTCTTTGCAATACTGTATTTCTATTTTAATTTTCCTAGTAAAGAACTGTTATTCCTAATTCCCATATATTTGCCTGAGAGCCACTTAATTTCAAAATTATAATAATAATTTGGAGGTAGGGGGTTTACATTCTCCATTTCAAAGAAACGCTTCTGCCTTTATTGGCAGACACCTGTCCTTCAAACCAGGACAACATCTCAGGTGTCCCAACACTGGATCATGGAATCACAGCATCCCAGAGTGGCCTGGGGCTGAAGGGACCTCAAACATCACCCAGTGCCACCCCTGCCATGGCAGGGACACCTCCCCCTGCCCCAGGTGCTCCAGCCTGGCCTTGGACACTCCCAGGGATGAGGCAGCCACAGCTTCTCTGTGCAATCTCAGGCCTTGTATTGGCCTCATCTTCTATGTTCACCTGCAAATGTGATTTATTTCTTGGATCACCACAGGCAGTAAAGCAGTGTGTCCCTCAGAACACTGAGCTCCCTTTCTCCCAGCATGCAGCCATCAGTGAACACTCACACAGCTGCTGGAGGTGGTGATGGGGTTAATCTGCCCAGCTCCTCTTGGACCTGCTGGGTGGCTCTGCTTCAATCAACTGCTCTCCTATTTTATCCACATTTCTTGGTCTAGGCTGCCACAGTGGTGTAAAGCCAGTCCAGCCTTGTCCTCTGGAAGTAAAGTTATTTCTTTACTTCTCTATTTCCCATTGCTTCATTTTGTGTTCATCTTGAATTTATTTGGGGTAAATTTACTTCTTTATAAGTCAAGTCACTGGAGGCAGCTGCAACCCTGGTTTGAATGGGAGGACCAGGTGACACTGGAGTCATTCCTCATTCCAAGGAACGCAACCTTGGCTTGTTAATTCTCCTTATACTCTTACACAATTTCAAGGTTCTGAAGCTTTAGGAAAACCACAGGTGCCACAAGACTGACACACACTCCTGAGCTGGCAGCAGGGTGAATGAGGTTAATCTTTTGTGATGACAAAAATCTTTGTGTTTGCACTGGGAGCTGTTCTAGAGTCATGGCATGAGGTTGGAAAGAACAAGGTGAACGAGGTAATTTTTTTTGTGATGATGAAAATCCTTGTGTTTGCACTGGGAGCTGCTCTGGAGTCATGGCATGAGGTTGCAAAGAACCTCTGGGCTCACCAGGTCCAATCCCCACCCAGCTCAGGCTGCCCATTCCCCCTCCAATGAGCTGAATTCTCTTCTGAAGTACAACTTTTGCCTCTAGAGCTTGGCTGAACCCTTTAGGGAGAGTGATGAAAGGCATTTATCTGCACAGAGGGAGGCTGGCCAAGAGCCCTGGTGCATTATCCCTCACACGAGGCGCTCGCTTTGTTCCAGGTGAGTTATGCCTGTGATCATTTCAAAAAGCTGCAAATGGGCTGCAGGAAACAAAGCAGACAGGCAGGCTGCAATGAAGTGCCTTCCATCCCAAAACTCTGCTCAGTCTCAAGGATCCCTCTCATCCATTAAGTATTGATTTGAGGGGAGAGCATGAAGCAGAGCTGCCAGCTGGCCCTGATCTGTAAATGCAGAGCAGCTCCTTGGGAATAGATGAAATCCCATTGATCCAGAAATGCTGAATTAAATGAGCTCATGGAGCAGGGTTTGGGGGAGGGAGCTGAGGGACAGTGACAGGATCAGGTGGCAGAAGAGGTGAACTCCACAGATGTGAGGTGGGAGGACCATGAGGGGCTTTGGGCAGGTATTTTTGGGTGTGTTTGTTTGCTGTGTGTGTCCCCTGGGTGTGGGGGACCTGTGCTTTGTTAGCAGTGACATGAGCTGGTCTGGAAAACATTTCCATCATGGTAAAACAGAAAACTCTTCAGATTTCAGAATAAAAGAGCCAGAGGCTGAGCTCAGGTGCCAAAGGCTGCATTGTGCTCACTTCTAAATGGCTTGTTTTACCTCCAGCTGCACCTGCCCAAGAATGAGGAATGGTTGCCAAATTTGAGGGAATGATTCTCCCCCTCTGCTCCACTCTCATGAGGCCCCAGCTGCAGGTCCCAACATCAGGATCAACATCTGAGGTCCCAACTTTAGGAAATGGAGCTGCTGCAGTGATCCAGAAAAGGCCATGGACATGCTCCAGGAGCTGGAGCCCCTCTGCTCTGGAGCCAGGCTGGGGGAGCTGAATGAGTTCAGTCGTTCAGGGTTGGGAGAGAGAGCTGAGGAGATTTTATGGTCTTTGAGAAAGTGAAGGGAATAAACTCCTTCCCATCTCCAAAAGGAAAAGTACAGAAATTGTAGAATAATGCTACAACAGGGGATTTTTAGTTCAGTTTTAGGAAAAGCTTCCTCGTGCTGAGGCTGGATCAAAATCTGAAAGGATTTGGGAGTAGTGTCACTGTCCCTGGAGGAAGAAAACCTAGAAAAACATTATCACAACCATTAAGTATCACCAGGATGGTTTAGGCAGAGCTAACAGCTGATTCCAGCACCCATTCAATCATTCCTCCATGGAGAAAGCAGGGACAGGAGCAGACACAAACCCTGTTTCTAAGAGGTGTGGGAAAGAAGAAGAACTTTAAAAAAGCTCAGGAGACGTGGGATTAATTCCTTGCCCTGCTGCAGAATTCCTGGGTTTCCTCCCCAGTTTGTTTAGCCTTTCCCTGCCTTGATTTCCTGCCCATGGGAATGGTTTGGCAGTCAGGAGGAGCTGCAGAGGGGCTCAGGCACAGGCACAGGAGGATTTAAGGGTGCCATGGTGCAGGGCAGTGACACTGTGAGCTGCCTCATGCTGTCCCAGAAAAACATGAGGTCTCCTTTTCCATCCAGGAGAAAGTTTGGGTCTGGCACTGAATGTTTGAGACTTGGAGAAAAGAGTTGAGAAAACACTTCTCTCTGTCTGAAAAAACCCAGCATTTTCAGCATAAAAAAATGTAATAAAATAAAAAAATGAATAAAATTAATGAATAAAATAAAAGATGAATAAAATAAATGAATAAAATTTTAAAAAATTAATTTTTACTTAACATGTAAAAATTAAATTTCAAATCTAAACCTGTCACCCAGGACTCCTTTTATAGGAGAAAAAAAGACAGCAGTGGCCCAGAATTCATCTCCCTGATCCTGCAGATCTCAGGTGTGATTCAATTCCTACACACAAATACCATTGGGGATGGCATCTGAGACATATTGATGGGACTGGCAGGTGTCCCAGAGGATTTATGGGGACGAGCATCCTCCTGAAAAGGCAGCTGGAGGCCAGCAGGGATATCTGGGGGCTCCAGAATGGATTTAGGAGGGCAGAGCCTGCCCTAAGATGGGAGTTTTCTGTGCTGACAAGCACTGACCCTCAGGAAAACACAGATTTTGACCTGAAGCCTTGGAGAAAACTTCCAAAATTGAATAATAGAACTAGAATCACTGGTGTGTAGTTTGAGTAGAAGTGTGTAATATCACATGGTGGAAAATTTAGAATTTAAAATTTTAGAATACAGCAATATATAAAAAGCAAGATGGAGGTTTTAGGGCAGAGGTTTCTTTCCTCTTCACCTTCTTTTTCATAGGTTTGAGTGGTACCTTTGTAATTGGATAGAAAATTCTGCATTGCAAGTCATGGATGTGTGGTTATTGGGTTAAGAGTAAAAAATAATTTAGGTGTCCATTCTTAATTGGACAGTTTGGACTTAAAAACCTCATAGAGAGAGAAATACATTGCCATTTTTAGCTTGTTAACTAGAAATGCTGTAAAACTCACTGTAATACAGTAATACAGATAAGAATTAATAAACATCTGAGCCCAAACACAAAATTCTGTCTCTCGAGCTTCTAATCCCGACTCTGGCAAAAGAGAAAAAGAAGATAAAATGCAATAGGGGATAAAAAGGGGATGTAAAAGGTCTCAGGATGCTGTGACTTCCCCTCTCCTTGCTCTGGAGCAGCAGGGCAGGACTGGCACAGGTTTTATGTTGTTGGAACCCTGAAGCCTGTGAGTTCTGAACTTTCTGTGCTTTCTGGCACTGACCCCCAAAAGAACCCTGCTTTGACTTGAGGCCTTGGAGAAGGCTTCCAAATTTGAGTGAAGGAGTTGGGAGCACTGGTGTGTGATTGAATAGAAGTGTGTGATTTCACATGGTGAGGGGTTTGGGATTTGGGATTTTAGAATATAGTGATAGGTATGGGACAAGATGAATGTGCTTGGTGTTGGCTCTTCTTCCTTCTTCTTCATGATTTCAGGCAGTAGTTTTTGGTTGGATAGAAAATCCCTCAGTGTGGGTCACAGGTGTTTGGTCATTGGGTCAAAAGCATAAATAATACAGATGCTAGCTTTTAATTGGCTAGTTGGACTTTAAAAGACCTTGTAACTAACTAGATTCACCTCCATTTTCTTGCTTTTAGCTTGTTAGCTAGAGGTGCTGTAAAACTCACTGTACTATAGATAAAAAATTAATAAACAACTGAGTCTGAACACCAAAATCCATCTCTCAAGCTTCAATCCCGATTCTGAGTGAAGGCAAAGGAAAAAAGAGGATAAACACTAATATTATGTGGTCAAGGTGAATGTGGTGCTTGCTTTCCTCCTGTGTTCCTGCCAGCAGAGAAACAAATGCTCACATCCACCAGGAGCCAGCAGGAAAACCTGCTCCTTCCCCTCCTGACAAACACAGGCACTTGTCATCCCAGCTCCTGCTGAAAAGGCAGCCAGAACTGTGAAACTGGGTGTCAGGAGAAAGCAAATTTAACCCTGCCTGTGGGTGGTGGAGCAGAGCCCTCTTCTTCAGCAAGCTTGATACCAAGTGCCATAAATAATTTGAGTGAATAAACAGGATAAGGTTCCTCTTGCTGGAGATGTGGAGAGGCTGGAATCAAAGCAGGTGCCTTTCCCTGAAGTATCACAGAATTATTAAGAGCTACAAGAGCATGGAGTCCAAGCTGTGATTGATCCCCATTGTGTCACCCAGCCCAGAGCACTGAGAGCCTTCCTTGGACACCTCCAGGGATGGGCACTCCAAACCTCCCTGGGCAGCTCCTCCCAGTGCCTGACCACCCTCTCAGTGTGAATCTTTCCCCAAAATCCAATTTAAACCTCCCCTGGCACAGCTTGAGGCTGTTTCCTCTGGCTCTGTCCCAGTTCCCTGGGAGCAGAGCCCAGTTCCCCCCCAGCTGCCCCTCTGTCAGGGAGTTTTAGAGTGACAAGGTCCCCCCTGAGCCTCCTTTTCTCCACATTAAACACTCCCAGTAACGTTAAATGAAGTTATATTGAGTGAAGCCACAACACTGCTGGTTTCTTCCTCTCTGCAGCAGCAGCAGCAGCAGCAGCAGCTGGAGATCCTGAGTGGAGCAGAATTGTGATGGGAGGGTCCTGACCCTCCATGAAGGATGATTTCCCTCCTTGGACACCTGGGATGAGGTTTAGCTGTAGCAAAGCAAACTCCCTCCCTGTGTTTCACCTTTCAAAAGACAAGACATTCCTGGCATAACACATATCCTGATTTTTTTCTTGCCTTGCCAGCGATTTTCAGCTCTGACAAACCTGGCAGCATCTTTCTGTTGTACCTGATAGTTCAAACAGACTTTTTTTGGGTTTAAATCCAGGGAAATGTTTAAGCCTGGGTGATCTTTGGAGGGGAGATTCTCTAAAGAGCTGCTGTGCATGGAGATAAATCTCAGTGTCTCTTTTGGATTAGGGCTTCATTGCTAACCCAGGCAGGCTGTAGGGTTTTAAACTTCCACTGAAGTTTCTCATTAAAGAGTTAAACCCCTAAATACCTCCTGGCACCAAGAATCCTGAACCCAAGTGCAGGATTTAATGATACATTGCAAGTTGGAGGCCACATAAACTGTGAAGCATCACACTGATCTGCAGGAAAAAGTCAGAAAAATGGGTGGCTTTCCATTGGAGCGAGGGGGAGGCAGAACTTAAATTGTCCTGTGCCATTTCATAACTGTGCAAATCTATTTTTGAATGGCCTGACTGTGCTGGGCAGTCCTGGACTGGCCCAGAACACCAGGTACAGGCACACAGGGAGCAGGGATGAGCTCTGTGCTCCTGTGATGACAAAAAACCTGAATGAGTTAATTCCTCCTCTCTTTGATCATTTTGTCCTTTTGGGGCTCTGTTTCCTATTAAAATGGACATAATGATTTTTTAGTGGTTGGGTTGTGTCCCTGCGAAGGCAGTGGAGAGGTTTGGGTTATTTTGGGGAGGATTGGTTTGGGTTATTTTGGCAGGGGTTGCTCTGTGCAGTAAATCCCAAGTGACAGAGCTGCCCGTGAAGTCCTGTGTGTGCCCCAGAACAGCTCCACAGAATTCCCTGGGATCCAGATGCTGTTTTCTCTCATGCCATTAGGTGGTGGTGGAAGAAGCAGGACAGACAAAGATCCCCAGAGCTTCAAACCAGGAAAATCAGAAAATCCCTTCAACTTCTCACAAGGGAAATATTTCTTTGCTGTCTGCCCAAGGAAATGAAAAATGGGGAGGATGATGCCATATGTGAGGGATTTCTGGGGAAGCAAAGCCAGTCCCTGCTCTAGGGAGCACAGAAACCTCAGGATTTGGGCACAGGAACCACAGGGAGGAGAGCAGGGGGTGAAGCTCTGCAGATTTTCTCCCTGGTGAAAATCTGGGAAGGAAGGTGGGAAGGGGTGGGAGGCAGCACTGGAGGGAGAGGAAGGAGGTGTGAGAGCCAGGCAGGGTCCTGGCAGCTTGATCTAGGGAACAAACTCTTCCTCTTAAGGGTTGAGGTGTGAAAACTCAGACTTGGAGAGGAACAGGAAGGGGAAAAAACAAGAAAACTCAGAATAAGCAACCGACCACACACATGAAAATCTCTGCTTTGCTCTCCATGGCTTTGATTGACTGCAAGGGGCTGGTTTAGAAAAATAAAAAAAAAAAATCATGATGGCAGGGAAAGTCCTCTAAGGCCTTGGAGTCCACACCTGAAATGATGTCTTGTCTTCAATGTCCCTGTGCTGTCACCTCAGCAGAGGAGCCCTGGTGGGTACCAGGAGCACCCCACAGGGAATTTGTCTTTCTGTGTAAAACATTTGTGCCCTCCTGGGTGCCAGGAATGAGGGACTAGAGCCTGAACACTCCCCTTTTTGCCCCTAGGCTCAGCCTAAAGCAGCAGCAGGATTTTTGTTGCTTTCCCCCCTTTAACTGGTTTCACATCCGTGCTGTGACCCAGCAGGGCTGGATTTCCCTGCAAGGAAATTTCCTAGGCAGGGGCTGCACACACTTGCAAGGATTAGGAGCTCTGAATCCACAGCATTTGGCATCTGCTCCTGCAAAACCCCGACCTGAAACTGCATTCTGAGCTAAACTGGTGATGGGAGGATTGGAGCCAGTGCCACAACACTGCAGGAGCTCTGTGAGCACAAAGCTCCAAGGAAAGGCAGGACTAGGACTGGAGAGGGGGAACCACTGCAACCAGGATGTCCCTTTGACAGTGAGAAACTGAATTAAAGCCTGAAAACTTCAAATGCTTTGATACAAAGAGCTTCTAGTCCTTCAGAAGAGATTTTTCTATCAGATATTTCATTTTGGGTGCCCGTCTCCAGCTCCCAGCAGGGAATATCCAGTGGAATATCTCTCATATCCTCGGTGCAGCATGCTGTGTTTTCCACTCCTTATCCTTTCTCAGAGGTTTTTTGCTTTTTTAATCTTGCTGAGGCAATAAGAGCCCTTCTCCTGTGAAGGACACAGTTTGGTTTGCAGCCTGCCCCGTGGTGCTGGAAGCTGCTCTGTCTCAGTGAAGAGCCCTCAGAGCTGGATGATGGCCCTTGAATGCTGAGAATGAGGAACCAGAGAACTGAAAGGAATAAAATACATCAGATTCCTGGAAAGGATCTTCAAGATCACCCAGTTCCAAGGCCCTGCCATGTGCAGGGACAGTTCCACTCGACCAGGACCCATCCAGCCTGGCCCTGGACACTTTCCCTGCTGCCTGAGGTGCTGGAAACAGCAGCACTGGGCACTCAGCCTGGAGAAGCTGCTGATTTTGGCCAGTGTGAGCCCAGAAATGCCTGTATTTCATTAAACTGTTCTCTCTGAGAACTGTGTAATTGCAAAGATTCTTGTGTCTGGCTCTTGCTTTTCAGAGACACGGATGTCTCTTCTTGGGCCAGCCTGGGTTTTTTCTCCCTTAGCGTTATAAAACTTATTTGGAGAGACATTTGGTCACACCAGGCTCTCAGGAGACCTCAAATCCATCCTCATTTCATTTCTGACACAGTTTTCCTGAGTTTCTCCCAAGAAAGGACAGATGGATTTGGAAGACCAGCAGTCACTGAGCACTGCTGTGTGTATGTGTGTGTGTATTTGTGCGTTTTGTATTTGAGAGTTTGGATTTAATATCTGCTTGAGCAGGGCTCTAGCAGGGCCTGAATTTGCTGATCTTGAGGCTGAGACCAAGCTGTGACCATCACCCCATCTCCCTGATTACTCCTAGAAGTTTGCATGGCACAACAAGAGGAAATGGTGCCACCAGCACAAGTCAGAGATAAATTCTGTCCCTGTGCTGCTCTGGTGGCCAGAGAAAACCCAGGAGCCACGTTTCACCAGCTGCCACTGGGTTAGCCAGGATTTGCTCACATCTGGAGAGCTGGGAGCAGTTTGTGGTGCTTTGCCCCAGAGGAAGGACACAAGGAAATAACTCAGTCTGGTGTGGCAACTCTGCACTGACTAAATTCACCACCTCATTCCTCTTACTTTTTCCTTCCCTTATTGTAGAGAATCTCTTCAGCATGAAACACAGGGCACCTGGTTTCTTACGAAAAGTATAAAGTAGGAGCTCAGGCTGCCCAAAGCCATTAAACCCCCAATTTTGTGCTCTTACAGCATAAGTGACACTGCTCTGGCCTGCTGTACATCCTGCTGCACCCAAGTGTGGGCTGTTTAAAGACAATGAAATGTTCTTTGTAGAATGGTTTGGGACTTTAAGATCACCTCATTCTTGGGGTGACCATGGGCAGGGATGCTCCCACCAAGATCAGGTTGTCCGAGTCTTGTAAAGGATTTTCTCACACTGTGAATCATCCTTGTGGTTTTCTTCTGAATCTTCTCCTGTTTTCTTTCATTTTTCTCTAAAAGTATTTTTAAAACATCTGCATCACTGACCTCTGCCTGCAAATTGTATTCTTCAGGCTATGTAAATGACTTCTTAGAGAGATCTATGTTCCCTTTGCAGGTTTGTTGTGTCTTTTTCCTCTTTCAAACAAACAAAAAACAAACAAACAACAAAAAACAACCAGTCCAGATTGCCAGAATGTGTCTCCCTCTGGTTACCTGTGAGAGCTGGTCTTGGCTTTTCTGGGGGCTGAGCTGAATTCCATCACTGTGACAATGACTGGCAGCATTTTCACCTCCTTGGGAGGAAACTCAGAAGCTGCCCTTGACAAAACCAGCCCAAAAGGAGGAATCTGGTGATTCCACAGGCCTGAAGTACCCAGAAAATGTCCAGTTGTTTGTACCCTAAATGAACAATGTCGATTTTCCTTGTGCTGTTACCACGCTCTGCAAAAGCCACCTGTCAGATCAAACAGTTTATAAACAGTGACTGTGAAGGAGGGGAATCAAATTCCAGCCTGAGCAGAGCTGTGTGTGCCTTGCTGGTTATTGAGTGTGGGCTCTCTCCCTGCCTGCCCCCAGCACAGCCAAAATTGTCACTTCTGCACAGCTTGAGAGGGGAAAGGGGAGGTTGAGCTGTCTGAAACCTCGTGTTGATTGACCACAGCTTATAGATCATGTCCAGGGTGTCATGGCTTGGGGGCATTCATTGCTGGCAGGAGAAAAGCACTTGTCCCCAGCACTTGTGGCTCTGGCAATGAGTTAATCTGTCAGACTTTGCTCTGCACTGACGAGGAGGAGGCTTTTCTTAGCTTTGGAGCCCTGGAGAGAAGCCTGGATTTCAGCTTGTCTGGTTGGGAATGCAGAGAGCAGCAAATGGCTGAGGGACAGATCATTAATGGCATTAAATGGCTGTGGCCAAAAGGGAAAATCTTCATTTTTTTGCTTTCTGGAAAGCCCTGTGTCCCACAGCACAGGAGGAGCAGCACAAAGGTTTGTGCTGGGCTCCTTGCCTGGGGTGAAGGGATGCAGGGGTAGGGGCAGTGCCAGGAATGGCATTTGATGTGTTCTCAGGGATCTGATCTATCTCTGCCCCATGGTTTTGGGTGGTTCCTTTATATCCATGCTGGGTAAGGAGCTCTGACAAGAATCACAGAATATCCCAAACTGCAAGGGACCCACAAGAAACATCAAGTCCAACTCCAGTCCCTGCACAGCCCCAGCCCCAATGAAGCTGCTTGTTCCTTCTACTCCCATACTCAGCCTTCATTTGAGCATTTTTAAAAATGTCCTTAGTCCCATTCGAAAACAAAGATACTTCCACTATCTTTGCTTTTTTTTTTTTTTTAATATTTTGATTCCACAAACAGAGTTGATGTAACCACTCCCCCTGGTACCCTTTGAGCTCCTTTTCTTACTATTTTCACCTCTGATTTGTTACAGTGATACAGAAAAAGGGACAAAAAATGAAGTCAGAAAGCCACTGAAAGTCCTGATCTTTGCATCACCCAAGTGTTTAATATTCCCAGTAATATTTGATTTATAGGGCACCTTTTTTGCTGACATGTGTCCCAAATTCCATAAATAAGTGCAAAGCTGTGCTAACGAGGTCTCAGCTCTGCCAAGGATGCAGCCCCAGGCTCTGTAATTTGATTTCTCATCAAAATCTCTTTGGCTTTTCTCTCACCTTCATCCTGCAACCAAGTGCTTACAAGGCTGCCTTCAGCAAAGGTGGATCTCTGGCTGGGCCAGTCACAGAATCGTTTGGGTTGGAAGAGACCCTAAAATTCACTGTCAAGCCCTTTCCATGGGCAGGGACACCTTCCACTAGAAAAGGTCATTCAGAGCTCGTTGCTTGCCTGAGACAGAGGAAAAAGGCTGAGTTGAACTGAAGAATTGAGGAAAGATGTTGCAGTGAGAAAGAAATGCCTCAACCAACCCCTGGGATTGAATTGTGCCTCTCAGAGTTGGTGGAAGCAGAAGGGACTGAAAAACCAGGGCTGGCCTCTATGAAAAGGGAGGAAATGAGAAAAAGGGGGGGCTGAGAAGGTGGAGATTGTGGATGGAGGTCCCTGAGGGTGATTTTGTGAGGGACAGGCAGAGGGATTATTAACTTCTTCTATCTATAGATGTAAATTTATCAGCCTCAAATCCAGAGATAAGGAACAAGCTGCCCAGGGAAGCTGGGGCTGCTCCTGGATGCCTGGAAGTGTCCAAGGCTGGACAGGGCTTGGATCACCCTGGGACAGTGGAAAGTGTCCCTGCCCATGGCAGGGGTAGCACTGGATTCTCTTTAAGGTCTCTTCCAGCCCAAACCATTCTGGGATTTTATGGTGTGGGAAATGGGGATTTCCTTCTCTAGGTCATTTTAGGGATCAATTCCTGTGGTCCATCACAGCCCCCAGTGATGGGACCACCTGCAAATTGCCATAAAGGGCAAAGGAATGAGAGGCTGAGCTGCAGCAATGAGAGTTTCTCATTTAAAATAGTGGAGGATTAGAAATCAAAATGTTATTGCTGCCATAAAGCTGACACATCTCCCTTGCAGTTTTCTCCCTCTTTTAAAGGCTGGCATTCACAGGAGCTGTAGTGGTAATAGCAGCAGCTTCCCACTTATTAGGAGCTCTCAGAAGGGTTTCTGTGAGCCAAGCAACCGTGATTTTTATTAGCACTGATGGTGTGTGTGTCAGTGGTTGGCCTCTCTTTATGCTGGCATTAACAAGAGTTGAGAGAAAATTGTGTTGTCAAGCACAAGCCAAGCAGAAATAATGGCACTTGAATTCTTTCTCTGCACCCACGAAGTGACAGCATTTGTGGTCTTTAGCATCCATTTCATGTTCATGTGTCACAGCCAAATCCTGGCCTTGCAATATCCCCAGCTCTCTAGTATGGGTTTAATTTTGCCCTCTGTAAAGTTGTTTCTGGGGTTGAGAGCTCATTGTTTGCAGCCTCTTACCCAACATGTAAAATCTGGCCTCTGAGCCACATCTGGACTGCAGGGATCCCACACAAGCTTCTCTATCCTGCTCTCCTAGGGAAGTCCCACTGTGTTAGAGAGGCTCAGCTGATGTGCAGCTGCATTTTCAAAGCAGGGATGTTCATGTTTCCTGTCTGTGCTGTGACTGCAGAGGGATTTATTCCAGGTTTCAGGAGTTCAGCACGTTTCAGGAGATCTTGATTTACTCCCATGTCCTGCCTCTGCCTCCCTGAGTGACCCTGGGGAATCATACACTCCATCTGTGCCTCACTTCCCACTCTATAAAAGAACATGTTCCTCTCAGTTTTTCTGTCTTATATTTGGATTTGGAGACTTTTGCAGCAGGAATTGTCTGGTTTTTTGTGCAGTTTGTACCTGAATCAGTGAGGCCTTGATCTGGCCCAGAGTCTGCAGGCAAGTGCCAGTGCCTGGGGGATCACAGCAGCTCTGATTTTCAGGAGGAGATTTGAGACCTTTCCTGACAAAAGGACACACACCAGCACAGCAGCATTCCTGGCAATGCTGAGGTGACTTCCAGGAAAACATCCTTCAGGAGGAAATTGCAGTGGGCACAGTCGACTTCTTGCCCTAATCAATGACCCCAAGAAGCACAGAATTTTTACTTTCTTGAATTTGCCTTGTCTCCTTATTTAACTTGAAAAGCCACAGTGTTCCTGAAGCTCTCCTTGGTTATTCACTCCTTGCTGTCATTCTCTGGAGAATGAACACAGTAGAGCCCTCACTTCAGTTCTGAGTATGTTTGAAATCCATCATGACCAAGCCCTAAAACCTCTTTTCCTTGTCCAGCTGCCTGGCTGTGTGTCTGCCCAGACAGCTTGTACCTCCCAATGCATTTGTCTGCTGAGTTAAAGGACCTCAGCACAATTGATTGCTCATGCCCAGGAAATCAGAGCTCCCATCCATCCTGCTGAAGGAGGAGAATTTGTCACAGAGGGAGAAGCTTTGCTGCCTGCTGTCAGGTCACTCCTACCTTGGGGGCATCCCTGGAGCACAATTTCTTCACCAGATGTGAATGCTGAGCATTGGGGTGTCCTCATGGGTGACTCTGGGGTGACAGGGAGGTGCATCCATCCAAACCTTGATGGGGAGGTGTCCTGGTTTGAAGGACAGGTGTCTGCCAATAAAGGCAGAATCTTCTCTTTGAAATCGAGAATGTAAACCCCCTAACTCCAAATTATTATAATTTTGAAATTAAGGGGCTCTCAGGCAAAGATATGGGAATTAGGAATAACAGTTCTTTACTA